>CM068875.1:2672500-3272500 GCA_035149815.1 Branchiostoma lanceolatum | reverse complement strand
GGAAAGTCAAGGTCGGCGTGGTCGCCAGGTCGCTCCACGAGCTCAAGAGCAAAGGTAAGCACCGCCACCTCGCGCTGAAATCCGTGTAACAAAAGGCACGGCCATGGCACGGTTAGATCATCTGGCGACAGACGCTTTCCGAGGAGGGGAGGTTATTGACCCCACGCGCTGAGGTTGTTCACCCCGCAGTCGCGCTAGTCGATAACAAAATCCTTCCCTCTAGTTCAGCTACGCAGTGTAGATATATAGGGGAAATGTAGCTACGCGACTCCGGGGAGATATCTAACATATGTGTACAAACAGCCTGTGGCTGTGGATGTTGTTTGTTTCTCTGTCGTCTGCGTGAATCGTATTTTCACGCAGTACGGCACGCAGCACCGTGCAGTCAACAGCACAGCAGGAAACAAAAATATGGCAACGGCAGATTCAGGATTTTCTGTCGATACGCCAGAGAATGGAACCGAAAAATTCTACTTCATTTGCTTCCCTAATGCCGACAGTTTAACCTCGCTGATGAACATTGTACAAATTGTATTAACGCGGCTCGAGACACCACCTGCGTATGCAGAAAACTGGAGCTTTGTTGTTTGATAGTACTGTACCTGCACCGAACCCTTCACTGGTTCATAACGATCCGTTCATAACAATGAGTTTTAACTGTCCAAAACCACCTTTTTTCATAATAAAACCATGCACTGAAACTAGGGTTACATTTTATACGGCTGGTGGTCGTCCTTTTGGACTGGTTCTCTCAAGGCCATATAATATTATACAACATCCTGGGTTCAACATATTTTTTTTAAATCATACAACATATAACAAACCCAATATGGTGCCACTAGAAACACTTTCAAAACATTATTTTATGATGGACTGAATGGCAGATAAAACTTGTCTGGTGTATGTATGTTATTTTGAATTGTACCTGCATCAGGGCAGGTACTCAGAAAAAATTGTATTTTGAGCCCTGAATACGACCTGTTGTTTGTCCCAGGAACTGGGCATGTTTACACATGGCACACATTGTTTCGCATCAACCGCACTGTTGACTGAATCTCTCTGTGATTGTCTACAGGAAATTTGTAAGATAATGGCAGCTTTCTTGTCGATTTTTGTACTCTTTTGTCAAAACACGTTACATATGGTGATGACTGATGTCGTGTGATGACACTCCTTTTGTATGAAAGCCTGAGGACATGTTTTAGGCGTTTTTATCAAGTTTTTTTTTTTCATTTTGTTCCGTTTTCTTGATGTCAGCAAGCCAAACATATATAGAAAGCGGGACGAAATATATAGCCCGCCTCTACTTGGAGAGTAATTTTTCTTTAATCTCCAAGCAGATCTCCATGGTACAGAATCGTACAAGCTAGCCAGAGAAACTGCAGTCAGCCAGGGAAGTTGTCAGGCACCCGGTTGCTATAAAAATTCTGCCAGTTGGATACGGTCTTTGCAACCATTGGAGACAACTTTTTCTTAGCCTCAGCAAGCCTGTAGGTCTTGGAGCTGCTTAGGAACAAGAATTGGCAATACATTACACATAGCTATTATAGAACCAAACAAGATTTGATAGCAGAGGTTGCAAGGGAAGATTGTGATGTTCCAAAACAGCCTAGTTTTGTTGGTCAGAAGAATTGTGTTTGGAGCATGACCTTGTTGAAAGGCATCCTCCACCAGGCCTTCCTAGGGAGAATAATTCGCCAGGAGGGTCAGTCTAAGGGGTGAAAAGTCCTAAATTGCTACCAATTTTCCACTTGTCATAAATATCCATTCACAACGTCTCGGGTTAAGCTGTCCACAAACAAACACACCCAAACACAAACAGCAACAAAATCATAGCCTTCCAGTCTGCAGGAAAATTAACATTCCCCCCCCCCCCCCCCCCCCCAACTGGCTAAGGAAACCTGTGGTGGCCAAATTCCCCTGGCAAAGTAGTCAGCGTAGTTGGACTATTGAAAAGTGCCATACAGCTGAACAAGCCCCTACCGACAAATAAAGATGTTCACTTGACTTGAGAATGTTACAGTCTTCTATTACAATATCTACCTAAATCGTATATGCGTGGTGGGGAAAATTCCGCAGCCCTCCTTGGTGTAAATGTGGACGCATTAAACATACCTTTAGTCAACAATTTTGCCTCCCAGAATGTGGGGAATAACTTTTAAGAGGGTTCAAAATATCAATGCGGCAGTCAGTCTGGCGGAAACACTGATCTTACTATCCTCCGTAGAAAAGATTGAGCCAGCAGTAACCAGGTTACTGCGAAGGATGGCACTCAGGTTATGTCTAAAATATGCAGTTAGATAAGTGCTCTTCACAATTTCTCTGTTTTTCTAATTACTCCATACATTTACTATCAGTAGTGATCAAAAAGGGTAGGAAAGGAAACCAGTCTTGCTGAAAGAAAAAAAATATTTTCCTTTGTCTACATTTAAGTCTACTGGTAGTTAGAATCCTGTGCTGAGTGAAGAAAAAGCAGTATGTTCCAGTTTTTAATAAATTACTAGTATTCTTTTGTATCTTGGTTGGGGCCGCACCTTCTTTTGGAAGGGATGTATAGATACTATAATGGAGGTCCTGTGTTTGAGGAGATGCCTTGAGCTTAAAAGGGGAAGGGCTAGCAACCCCTCTCTGTAAAAGTATGCCCTGCTACTGAAAGTGAAACAGCAAGGAACCTCGCTGCCTTATATGTATGTGCTACCAGGCATTACAAGGGCATGAACTAACGAACGATGACCAGACCCGACCTGGGCTTTGAACCCGTGACCTCCGGATCTGCAGACAAACACTCTACCCCCTAGGCATTTGTACCAGGCATTTGTCCATGATTTAACTGACTGAAAAAGGATACATGCATCTTCCGATCCTTGTTCTGATATACACGTACATGTAGAATCTACTAAAGGGCTTTAAGGCGTTGTACAGTATATTGGCTGTGTGAAAGTTCAGACTTACTTCTACCTAATTTCATGTTTAGAAGGGAAAGCAGGCATTTACAGTGTTTTGAGGTACAGGTTTGTGTGGAAACAACTGTGCAGTAAGATAATGAATGAATGAATGAATGAATGAAAGACCTTTATGTGCATTCATGCCCGGAGGGGCTAGATAATAGACGACCAAGGAATTCAAAGGGGGACAGAGCACATGTTCCTGGTGTGATGAGTTCACAGTGAGAGCTCACCACTATAGCCAAGAACATAAAACCACTGGGACTATTTCACAATTTACAGCGCTGTGTAGTGTAAAGAAATATCTAGGCTAATTACAGAGAGTGTCATAGAGGGATGGGTTCAGGAAAAGAGGTCAAAGCCCTCCCCAGGCCTTGGTTAAAAGTTATCTTACAAACATGACACAAATTCCAGCCATAATGCCTGTCCAAGGACATGACCCAGTAGTGTTACTAGCTCAAGCAGAAGTTAGTATATAGCAGGTCTGCTGGTTTGTTGGCCTTTCTTCTTTGGTAGCCTTTTTTTGTGGGTTTTAGAATCTGTACATGTAGGTCGCTTCATTTTCATCCTGCATGCACCTGGTGTTTTTTGTACAAATTGCAGGTTTCAGATGACTATTTCCGGTTCTGTCACCTCAGGTGGTGAACCAGCATACCAGTATAATGATCTGACCCTTGTTCTAGTTCGGTACTACAGTACTAGTACTACAGTAGTAGTACTAGCCTGAGTACCATCTTCAGTAGTGACCACTGGCGCAATGCTTTTTGCTGGCTAACCGCTGACCATCCTCCGTAGTGACCGCTGGCTTAGTGCTTTTCGCTTGCTAACCACGGCGAAAGGCATTGAGCCAGCGGTCACTACGGAGGATGTTGTATTCAGGCTAGTTTGGTGCTGGTTCAGTATGTACAGTACATCGCTACATGTACATGTATGTGTGGTACCAGTTAGTATCATCATTCTATCATCATTCACCCTTGTTGTGGTTTAGTCAGTACATACATGTATGTCCTTGACCCAAAGTGTCGGGTATGACATAAATGGTTGCTTCAACTTCAACTTGGGTTTGCCCTCAGATAACCCAGTCAAATTAGGGGGAGAGACTCAGAGAAGAGGTCCCAGGCTCTGCTCAGGTCTCTGCTCTGCTGCAGTAGAAAAAATGATATAAAGACTGTCCCTTTTATCTTCACACCTTGTAAATATGTAATATGTAATGCTGCTGGTCAAAATCTAAAAACAGAAATAAATTTTTATAGTATACAAATGTATACCAGCCTTTTTTCCGGCCCGTAATTTGAAACACAACATTAATTTTCCCAGACCTTATCAACACCTTATCGTCACATGGCTAAGTTCTTGATACATGTATGTAGAAAAAATAAGAATGCAATTCAATGCATGTTGAGGAATGTAAGACCTTGGACATTTTACAGCACAGCTTTGTTAGTCATCAGCAGCACTCAAAGTTTGAACAATAGACACATGACCCACTTTTACTTCAATCAATCATCCACCCACTGGCATCAACTAGAGTGACACTGTGTCCCAGGACCATTACCAACTTGATCTGCCCAGTCAAGCTGTGTACCTAAATAGATTTTAGGTACAGGTACAGGTACACGGGTTTAGGTACAGGTCTGGACCTGAACCTGTACCTAAACTACTTGTTCAGAAAATGGTAGATTTTCAGTAAGGACAAAAGCATGTTTACAGATGAAAATATTATTCTATCTGTCAAAGTGGCCATCCCCTGAGTCAGACTTGACCTGTTTAGTACTGGTCTACTACCATCCTCCAGGGTTCAGGTATTTTGGACCTGTACCTAATTTATTGTACCCGGTAGGCCGGTACTGTATTGGTACAGTGTACCGGTACACAGCTCTACCAGTCAACTCTGCCTATTCGTTCTGCAAGGTTAGCCTCCACCAGGCCTTCCTACATGGGTATGAATCGTAGAATTTGGCAAAGAATGATTGGCCAGTAGAGTCAGTCCACGGTTAAGGCTAATAATTCCCCCTAACTGCGCCTGCAAATCATGAAACTCAATGGTGGCCAAACTTCCCTGTCAAATATTATCTCTATAGCTGCTGGCGTACCTCGTCTGGTAGACACTACTGCAAGGTCCCATGTCTTGGTTCCCTACACAAGGATGATCACTATAATGAAAGCTCATCTGTGTTGGTAGTAATCATAATACAATGCTAAACTTTCTTCCAACACTAAGGTATTCACGGATCGAATTTCGACGACCACTGTCGCCTTCTTCAGGATCAATAATGACCAATCACTGCCGAACGTAAACTCGCGAGAGTTACAGACACGTGACTTTATTGACACGTGTCATTGCGGATACGTGACGTCAGCAATTGGTCAAACGTGCCTTGAAGTTTATAACGCCCACTGTGTCTGTTGAGTGACGGATGTAGTGCCCTGATGTATATGGCCTCCTAATGATCACTTGTGATCTCCATGACTATCGCTCTCAGGTGTAAGCAGAATAGTCTAAAATCTAACAAAAAACTACAAAGTTGTTGTCAACAGTTCTAAGTTGTCTGACAAAGAAACATGGTCTCTATTGATGATAACTTTATATCTAGATAAACTGGCACCTCAAAACATACTAACGATAACATAAGTTATCAACTGTTGACAACAGGTTTTTACCGCTTTATCCATCAGTGCTATTTTTTTTCTATGGTCACTACCCTCTCAGACCTGTTTGCTTTGTGTTTTTGCTATGTTTTATGTGTATTATTTTGTTCAGATCTTGACCATGGTTGGGCTGAGTTAGAGATGGTCTGAGAAATTCTCAGATTCAAACAATTGCATGTCAGCTGTAGACATCTCTCTGGACAGGATACTCTATTTTTGTCATGTTTACTTCATTTAGTTCAAATGTGCATGTGAAACTTGAAACCCTGAAACATTTGTGTTTGTCCTCTACATGTGTATGCTTTCATTCCTGTTTAACACCAAAGCCACCACGGTTAATACCTACCTGACTACCTAGTCTCAAGGTTAATAGTACTGTATGTAAAAATAGATAAATAGATAAACTCAGCACAGTTGAAACTGTCCAAGAAGACCACTCATCAGGATTCAGCAGGGAACAAATAAAATCTGGTCTTGTGGGCTGGGCAGGTTGTCACTGTTGACAGGATTCTTAATTCTTGTGTCATTCAATGGGAAAAATGATAGTGATGGACCAAAAAGTGGTCACGTTGGTCTGATGGTTTTTACAATATGTAGGGGCACACAAACAGGTTTGAGTTTGACTGCAAATGACACTACGCAGCAAACTATGCACTACTGTCTAGATAATGTCCTTGGTTCATGTGAAATCTGAAGCCTGGAAACATTCATTTCATCATAAGTGTTACGTTTGTTCTCTTTGCTTCCATTCTGGTTTTACACCAAGGTTAAGTAGTGCTATGTAAACTCAGCAACTCACAGTATGTACCGGCACTGGTTCAAGTTAGCAGAGTACAGAGAACATGTAAGCACCTGACCAGTAAAAAATATCAACATAAAACAGTTGTATGGGGAAGTCTGTACCTGGGCACACTGTGTTTTGGGGAGTGAGTTTTTCTCCCAGCCCTCTGTTACAATGATGTCCTCTTGCTATTGAATTTGAAATAAATTACATAAAAATGTCTGAGAAGCAAGGACATAAATTGGCACAGCCTTAAGCATACCCCTAAACAGCTAAACCCCTGAAAGACCAAGTGATAAAGACAAGCCTATGCATATTCACATTTTTCTCCTGGTCTTCCGTTTTCCCAGCGAAAACTATCTGAGCCAAACCCTAGCTATGGTACATGTACAATTCCGTGATCCAGCATTTATTTTAGCACAGACAGGCATTATATGTCCCAGTCCTCGGTTTTCACAATGTCTTCCCGCAAAATATCTGAAAACCAAGGAGAAAAATCTGTGTGACATTGGCCCTGAACAGCTAAACCCTACCATACATGTACATTGTACAATCCCCCCATCCAAACCCTACTGAACATGAATAATGTGCAATCCCCCTCCCGAAGGCTGGACCATTCCAGTCAAACGCCCTGGAGTAACCCCCAGCGGATATCGATTGGTTTTATTTATATGCGCAGGGTCCCTGTTAAGTTCATGGGCAGGCAGTTACATGATCCGTGCCTGTTTGACTTTGACAAGCGGGGGTTATCAGAGTTCAGGTCAGGTCAGGCCAAATGTAAAGTCACTACATGTCAAACTTGGGTGAGATGTAATTTTAAGGATTAGTACTGGTGGTACATGTAATGTTAGAATCTAAGATCAATATTACAGTCGTACAAATGTACTTAGGCCAGAACAATTCAATTTCTTGGTTCTGGGCCTCGCTCACTTCATTTTTTTCCTGATTCCATCACGATTGTGGACAAATGGTTTTAACAACAAAATTTCACATGTTGATTTGAACAACAAAATTTCACATTTTGATTTGAACAGCAAAATTTTACATTTTGTTTCCATGTTGTTGAATGTCAATTATTATGATTATATTTCAGCACTCCACTAGTGCAGCTTGTGTACCTAACCCCAACTTCTGTACCTAACCCCAACGCTATGAAAAATTTTGATGATGTTAGTATTGTATGTTACCCTGAGTTATAGTGTTAAAAAGCATGTAGAGTTGTGAACAAAGGGTCATGTTCAGCCAAGCAGCTGCAGCTGTTACTCAGGGCTGAATCCCAGTAAACATGAAATAAGTCTGACAGTTCCTGCTGATGACAGATTTACAGGCTTCCTGGTATTGACTTCCTTGGTTCTGAGCCAGCAGGAGGACAGATGAGATAGGGTCGTGGGGAAGTAGGTTTCTCTGTTAACATGGAAGCCAACTTTGTAAAAAGTCAATCAGGTTGGTTTTGTATACCAGTTAACTGCCTTAAGGCTTACATGATGTACAACAGATTTATTACAACTCAGTTACAAGCTGCATGCATAAGACTAGACTTTCAGGTTTGATCTACTCATACTATCATAGTAATACAGGGAATCGAAGCACCCCTACTCTTACGTGGTAGGTTCTTTAATATGCTCAAGGGGCGGCTCTCATGAAAAATGGGATCTCTGACTGTAACTGCCTTGCCACCGATAGATCTGCTTCGAAGTTGGAGATTATGATTAATACATGTAATTTCAGAACAGAACTACCGTATACACGAGCAGGGCTCGAAATAGTGGGTGCATGTGCACCCTTGTGCACCCAAAATTGGAGCTGTGCACCTAATTTTTTGGGTTGGGTGCACCAGTGCACCTATTTGCAAAAATGGATTTCAAGCCCTGACGAGTCTACTTCCATTCTAAGGTTGAAGTGTACATGTTCTCTGACGGTCGGAAGACTTGTGACTTGTGTATACCTTGATACCACTTGCATGATAGAAGGCGTCTGCCTGTTGTGTTCTGATCTTGTCTCTTTCATACTGCGTACTTGCGCTCTTCCCACTGCTCATCTAGCCTAGTAGTATAAGGTAGTAATCTGTGTAATCCAGTTTTGTGTAATCCAATACCGTGTCTACTAGGCTTCCAGTGGCCTATTGGATACCAGTTGGCCCTTTGGACACTGCCTTGCCACTGATAGATCTGCTTGGAGATTATTGATAAGTCGATATGTATACACAACAGCCGATACACAAGCCTTTAGCAAAGATTTCGTAGGGAGTCCACATATGCTTGTTACCCTTTTTAAGTACCAACTTTCTGATTAATAATGCTCTTCCAGCAGACAACACCTGAACCTGCCCAGAGAGGGCGACTTGACTGTTCTGAAAGCTTCTAGTCGATACTATTAACTTTACACACTGTGGTTGTTTCCCTTGTTTCTAAGTTCCATCTCCCTTATTTTGTTTTCCAGACAGACAACATTTGAACCAGCCCGAGGAGAAAGACTTGAGATCAGTTCTGTTCTGAAAGCGATTGATAAGTCAATATACACAGTGGTTGTTTCCCTTAATTTTTTAGTTTTGAGATTTGAAGTTCATCTCCTTTATTTTGCTCCCCAGCCAGACAACATTCGAACCAGCCTGAGAAGGAAGACTTGACTTGTCTTAATTATAATGACGTTCTGTTCTGAAAGCAACTACAATAGTTGATGTAAGTTGTTTACACGGTGGTTGTTGCTTGTTTGTAAGTGAACACTCTTTGTTATTTTGCAGGCAGACAACATCTGAACCTTCCAGAGGAGGAAGACCTGAGCATAGTTCTGGAGGAGGATGGCACGGTCGTGGCCGATAACGAGTTTTTCCAGTTCATCCCGGACCAGACGGTGGTACAGCTGCTGACGGAGGGACAGGAGTGGAGACCGGAAGTACCAGACGGTGAGTGCAAACTGTACTCCTGTAGACAGCTAACTTCTTGTCTATTTCGCCAATTTCTACTATTTTGCTAGCAACCTATGGAGTCTGGTAGAGACTACAGTATCTAAACCGTACAAGCTGTACTCTCAAAGCAGAGGTTGATGGAGAGGATTGTGACCTTTTTATCATACACTTACCTCCCATTTTTTTTCGCCTCAAAATCCGCTTGGTACTTTCTTATTTTAGACCGTACTTTTATTATTTTTTTGAAAAATGGAGGCTTTGCTAACCTCAAATCCCTCTAAAATCAAAAGACAAGGTTTTTCTGCCCATATTTCCCCAGTATTTTTGCTCGTCATTCGCTATTTTTCGGCCTGGCGGCGTTGATTTGACGGGCTTGTGAAAATTATCCAGACGGTAAGCGCAAAAATTTACTCCCGTGGATGGCTAACTCCTTCATCTATTTCGCTAATTTTTCCTGTATTCAAACAACCTACAGTCAGTATGGAGTCTGTGACTGTAGTCCTGTGGCCATCTAACTCTGTAACAAGTTGAAATCCTAATTTAGAAAAAATAAAGTTCAGACACTGTGACAGTGAATGAATGAATCATTATAGATTAATGAATGACTATATGAAATGTCCATTAAATTTTACTTACCATGTGCGCCTACCTCTCTGATTGACAGATGTCACTCAGACAGACGGTACTGACGAGGCTGACACGGCCGGGCCGATCGTCGACCTCTCCACGGACAACGAAGTTCGGCAGCTCTGCAGGAAGCTGCGCCAGGACATCGCCGCCATCGTCTCATTCACGCCATTTCAGCTGGAGGTCAGTTTGCGGGCAGTTTCTAAATGTTGATTTAGTGTATTGATATTTTACTGATATCGTCTGTATTGAATGATATATGTAATGCTATTTTAGAGAGAATGATATCAATTTGAACTCAAGTAGTGGAATTCTTGTTTGTTTCACTGTAACTTTATGTTCACTGTTTTCATGGTCACCTCTGTACCGTGAACTTATCATTACTGTGATAAAACCTGTTGTAATTATTTATGATTCCTTCACACATCCGTTCTGTAAATCACTTGTTCAGTGATCATGTCTATTTTCCCTACACTGAAATTTTGCTACAGTGAAGATAAAGTGGATTACAGTACATAGAATGAATCATTCAATATTAATGGTGACTTTTTTGACTGACTGTAACCTCCAGCGCAATTCAGGTAACCAAGAGTTACCTGTGAGGCTGTTGTTCATTTTTCTGTAAATATAAGATAACCCATTCATTATCATTTTTAGATTTCAGAACAACCTCAAGTACCTTGGCTGGGAGTAATGTTCTGTATAAATGCATTTGCTTTTGCAGTAGTTTTGTTTTGCAGCAGGAGTGAAAAGGAGGTTTGCACAGTGTTTGTGCTCAAATAGTATGATAGAATTACAAAATGCATATTCTTGATGTTACTATTTAGGGGTTAGAAGTCACTGCGAAAACTGCAAAAATCATACCACCAAAATGGAAAACACTTAAACAGACGCTAAAATGGATAGTGAGAGTGTGCATACAATTTCAGGAAGTGCTTGCGTATGGTAATGATGATGATATTCATCCTGACAGTTCAGTTTTCGTCTTGTTTCTTTGCTTTTTACTTAAACATGTCAAAGAATTCCCAATTCAGACTTGCAAGTCTGCCACGTAGTATTTTCAATGAAGTTTCAAAGTTTCAAATTGTATAAGTAACAACATAAAAAAGATGGGAACACCCTTGGCAAAACATTGTGATTGGTCAGACTAGGTCAGGTGACCAAGATGGCAGGCAACACAATACAGACTAAGTGTAACTGACAAATCTTGCACAATATGAAAGGGTTCATTGGAGCAGAAACATCATGGAGCACTTAATGTTTGCCAATGTGCTCCACCCATTTGTATTAATTGCCTAAGGGGTTTTCCATGAACAAAGACTATGTAAGAAGGTCAAGGAAACACATTATATGCCAGACTTCACTGTCTAGGGGATCTCATTTAAATGTACACAATAGAATACCCAGAAAATACATGATTGTATGCCCCACTTTGGCCATACTTCGTTAATTTGTTGGGTTTTAAACATATTTGTGTAATACCTTACATTTAGTTACAAGAGGCGCAACTCTCGTTCACTTTTAGTTCATTACATTTGATTTTGTTTTGTTATTTAGATTTCATTTGATTTATTATGTAAGTGGACTCCAGGCAGAATAGCGTTTCTATTATGTTATGCAACACTAATGGAGATCTCAATGGAACAAAACCAAAAACAGACATCACACAAACAGTGGGCTGAGGTTACAACATACATCTGACTCTGTTCACTCCCTGAAAATGTGTGCACTAAAGCACAGAGTGACACATATGTATAGTTTCTATGGAACATATTTTTAGGCCCTGGTGATGTTTTTTTCTTCTTCTTTTTTATACATGGACATCAAAAACACCTGCGCAGCTCCAATTTTTGACGCTAATCTGTATATGCAAGACAGTGGTATTTCGAGCTCTGATAAAGTGATATTTATCATGGCTATTATTGCTTTTTACCCCCCTAGTATTGGATGTATTGTTTTCGGTCTGTGTGTTTGATTGTCCTGGTAGTTATTTGAATATTGTAGAGTGACAGGATGTGTGGTGTACCTGGAGACTGACTGACAGGATGTGAAGGCTAAAGGCTCCTTGAATCCTAAACAAAGAAGTGATTTCACCTGCGCTTTTGATTATTATAACATTTCTTGTTCTTTGCTTCAGCTCCTGTCTGATGCTGATGTGGAGAAGTTGACATCACAGTAAAGTAGTGACTTAACCTAGAAGTGATTTAACCTACTGGTGTTTATTGTAACATTTTAATTTTTTTCTTACCCTCAGCTCCTGTCAGATGCGGATGTGGAAGAGCTGACGTCCCAGTTAGAGCTGGATAAAGGCTCAACAAAGAATCCAAAACAAAGATGAAATGACTTCAGGTTTTATTTTGATCCCTGGTATTTATTATGTTTTTTTTTCCCTCAGCTCCTGTCTGACGCAGATGTGGAGAAGCTGACATCCCAGTAAAGTGACTTAACCTAGAAGTGATTTAACCTATTGGTGTTTATTGTAACTTTTTCATTTTGTTCTTTCTCTCAGCTCCTGTCCGATGCAGATGTGGAGGAGCTGACGTCCCAGTTAGAGCTGGATAAAGGCTCAACAAAGAATCCTAGACAAAGATGAAGTGACTTCAGGTTTTATTTTGATCCCTGGTGTTTATTATGTTTTTTTTTCCCTCAGCTCCTGTCTGACGCAGATGTGGAGAAGCTGACATCCCAGTAAAGTAGTGATTTAACCTAGAAGTGATTTAACCTACTGGTGTTTATTGTAACATTTAATTTTTTTCTTCCCTCAGCTCCTGTCTGATGCGGATGTGGAAGAGCTGACGTCCCAGTTAGAGCTGGATAAAGGCTCAACAAAGAATCCAAAACAAAGATGAAGTGACTTCAGGTTTTATTTTGATCCCTGGTGTTTATTATGTTTTTCTTTGCTTCAGCTCCTGTCTGATGCGGATGTGGAGGAGTTGACATCACAGTAAGGAAGTGATTTAACCTGTGCTGCTCGTGTTTATTGTAACTTTTTTCATTTTGTTCTTTCCCTCAGCTCCTGTCCGATGCAGATGTGGAGGAGCTGACGTCCCAGTTAGAGCTGGATAAAGGCTCAACAAAGAATCCTAAACAAAGATGAAGTGACTTCAGGTTTTATTTTGATCCCTGGTGTTTATTATGTTTTTTTCCCTCAGCTCCTGTCCGATGCAGATGTGGAGAAGCTGACATCCCAGTAAGGAAGTGATTTAACCTGCGCTGTTAGTGTTTATTGTAACATTTTTTTTTTTTTTCCCTCAGCTCCTGTCTGATGCTGATGTGGAGGAGCTGACGTCCCAGTTAGACCTAGATAAAAACTCAACAAAGAATCCTTAACAAAGATGAAGTGACGTCAGGATTTATTTTTGATCCCTGGTGTTTATTATGTTTTTTTCCCTCAGCTCCTGTCTGACGCGGATGTGGAGGAGCTGACGTCCCAGCTGGAGCTGGATAAAGGCTCGGTGGAGCAGCTTCAGGAGGCGTGCCAGCAGAGGGTGCTGGACAGGCGGAGAACCCAGGAGGCTGTAGAGCTGCTGCAGCTCTTACGGGAGGCACCAGAAGGTAAGGGGTTTGTTTGTTTATTGTTTGTGTCTTTACTGATCTTCTGATCTCCATGTCAGTTGGAGATAACAGCTAGGATGCGACAGATGCCCCTCCAAAGGAATCACAAGTGAAAATTCCCTCCACTGTCTACTCTTTCAGAAAAGTTTGGATTAGCTTACTGTTCCTTCATATTCTTAACCGAACTGCTGACTCTGTATTTCATTTGACTATTCATGTGTCTTCCATTGTTGACGCTTCAATTGACTATTTCTGCTTCTTCTATTGGTGACTCTTTCTTTGACTGTTTCTACGTCTTGTATTCTGATTCGGCAACTCTGTATTCTAGCTGGGGGAAACGGCCAGGATGCAACGGTACCCCAATGTCAGTTTGTAGCCTCGGAAGGGACCACGAGTAACAACTCCTTTAACTACATACATTCCCCCAGCTGTCTACTCTTTCAAAGAAGAGTGGAACAGCTAATGTTGCTAGTCTTCTTTACTAATCCAGCGACTCTGTATTCTAGCTGGGGGTAACGGCCAGGATGCGAGGGATGCGCCGATGACAGTCGTCACCTCGGAAGGGACCACGAGTAACAACTCCATTAACAGCACACATTCTCTGCACTGTCTGCACTTTCAGAAACATTTGAAACAGCTACTGTTTCTGTGTCTTCTTTACTGATCTGCTGACTTTTTATTTCAGCTGGGGGTAACGGCCAGGATGCGACGGATGCGCCGATGTCAGTCGTTGCCTCGGAAGGGACCACGAGTAACAACTCCACACAGCTGGTGGAGCAGGTCAGAGCAGAGACCAGGAGAAGACAACACCAACACAAACGACAGAAGACAGCCAGAGAGGCAGCCGCCCAGAACCTTTGATACTTCGTTACTCACAAACCTACTTACTAATGGATAATTATCATAGTTCAAACTACAGGAATAGTTTCATCAGGTTGGTTAATAAAAGGGCTTTGAAGTTCTTTGATGCAAAATCTAGAGGAATTTGACTGCCAGGGTAAAACCAGATTGAAAATCTACTCCAGTCCTGAACAGTGAGGAGGGGTGTGCAAATTTAGTCAGGTTTGGGACTGTATGCTTCCCACTGCAGCGCCACCTAGCAGTGGGAAGTATATTGCAGCCATTCAGTGTGGTATCACACAAGTTCCTCTTGGTTTTGTATCAAAGAATTTTCTTACCCCAATAGAGAGTATTACATACTAAACTGTAAGAAAGGAATTGTGTGCTCCCTTAGTTGGTTTGTATATAGCTCTTGCAGTTTCAGCTTATTTTGTTTATTTTTGTATATATATATAACGTTATATATAACATGCAAGATGGTAGGCAAGGTCAGAAGGGGGAGGGGGGCATTTCAGTATTCAAAATCCCAACCACTGTTAGTTACAATGGCTCCTGAAATTGTACACTTTTCAGTGCCTGTGAGGGACAAGCAGACATTTTTGCAAACTGTGCTAGTCAGAATAACAGATGGGATACTTGCTCATAATGCAAAGTCCATTTTGATTGAAACCTCCCAAAAAAGACAATGTAACAAAATATTCCTTGTTTTTTGTATTTGCTGGCATTTGTCCTAAGATGTTCACAATTTTGTGGCGTTTGAGAGTGTTTACTCAAAATGAGTATTCCTAATATCAACAAGTGATTTTTACTTTCAATTGATTCCTTTCATATCCAAAAGCAGACAACAATGCACTACAGGCCACTAATGTAATGGCAAAATTTTTTTTCATGTTTTGACCATTTGTAATGAATAAAAGTGTTTAAAACAATAACAAGTACAAGTTTGAGCTTAAAGTTTTCATGAAATAATTTGCTTGTAAGAAAAGCATACTAGGAAATACTTGCTTAGGTGTTGTTTTTTCAGGTTGTTGTAGTTTGTTAAATCTATAGAAAGTTATCATGTACCATTTTTGTCAAGAAGTTTGGTAGGGTTTTACCACAATTTCATATTTGTTGTGTGCTTTTGTGAAAATTCATTAAAGCACTAGATTGTTCTAAATGTTGTCAACATTGTTACAAAAGTTGTATCTTAGTCTCGACATTTTGCACTGCCATGTCGGTAGCGTTAACTCTTGTAGTCAGGCTTGAAACCTGAAGACCGCCACGTTGCAAAATAGTGTTCTCAAAACAAGCACCTGGATACCTGAAATGTAGCCTCTACTGGGCCTCGTCCTATCGCTGGGAAAATAGTAGAAATACAGGGTAGTCCGCTATAAAGTGAAGCTCCATTATCGATAATGGAGCTTCACTGTATAGCGGACTACCCTGTATAGCGGACTACCTCGGCCGATTCTACTATTTCCCCAGCGATAGGACGGGGCCTGGTAGAGGCTACCTGAAGTGTGCATACCTTGGGGACTACTGCTGCTGCTGCAGTAGTAGATCTCTTCAGATTCACTGTTGTTTTGATGCAGAAGTATTAGCCAAGGGTAAAAATTTTATCCCATAGCCTTTTTGAGGCCGTAACCTAGTGTGCCCACTGGACACGGTATTGGAAGGCGGAGCCTATACTCCTCCTTCTACTGCCTTTTACCCCCCCAACCGAAGTCAAGTACCCATTTTTACACTTGGATGGAGTAAAGAAAGTCGTGTAAAGTGCCTTTCCCAAGGACACAACGTGATGCCTGGCATGGAACACGTGACATTTCGACCTTGAGCCAAGCCACTTGGCCAGTCAATGCCACTAACTTGAAGGCTTTAGGGTTCCCACCAGAACTATAAGAGTTGACGTTATGACACCATCCAATCTTCATCATGATTCAAGTCAGCCATTCAGCCTCAGCTCACCTGTTAATGTCATGGTGTAATATGATATCGGTATCAAATGTCATGTTTTTTGACCAAGTGAAATCTTCTGTGAATAGTTTCATCAGGTTAGTAAATAACTTAATTAGATAATAGAGTTCTTTGTAGCATGGCCAACATCTTTGAAGTCCTTCTTCCTCTCAAGACTGTGATTGCTTAGTCACGTTTGGGACACATTCTTTACAAAGAAGCCGGAATTAGATCCAGTTTTTGCCGGTAGGTGATTAACAGGACTAACAAAACGTTGGCAGTCAAAATTGTGCTACAGAAAACTCAATTGTCCACTAAGTAAATGCTATGTATGATTGATGTTACTTATACCAGCCAACTCTCTTCCTGTCTTGCATTTTGTGTAAGGATATAATCAGAATCTTTGTTTCAAAATTGTCATATTCTAATGATCTTATGTAACGTGCTTAAACAATGTACTGTAAGCTATAATGATAGCTAGATGGATGCAAGGAAGGCAATAATAAAGATGATTAGGCCACATGGACTTGATTTCAGGAATGACATCCCCTGGATACCCAAAATGTGAGCATGCAAAGAAAAACAAAATTGGAGAAGGGCTGAAAAAGATGCATACATTTTTAATTAGACACGATCACATATAAAATGATATTGTGTAACAAATTAAAAAAATCCTTTATTCTTTCGGAAGGTATGTGGTCTTGCTTGTTACTGTAGTAACAGTACATTCAACAGAAGTTTTTGTTTTAAGATTAGGCAGTGAAAGGGATGTTTGTAATGTAGACCAGGACTTTTCTGTGACAGAATTTAAGTTTTTAAATCCCAGGAATGTAAAGGTTATATGTTGTAGCTTTAGAATTCATCTATGTTGGTTAAACTCATTGTGATGAAGGATCTTTAGTTGATTCAGTTTAAAGTGTCTACCAGCCATCTTGGTGGGACAAGGAGGGTTTATATAAAACCTCCTTGGGTGGACTAAAAGAAAAAAGAAGTAGAAATTGGGGAAGAGATTTGTCCATTGGTTGAACGACTCACCCTTCAGGTTTAACCTATTTGGCCAACTTCTACTATTTGTTTCTGAAACCCAGTGAGAGAAAGACTAGTTAAACAAAGTTTGATGTTCATTTAGACTGTTCATAGCTGTAACCACAGTGGAGGCTGGAGAAGTATTTGTAACTCTCTAAGCAGAGATTAGGCTCCCACTTGTTTTGGACATTTTTTTAGGCCTTTTTGTCTGGCTTTCTATTTTGTGAGTTTTATTTGTGGCCTCCATTCAAACCTCTACCGGTACTTACCATGGGGTGAGTTGGCAGGCAAAGAAAAAGTTGACTGAAAATCCTGACAAAAAGAGCAATAAGCCAGAGCCTAACCTCTGATTGGAGAGTATTTGTAATTATCAAAGCTTCACTCTAGATCTGATTTGAAAGTCAGGCATTTTCCAGAACAGCTGTGTGCTACTATAGACTGATGGTATGGTGGATTGTGTTAAGCTTTTGCACTGTCTTACATCTACCCTGTAAAACTTGCAGGCAAACAAAAGACAAAGGAGTAGCAATTACAATGCCGTAAACATTTCTAGAACTTGTATGAAGGGCTCTCTTTGTACTGTTGTATCAAAAGTAACCACTATTTCAATGCCTTGTATGAAAGATATATTGAACAATGAAATTGAATAACCCCAGAATATTTTTCACATTGAAAAAAAAATGCCTGTTGAACTGTAGAGGGTGCCTACTTAATATGCAACTTTCAGAGCCTTGAAAGGCAGTCTAGCAAACACAATGAAAACTTGAAAAAGGGTCCCAAATGTTTTGCTTTTTAATTAAATTGACTCAGAATATTGGGGTAGGAAGGGGAAAAAAATATTCCACATTATTGTTCTTATACTGACCATTTAGCAAAATGTCATGAGTTACTAACAAGTTGGGAGTTCCTAGTTTTTGAGAATTAAAAGCTGCTTAATTTTTTCAACGAAAAATCTTGCAAAGAGAGCCTTTGAGTTTTTCAGTATTTGACATGATATAGCCCAGAACACATTCTGTATATTGTTCTGTACATTTCTTGATATGGAATACATACTTTGTAACATCAGTACTGCTGGACAGGTACACATTTAACCCTTACGGTCATTCGGTTTCAGCACGAGGTACATTGTGCGCATCCACGCAACACTAGCTGGTTGGTTATTTTTCCTCTCTCATGCCAAACCCGTCGCTCCAGCACCAGCCTGACGTCCCACTCTCCAAGCAGAGGTAAGATCCGGGGTATTTTCGACGTATTTTCGCGGTATTTTTACGTCTTTATACTTTTCCGTTTTTTGTTGGGTCTCCCTTCTCTTAATGGACATAAAAAATACCACGAAAATACGTCCAAAATACCCCGGATCTTACCTGTGCTTGGATAGTATGAGGTCAATCCTTATGCTGTGTAAGCACTTATTATATCTAAGACCATTGGTCAGCCAATGAGATATCCCCCTTCTATTGTTGGAGGGGAAGTTATCAGCCAATCACGTTGCCTCTTAACTGTAAGCAGCAACCCGATTGGCTGATGACAGCTAGCCGGTGCTAACTCAGCGAGGACAGATTTCAGGCCGATACACCAGGGTTGTAGCTTGATAAAACATGAGACAGGCCTGGGATGAGAGGATTATATTTTTCGTGCTCCAGTCTTCTTTTATTTTCTATAAAGCAGATTTTGAGCTCCAGGCCACACCTACAAATTTTCCCTAATTCTCTAATGTTAATTTTGTAGCAGAAATGCAGCAAGATGTCAATATGAAAACACTCAGTCTGGCTGGGAGGAAAACTAGCACCTGAGTTCTGACTATAATGATAAATTTCTACACTGTGAAACTGGCCTTGCTTGTTATGAAGAGATAAAACTGTTCTCCAAGTCAAAAATTGTTGACTGACTCACTCACTCATTCTTCTGCAGCTGTCTGACCCTGTTGCTGTGGACACATGACTTTCTGCATGTGTGATACTAGTATCAGCAAGGGGTCAAATGTTGTCAATGCAAACTAGTTCACATCACACAGAGCACACATTCCAATTAATCAATAAATGGATGGATGGAGAACTATGGTTGTCCAGCAGGGATATATTTCTTTTCTGTTTGATTGTGTGTACTACATAATGTATTCAGTACAACTAGTCATGAATTAAATCTTTCTGCATCCACACTTCGCCTTTACCATTTTTTGTTGTTGGACTCAAATATTAACATCACAGTGATATCTTAAGATACAGTGCAGAAGGCAGGACTAGTACTGCAAAATCACCACTGCACAATAAGCCATTTTTTAAGCTTCAATCCCCCATAGGAGGAAAGCCTTGAGTACTACATACCATCACAATTGTTAAGATGTCCAGAGCCAAGCTCTTCAGCTGTTAATTCATCATTGTCAGTGTTTCGTAAACTCCAATTTTTGAAATTGGTTTTAATTTGCAGAACACCTCAGTGTTGTTTTCCACTCAAATTGCTAAGAGGTTCACAATTGTTGAGAAATCCAGAGCAGAGCTCTACAGTTGTTTATAGTTTTAAAACTACAAGTCTTGTAGGTATCGGTTTTAATTTGCAAAACACCTCAGAAAGTGTTGTTTTCCACGCCTTTCATAAAAATAAGTTCCCAGAAGTCCAGAGCAGAGCTCTACATTTGTTAATTCATCAGCATGTTAAGTTTCATTCATTACTGTATAAAGTTTTTGTACGGGTAGTTCCAAATCTTAAAGGCATACGTCCTAATTTGCAGAACACCTCAGAAAGTGTTGTTTTCCACTCCTATTGTTAAAAATGCTCCCCATTGTTCAGAAGTCCAGAGCAGAGCTCTACAGTTGTTACCTTTTGCAGTCAGCAATGTTATTATTCTGACTATAAAAGTTTCATAAACTGCAAGTCTTGTAGGTATCGGTTTTATATATTTCTAGTTTGCAGAACACCTCAGACAGTGTTGTTTTCCACTCCAATTGTTAAAAAAAGTTTCCAACCAAAGTCCAGAGCAGGGCTCTACAGTTGTCTATTCTTCGTCTGCCTCTCCTCTCTTCAGTTTGCCGATGACTTCACGAAGCATCTGGTTGCAGAGGGCAGCGTAAGGATTCATGGCAACGACTTGCGTCTTGGCAAACTCACTCCCCAAGCAAGCAGCTTTCTTAAAGTCTTCCAGGGCTTCCTCATCCTTGCCCTCCAACCTGAAAAAAAGGATGAACAACATATTTTCAAGACTTCGTTCCCATATACTATTAGATATATTCTTGAGTCCAAATTCTCCAGCAAAACCTGGTCACAGTGTACATGCTTTAACCTTCTTCCTGCTGCCTTTAGCTAACTGTATCCAACAGAGAATATATATATATATATATATATATATATATATATAGGGTGCTAAAGGTTAACAAATACTAAGACCACACTTATTTATTTCCTTGTTTCTATGATATTCTAGGAACATATTTCTTATGAAGAGGACAAAGAAAATCCAAGAACCAAGCAATGAAATTGCTGTGGCCAAAGATATCTTGGAAATATAGAAACAACATAAAAACATTTCCTCTACCCCTACTGGGAAAACAACTACATGTATATATAATATTTACCTGTTGATAAGACCCCTCTGTGTGAATGCCTGGCAAGCTGCTTTCCCTTTTCCCTGGCTCAGGTTGATGGCTTTGTTCAAATCATCCAGGGCACCTGTAAAAAAAAAATTCAATTCATTGGTTTGGTATAGTAGTTCATTTGGTTCAGATCTAAAACAATGCCAGTGTTCTATATCAGTAACCACCCATAATCAAGTCTTCCTCAGGCCTATATAATATTGTATAATGACTGATTCGCGGGGCTTTATCTAAACAGGGGAACAGGGCCTGACCATGCACCCTCTTACCCAGGGGTGCAGATCCTCTGACAAACTTAAAATTCTGATTGACCAGGGATGCTTCTAGGTCACATGTGGCCACTGTCTTCAACTTTGAGCTGTCTGACAGTAATTTCCCCCTCAGGAAGCCTTTAAAATGCCCCATTTTAACTTTAGATCCCACACCATTCCCCCGCTTGGTTGCAATGCTCCCCCTTGCAAATTTTTCCTAGAAAAAAACACCTGAAATCCATACTTTTAACTGCTAAGTCATGGGCTGCCAACCTGACCAAACCATTCACAGAAGCATCAAGTCTTACCTAAGACATCTCCCTTCAGTCTTAGCGCCTGTGCTCTGTTGTTGTACCCAGAAGCCCAGTCCGGCGCCACCACTACTGCCTGGTTAAACAGGTCCAGCGCCTGGTCGATATCTCCATTTTCTGCGCACTGTACGGCAAGAAGCTCCAACCTCTTTGCCTCTTTGACTGCTTCGTTGTCTTCAGTTCCTGCAAATGTGAACAGTGTTGATGAGAATTAGTGGATATCTGTAGTGTGAAATTCATCTTTGGATGCCTACCAGTCAACTCCTGATCGCAGAATACCCCAGATTTAAACAAAAACAGCGATCGCCCATATATACTATACATTTGCAAACAAACAAATCAAGCAATCTAGAAGCAAGCATGATGTCTGTATGCTTCACTCTGAAGGCGTTCATAGCAGCCCCATGAAACATTTCTTTCATTTCTTTCATTATTTATCATGAAGAAGGTGACAGTGGTTGTTGAAGAAAGTTTAGCATTGTATTATTCCTTTCTACTATATATTCTAGTCAAACACGTTCGATTTTATATGAATTTTGCGAATTCCATAATAGACTGGATGAATGGATAACGAATTGTCAATTGATTTATGCATTATAAGTCTAGGGATCTACGTATACAGATTGCGTTCAAGTTCCCACTAAATACATTACGTTTTTGTTTTGTACCCTACACGTGTATGTTGTTGTTGTTGTTGTGTTCCTTTTGCAGTCGATGTCCTTGGCCGGCTATCCTTGGAAATTGAATGGAAGTCGAACAGACTGCCCCAGAGGCAACTAGAGTTAATTCTATATCAATATTCGCTTGGGCCAGCAACTCCTCAAAACCTCTAAATCTTGCAGCAGAAAAACACAAGGAAACTTCGTTACGTGCCACAATGCACGACAGCACACCGGACAGCAACCAGACCCTTTTTTTTATAATTTGTAGGAGCCCCCCTCCCCCAACCAACCCGACCTCTACCGCTCCCGTCACAAATATCCCCGTAACCTTACCTTCTCGCTCCTCGTTTTCTTCTTCGTCTTCTACGACGTCTCCGAATGGTAGATTTGGGTTAAAGATGGAGTTGAGGACGCGCTTGTCGTGTGCAGTTGCCATGATGTGACCATCAAACTTCCACTGTGTCGTCTGCAGAAATCAGAAGGATTCAACCAAGTGCGTAGGGGCTACGAAATCTAGGACTACACAGGAAGCCCGTGTTCTTTAAAATCTCCTGAATAAAATTCTTTTATAAAGAACTACATTACAATTGAAATGTAATATCTTATATAAATATAGTTTTAATTTGCCAAAACTATGATTAAAAAGGTGTAATGAAAATATGGCTTCTCATAACAAAAGTGAACTCTTCTATTGACCTCCTCGACGCTTTTGAGGGCGACAAACCATCAATCATTTTTAAAGCTATTTGATGTTGGTAATTAGTCAGCAATTCAGCACAATCATATAGAAATATGATACCAATAATATAATTATGCGTTGTTAGGTTATGTAGTTTGCCGTAGTCTTCATTTTGTACGGTGTTTGATATCATGTTTACAATCTGGGTTTTGCCGCCCTCATACTGCTGACCTGAGAAAGGCCACGTCGGAAGCTATACTTCCACTTTCTTAGACTTCCAGATTAAAAACTGTCAAACATGTAGAGTTTGTCATTGCGATATGTTGATTAGACGGTTGTAACAAAGAGATGGGGTGTTCAGTTAATACTGCAAAGCCGATTTGTACTTCAAGTTGACGTCGGAGTTGATCCAGATGGAGTTTGCGGAAGAGCTCGATTTGAAAGGAAAAGGGCCAAGAGACCCACTGCTTTTGCCAGAAGACGGTGGCGGAGACGTCTTAGATCATCTTAAGACGAGAGGTGGGGATCTTAAGACTCGGAGACGGGAGCCCTTTCTCAGTAAGTGCCATATAACGTTATAACCACTTAGTAAGTTGCACATACATGCAAGATAGTGTTGTTGTTGTGTTAGTGTTTGATATTTTTTTGGCGACGACTAAGGCGCGCAGACATATTATTGGTGTTTTGAGGGAGTGTCATCATGAATGATGACTGATTGTGTGAGTGAGTGAGTGAGTGAGTGAGTGAGTGAGTGAGTGAGTGAGTGAGTGAGTGAGAGTGAGAGTGGATGTCTGAGTGAGGGAGTAGGTGGGTGAGTGAGTTGGTGAGTGAGTGAGTGAGCTACAAGTTACACTTCCAATTAAGAAAAATAGACCAAATGAACTTTTTTTGTATCAGTCTTCTACCGTATATGTCATATGCAACACTGATATACCTTTTTAACTGATGTCATGTTGGCGCAACGGTTAGTCTGTTAGGGTGTTTGGTCCAGAACCTAGGTCCTGGGTTCAAATCCCCTGACATGCCACCGATGTTGTGCCCTTGGGAATGTAATTAACACGACTTTACTCACTCGTCCCAGGTGTAAAAGTGGGTACCTGACTTTGGATGGGGAGATAAAAGGTATTGGAAGGAGATGGATTTGCATCGCCTTCCAATACCTTGCCCTAGATATATCAAATTAACAACCCACTGCCTCTATAACCTCAAAAAAGCTATGGGACTTACCTTTACCTTCTTTTGTACCTTTTACTAAGATCCCCCTTTCTTCCACTCCCAGCCCGCAGAGTTCGCTGGCAGGTGGCCATTTTCTGCTGCCTGTTCCTAGCCTACTTCAGTATCATCCTGTGCAGGGTGGGCACCGAGGTCTCTCTCGCAGCTATGACTGATGACAAGGAACTAGAATTCACAAAGGTACATTGTATGTGGCCTATAGAATATAGCATTTAATTTTGTATATGTCTGAATGGGTGTGCAACTTGATATGCTGTAAATCTTTTCACTGCAAAATCATGACATAGTGAATATGTTTCAATTGTATTTCTATGTAGAAACTGTACTATAGCATTATTTCAGTTGAATACCTTCTTTTCCCTTAACCGCAAAATTAATTGAACCACGGAATCAGATCCACATGGCCAAGTGATCATGACAGGGTTACATTACAGCTTGTACCATGGGGATATGCTTTATAAATTCTTAGTTAGAAACTTAGACGATTATAAACAGCACTAACCAGGCAACCCTATTTCCATTGGCAATTGCAGTTTGATGCCGGGACTGTCCTGGCCTATGGCAATGGTGCCTACATTGTGGGTAAGATGCTGTCTGGGGCGATAGCAGACACGTTCGGAGGCAGGAGGGTCATGATCTCCGCCCTGACCGCTGTGGTCTTCTTCACCTCACTGTTTGCCAATGTTTACACCAAGTTGTTCTTCATCGCAATATACATGGTTAACAAAATATGTATGGTGAGTTGGATCCTTATGGAATCATGTGTCTAAGTCCTGATCAAGGGAATGAATGAACAAATGTAGTTGTAGCAATACTACAAAAAACGTAGCAGTAGTTGTATCCAGTATTTGATTAAACTGCTGCTATGGTCACTGACTCAGGAGTGGTCAACACGGTCAGCTAGTCTTCACACCATGTTTCCGCAGGATCAGATAGGCAAATATGAATTTCATGCAAGAAGTGAAAGAACTGATCTTGAAAGTACAGTCAAACCTGTACATGTACTACTAAGTAGTTACCACCCCTGCATAGTGGCCATTGATACTTATTTTCAGGCACAGTCTAACCCATATTAAAAGTATAAAACATCAACAATATCATATACATATTACTGGACAAGTACAACATTTCCAAGGACTTCGGTGCTCCCTTTCATGATTGGTTACACAAGGCAAGTTCGACTACTACACTTAAAGTTTGTTTTTCCTATTTGTTGAATGCAGAGCAGCGGCTGGCCTGCCCTGACCAAGCTGGTTTGTATCTGGTTTGATGAGGAGCATTATGGGAAGGTGTTCAGCGGCATGTCCATCGCCAGTAGGTCTGGAGGGCTGGCGTCAACTTTCGTACTTGGAGGGCTTCTCTCGGCAGGTGTGTTTTCATACATCAAACTTTGCACAAAAATAGTTGTACATGTCTGTTTAGGTCATTTATTTTCTTGGTTTTCAGATATAAATGAACTAATTGAATTTTAGTGCAGCACTAAAATTCAATTAGTTCATTTATATTGTTGCCATACATTGTACCATGTACAATTGTGGATCACTGTGCTCCACAATTGTACATGGTACAATGTATGGCAACAATGACAAGGCACTCAGTACAATGAGTACAAAACTAGTCTATTCTATTCTGAAAACTATAACTACAAGAATATGAACATATATGAGAAAGTGAAAGATTAGCAAGAGGTAAAGATGAAATCAAAAGCTTTTAATTTGAACCTGGCTATATTAACTCGGAGGGCTTCTCTCCGCAGGTAAGTCTTCAAACATGAAACTTTGCAAAAGTGTATGTCTGTTTGGGTCAAACTAATTATCTTCTTGTTTTCTAGGTATCAAAAAGTGAAAAAAATAAACAAGAGGAAAAAAATGTAAACAAAAGCTTTAGAGAAAAAACTTGAATCAGACTTTTTTGGAAATCGCAGTGTTGCCACTGAATTAAATTGTACAAACATATCAATGATCAATCAATCAACAACTTTGTATTGACGGCGCAATACTGCCTGATATAATACGTACATAAGACCTTGAAACTGACATTTTAAGATAAGTAGGACATGCAGCTAATAGTACTTAAAATCAGTGTACAACAGGTTGAACACATTTGCAGGAAAACTTGTCAGACTGTTTGTCCCTTCTGTATCTGTATCTACATAGCCGGTATAACTGCCATTAGGCGTAACACACCAGCTTCGCAGGCAAGCGACACGGCAGCAGCTGGTTATATTACACCGAATGGTCTGTTACACCTAGTCTTTGCATATCTGACTGCAACCGTTCTTTAAAGCTATTCAGTGAAGATGCTCTTACAGTACTTAATGACAATGATTTCCATTCTACTATGGTTCTCGGGAAATACGAATTTTTGAACACATCAATCCTTGGCTGATAACTCTGGTACTCAAAAGCATGACTATCTCTAGTCCTCTTCAGAGCTGGCATTAGATACTTATCTGTCAGTACGTCCACAAGTTTATTAGTCATTTTGTACATCATGCAAAGTCTGGACGTTGTTCTTCTGTCTTCAAGTGACCTCCATTGCAGATCTGCTTACTTTCCTTTTCACACAGGTCTTCACTGGAGAATCATTCTCTTTGTGGCAGCCACAGTGGCATTCAGCATGATGATCATGAGTGCCTGCATCCTGCGGGAGTCGCCGGGCGACCTCGACCTTCAGACTTCAATCAAGAAGCCAAAAGATGACTTCAGAGGCGGAAACGGCCATCCACTGGTAAAAGCCAAACTCAATGAAGCATTGTTGTATTTTGCCAGAAGTCCGGCGTTTTGGTGTCTGGGGACTGCCAATCTATTTATGACAGGTATGTTAAAACTTTAAAATGCGAACATTGCAAAATACATCCAACAGAATCAAATGAAACACCTCTCAGAACTGATCATGGAGTCTGAATTGTCTGTCAACATTTTTTATGGAGGAATTTTTAGATTATCAAACTTCTTTCTCTTTTGATAGCCTAGTTCTCACTTTGCATACAGTTGGTCACACCTCGATTCCCCAACCGTGTCATACTAAGTATTGTGGACCGAGTTGGACACAGATAGATTTAAGAATGGTACATATTCTCTGCACTCAGTACTTATAGCAAAAAGTATGGTTCTTGGTAGTTGAACACACACCACTACCTGTACGACTATTGGTTTAGTATTATTGGTTATTACTAGCCCCCTGATGTAATGCTTGCACAACTGTATGGCCCAAGAGCTTATTATATAATAAGGAAACAGTTTGGGCCACTGCCCCATATCTTGCAGATAATACTCTTAACTCTTCCAATGTTGATTGACAGGGTGTATGGAACCTGTACTTCAAAAGTGCTGTTCCCTGCTGTTGTATTATCTCTGCTTGTACAGTAGTGTGGCCCAAGGGCTAAGAAAATGGGGATGTGCACTGTCATATGGCTTTATCTCTTGACTTACAAGATGTATGGAAAAGCAGACCGAAGATATTAGACCACCATTTAACTCTCTTTCAAGTTGCAATTGATTTACAAGAAATATGGAAAAGGAGACTGAGCATCATGAGTAGTTAGTATCAACTGGTCAAAGTTCTATGTAAACAGATAGTAGGCCACTGCATATGTAAGGACTTTAATGTTTAACAGCCCTGCAATGTTGATTGACAGGGTGTATGGAAATGCAGAGCATCCTGCCCCTGTACATAGTGATACGTTGTGTATCAGTGCTTACAAAGCAGTGTAGCCCCAAATCTGAAAAACTTAGACCAGGTGTGGGACAAACTTCTTAACTTTTAACTCTCTTTTAATTCTTCAAGGCAATTCTGACTGGTTCACATTGCAATGCAGCACAGGTGTTGCTGCTTATACATAATAATGAGATTCATTCCCAAATGCAAAGTATTTACAACGTACAATCACATGAATCATATGTACCAACCTGATGAAACTATTCACGGATGTCAACTCTCTTCCCATTGATTAACAGGGTGTATGGAAATGCAGAGCATCCTGCCGCTGTACTTCAAGGACATTAACTTCTAAGTACTAGTAGTAGTAGAAGTAGTAGTATTCAGTATTCCTCGACACGGGTGGACAGCAGTCGGCTAGTCTTCACACCATGCTTCCAAGCAGCTCTGTCCAGTCTGTAGTGAGTCCACACAGTCACTGGTGAGGCCACACAAAATGAGCTCACAAAATCAATTAACTCTCTTCCCATTGATTCACAGGGTGTATGGAGATGCAGAGCATCCTGCCCCTGTACTTCAAGGACAGCCTGCACTTGTCCCCCGGCCACGCGACCCTGGTAGCCTCCTCCTTTCAGGCTGGGGCCGTCGCCTCCCTTATGATCGGTGGGATTGTTTATGACCACATCGGACCCCGCGCCCGCTTTCTCTTCATCACATGCCTCTTGGGGATATCAACGGGATGTCTCGTCGTCCTGTGGAGAGTACCGGACATCACCATACCCCTGGCGGGGGTCGTTGTGTTCATCTTAGGAGCGACGATCTCCACCCCGTACTACATTCCTGTCTGTGTCTTCTCCATGTCGTTTGGAGGGGAGAAGTACTGCTCGACCCTGAGCAGTATTCTGGACGTGTTTGGCTACTGCGCTTCCATCGCGATGGACGGCATCATGGGGGCCATGTCCTGGCATGACCTCTTCACCGCGCAGGTGGTGAGCTGTGTCATGGCTCTGCTGTTTCTCGGGATTTTCATGTGCACCAAAGCTGCTCGATGAAAATGTGAAAATTAGCAGAAAAATAGCAACACAGCTGAAAATGAGAGTTTGAGGGGGAGGACCTAGGTGGTTACTGGAGTCATTACTCCTTTATTGACATTTTAAGAAGAAGAAGAAAAAAGGGAAAATGAAGGTGATCTTATTCTAGTTTAGCTTGCTGAGGGGAAATTCTTCCATTGGTCGTGACAGAGGGGACAGACACATAAGTACAGTCACTATATACAGATGCATTGAACCAGGGAATTCCACTTGAATTTTGACAAGAACAGTGAACAGTGGACCATGGCTTAACGGCCCATCCCGTGGACTGCAACCCTTTCTAATAGCATACATGCCGGGAGAGTGACAACATGGATTTGAACTTAAGATTCAGGCATGATCCCTAACCGCTGGACACTGCATGAGCTATACATACCTCAGAAAGCTGTTGTGTAATCAAATGTAGGATGATGATTGTATAAACTGTAAGGTAACTAAGATACCTCAAATTACGCCAAAAATACTTACTTAAATTATTTTTGGCATATCTCACTACCTGGATGTCTAACCTTCATCAACATACCTCAAATTAGGTCATTAGACGGCTGGAAATGCTTTTTTTTCTATTGATTGCAATATTTCATGTTATCAGAAGTTTTACTTGCAATCTGGAGAAACTTTGTGCAAATGATACTCTGAAGCCATTGCTTCTACTGACTGTGATATAAGGTTTAAATCAGATTAAGATAAGTTAGAGTTAGTTGTGATTCATGATTCAAAGCTTGAAATTCTTCAAGTTTTTGTATATATTCACCTGCATTCCATAATCAAGCGTTACAAAATTGTAAGTTGTAGGTGGGTGTTTTGAGGCCGCTAGACCTGTGTAAGGTGCCATCATGTCGTGTAATCAGAACTACCTCATAATTATATGTTTTTTTTTAATTTTCCACAGTAACCTCTTGTTGGCAATGGCGGGGTGAGGCATGTGCAATACAGGAGATACGTGTAACTGTGATCAAACATGAAAGTCTTTGTGATTTTGATATTTGAATTATCTTATATCAAACATAAAGAAAAAGAAATGTACAAAAATTCCATGAAGATGGGGATGAATTATATAAAGTGCATACAAAGGAGCATTACATATTTAAACTTTGTCTTTAAAACATCAAGTAAGTAATGGTACTTAAGATACTATCATGGGCAAAAATATTAAACTAAGGCGATACCAGTTCGAATTGTTGGGTCTTGCTTTAGTTGGAAATTGGAGTGGGCATGCACACTGAAAATGAAAATAAAAACCTACATTGTAGCATCCAATATGACCTTGACATTAGCATTTTTGCAGTCCAGAAGCTAGGGACTCATTTTCACCTCGCAGTCAAGTGAGGAAATCGGTATAAAGTGTATTTCCCAAGGGCACAACATTGGGGTCCGCTAGGGATTCGATCCCAAAACCTTTAGATTTCAACAGTAGCCCCAATGCCAACATGCCACTATATCGATTGAGTGAAAACAACAATAGAAAACTCTGTTCAAGTGATGACATCTGAGATCATTCTAAGTTCATATAAAGTTGAGGACGTTCAGTTTGAATCCAAGTCTTTTACAGACTGGCTACAAGGTCGTTTTTGTAACATGTTTGTCAGCCATTTTGAGCTGATACATAATTGTGTATTCAGCATTATATAACTTATGAAAATTCAACATTGTGAAACCAGCAGGCCTGAAACATACACGTAATTTAGTGATAGAAGGGGAAAGGACCTTCTCGTAGTGTTTTAACTTTGCGGTTTGAAATAAAATCAAACAAAAATCTGTTCATGTAGTAGGATTGCGATACATTGAGAACCTATATCTGCCGTGTGATTCCTCAAAACACCACAACCATTTCAAGAATAACTATAAGATGCATGAGAATGTCAGCTGACTTGCTTCACAATATGCTATCACTTATCATTTTCATAAATGACTAATGTGTTCCTGTAATTCTTCCAAAGTGGTTCCCGTAACTCAAAGGCACTCACTTAAGATATTATATACCATCCAACAGGTGGCCTGACTATTGGCCTTCAGGGCAATCCCCCGGTGTATAAAGGTACGGTTTCAAAGTGCACAAGTCATTCATATCCAAACAAATCCCACAGATCTACATACCTCTGCTTCTTTTTCTAAGGCATTGTTTCTGTAGATTTTGAAAAGTTTGTTGGGGTGTTATTTTCACGGAATCATGACAATGCGAATATGTCTTACTGTTGTTGCTTTTTCAAATATAAAACCCCTGCTTCACCTATTGAATTAATTGAGCTTGTATAAGTTTGATGTTTCAGACTTAGGGGGGAGAGAAGAAGCTTCAGTGAGCATTATTAGTTCAGTGCCCAGAAGTGGTCCATGTTGCCTATTGCACTGACCAAACTCGTTTAAAAAAAAAAAAAACACTTCGAACCCTGCGAAAAACCCCTTTCCACTCCTACTGCAAAATAAGATCCTTGCAAAAATTATTTTGCAGACAGTACAATTTCTCATCTAGCACATAAGCCATTGACCACCGGCTTTAATTTTTGCGCGCTGGCCTTCAGGTGAATAAAGGGAAGACTTTAAATTGAATCCCTCACAATTACATTGAATATACCAGTTCTCAGAATTGAATTAAGTGCTTGATAGGATTAGTCTGCTATAAGCTTTTGTATGATGTTACATCACCAGTGTGAATAGTGTGTACATTTGTACATGCATTTATTGATGTGCTTCAGAATAAGTCTCCTTCTATCTTTTCTTTCATGTACCGAAGTGAAGTTTTTTTTTATTCTGTCCTCGAGTGGGTGTAACGTTACATTGTTTCTCTGAGGTTTGCAGTATTTCTACTGATGACAGAAGTGACTAACAGCAACTCTTACGACCCAGCGCCATAATTTAACAGCCATTAAGTCCATCACACCGAAGACAGATATCAAGCTCTACAATTTGCTTAAAAGGTAAGGTGGTCAGTCAATAGACTCAATACATTACTTAGATATTGTGATCAGTCAATACATTTAATAGGTACAATAGACCTATATTCTGTCAAATGTGTCTATTCATTCATCATTTTGGACTAGATTACCCAAAATATACGTCCACTCTAGACCTACCACCTAGGAGAATAACTCAAATAAGGAATGACGGATTCCCATGATTTTTAGTAAGCATGTAGCTTAGACAAATATGTACATAATGAAGTGCATATTATGCAAATTGGGACTTGATTTGCATAATTAATTAGGAAATTCTATATTTGCAGTGTTTTCCATTTTTGGACTCAAATACATGTAACTTACCTAGTTTATGGCAGATGGAGCATTAACAGATACCAATTATTCAAATAGATTCCTAATTTGCAAAAGTAATGCATAAGTGCCATAATTCTTCTAAGAGATAATTGGTAAATCATTGGACTGTCAACATTATGACCTGTGTAAGTCAGTTGAAGGTGGACATGGCCAAGCATAGATCATGCAAATGTGGAAGCCGTTTGCATAATCAAAATATTTCAAGGAGATATGATTTTTTTTTGTATGTTTGTAAGTGTAGGATTGTGTATCTTAACCTCCATGAAAATGGAGGTATTGCTTTGGGTGTGTCTGTTTCCATTTCCATATATTCATGGTCAGCAGAACTTAAAAGAAGGTATTGATGGATGATGTAATGATATTTGGTAAGTGGGTAGATTTTCCGAAGGCAAAGGCCAAGTTCGATTTTGGCACCCCTGGTGGCTTTACCGGTACTGTAGCAGAACTTCCCGTTTTTGTATGTTTTGTCTGATAGCTTTTGCTGCCAGAAACAAGGGGTGCACATGTACATGTACATTTGGGTCCCTTTAAGTAGCTTGCTCTGGAACTGTACTATCATGTTTGTCTAGATCCTTTAGGATAACTGAACAAAGGAACATTGTTACAGTGGATTTCCATGATGCATACTTCAGCAAATCTATCTACCTTCAGGAATTCCCCCAAAAAAATTTCGATCAAAACCTCCTTCACCTCTTCCCAATAGTTATATCAACTCGTTTCTGTTGTTGTTGGAAGCAGAAATTTGGAATTACATGCAAAGTGGTAGCCGCATCAGCAAAACAGAACTACGAAGAAGTGGATGGCATTAAGCTTCTGGCAACGACTTGCCGCATCCAAGGAAACACCTCCTAGCCATGCCGCAGAAATGGAGTTGAGTGATGCAAGGCTGCCTGCAAAAAGACAGGATGCTGAAAATGTAGATGATGGAAATGTCCCGCCGCCGTTGCCGCCAAGAAAACAGCCTAAAAAGTACGAAGACGTGGATCCGCATGGTGAAAGTATCTTTGCTTCAAGATCTGGGCCGGGAACACACCGAGAAAACGTAGATGGTAGAACTTTCCCGCCACCCCTGCCGCCAAGAGATCTGCCTCCAAAAAAGGGCAAAGACGTGGACCCGCATGGTCAAAGTATCTTTACCAGGTCTGGGCCAGAAAAACGAGGCGATGTCCCACCGCCACTGCCGCAAAAAGACCTGCTGCAAAACAAGTACGAAGACGTGGACCCACACGGTGACAGTATCTTTGCCTTGAGTTCTGAGCCAGAAAAACAATGTAATGAAGATGTACATGGCAGAAATGCCCCTCCGCCATTGCCGCTAAAAAAGTACGAAGAAGTGAATCTACAGTCCAGCGGTGTGGATGTGATGCTGGGATCCAACTTGAAGCGTTCTGCGCCCGATCTACCGCCTCCTCGCAAACTCAACAACGAAGACAAAGCGCCATCTAAACGGAAGAAAGAAGTTCGAGATGAAGCGGAGGAAGTCATTGGCCAAGAGCATGGTGATCATAATCTGACGTCCACTCACCATCTTGACATGGAAGAAAAAGTGATATCTATACGGAAAAAAGAAGACGAATTCGATAAAGTCATTGGCCTGGACATTGGTGATGAATATCTGCCCTCCCCTTGTCATCTTGACATCGGAGATCATGTGGTGGTGTGGCCAGAGAACAGTGACAATCCATACCCCGATGCATGCTACACATCGGAGGATACTTACAGAGATGATCTTAATGAAGATTGCGGTGAACCTTGCTCATTGCCCAATGACACCACTCCTCACAATCCTACAGACACAGAGGTACACCTTGCAATCCAGGCACAGAAAGGAAAAGCTGATTTCGATGCCCCAAAATCAATCTATAACCTGAAAGGGCGACAAGCAGATGAAGACTTGAAAAGGCAGTATGAAGACGTGGATCCAGCTGGAGACAGTATATTTGTTCTGGATTCTGGGTTGAAACGCACTGCGCCCAATATGAGCTCTCCTCACCATCTTGACACGGGGCACAAAGAGAAGGAGCAACTAGACGGAAGAAATGAAGAATTAGAAAACGTATACGAAGACACGGACCCGGCTGGTTACAGTGTCTTTGCCTCAAGTTCTGAACTGAAACACGCTTCATGCAAAGAACGCCCAACCCGTCATCTTGCAGAAAAGAAGGGTAGCAATGCAGAGCAGTCACCAAATGAAGAGTCTGAACAAGTGGATAGAAGATACCTTGATCAAGAGCATGGAGATGGCGACGCCCCCACTCCTCCTCCCAAACCTGACTTGGGAGACCACACAGTGGTGCTGCCTTGCGATGAGGATCCATACTCCGATAAAAACAACACGTCAAAGGATACTTGTGGAGATGAAGAGCGTGTAGCGCCTGGCTTTTGCTGCAATGATGGAGGTATGTCCAGTCAAACGTCATATATAAAAACTGCATACATATGGATTAATGCATGATATTTCAAGGCAGTGAAGTATCAATATCTTTAGCTTGCCTGTGTGTGTGAGTGTGTGTGTGTGTGTGTGTGTGTGTGTGTGTGTGTGAGAGTGTGTTCTCGTGTGTGGTTGGTTGGTTGGTTGGTTGGTTGGTTGGTTGGTTGGTTGGTTGGTTGGTTGGTTGTGAACTAGATGTATGCACAGGTTAATGCAGGTTCAATCGGAATGGTGCATAGCTATTTCGGATGTTAACTGGGATCTGATATACCCTGCATTATTTTATTCATAATTATACACATGCAGGTACACCTGGTAAAATTGGATTTGTGCAGCTATTTGTTATGAGTACCTGGACTTAAACTGCATCATTTTTATGTTATATTTATTATCTCCATGAAAATGGAGATATTGTTTTGGGTGTGTCTGTTTGTCTGTTTGTGTTTCCGCACCACTCCAGTCAGCATAACTCAAGAGCCTCTTGATGGATTACGATGATATTTGGTACGTGGGCGGGTGTTGTGAAGCCGAAGGTCAAGGTCGATTTTGGGCCCCCTGGTATGTGACCTTGGTACTGCAGCAGAACTTCAATTTTTGTATCTTTTGACCTGGACATGCTGTGGTCTTGATTTTTGGGTGGCAGATAGCTTGTGATGTAATAAAGAAGTGGTGTAGGATTGGGCCCTCTAGCAGCTTCCTCTGGAACTGCAGGGGCGTTTTTGTGAAAATCTCTAAGGGCAATAACTGAACAAAGGAACAACGGATTTTCATGACATTTAGTGTGCAGGTAGCTTAAACAGAGATGTACACAATGAAGTTCAAATTATGCTAATTGGGACTTAATTTGCATAGTTAATGAGGAAAACCTATATTTGCAGTGTTTTCCATTATCATACTCCAATACATGTAACGTATGTAGTTTATGGAAAGCGGATCATCAACAGATACCAATTATGCAAATAAGTTCATAATTTGCATAATTAATGCAAAACACCATATCTCATCCAAGTGGAAAATTAAAGGACTGTCAATATGGTGCCTAGTATGCAGGTTACTTAGACAGAGATATACAGAATGAAGTGCAAATTATGCTAATTGTCACTTAATTTGCATAAGTAATGAGGAAAATCTATATTTGCAGCGTTTTCCATTATCATACTCAAAATACATGTAACGTATGTAGTTTATGGCAAGTGGAGCATCAACAGATACCAATTATGCAAATAAATTCCTAATTTGCATAATTAATGCAAAAACACCATAATTAATATAATTGGAAATATAGGACTGTCAATATTGCTACATTTGTACGTTAGATAAAGGTGTTTATGACCAAGCATATATTATGCAAATGTGTAAGTCATTTGCATGAATAGAATTGTTCATGGAGATATGAGGTCGTGGAACTCTTGTTACCTTTGCGTTGGTAAATGACAAAACTTTCAAAGCACAAATGTTTTTCCCAGGGTGTCATTCGGAATAGACCTGATACGAAATGTCAATTTTGTGCAGAATCTGACTTGGGGGTAATTTTTCAAGGTTACACCCCTATTTTCCAATGTTCTGACACCCCTATGTTTAAAAACCTCCTAACCATCACCCTAGCCCTAACATAGAGGTGTTGATGGGGTGCCGGAATATAGGGGTGTCAAAACATAGGGCTGACCCCAGTTTTAAATGGTCAATTTTTACAGTCAGTCTTTGCACGGGAAAGGATGATAGAGATATCCTTCATTTGCTCCCAAATGTCCATAATTGCCGATTCCTCAGCAGATCGACATTATGGAAGAAGAAGAAATGTTGCCTTTCCAGTAAATGATGCCTGCCTTCACTTTGATCATATTCTAGACCGCACCAATGAAGTGTGGAACAGGATGAAGTCTATCAGTGCTAGCGAAATACTCCGCAAGCTGAAATCTACTAAGAAAAGTTGCTGGATTGCACTAGTTTGTGGACTCCTAGTGGTAGCAGCCGTCGTCACCGCTGCGATCCTGACGCCCCGTCTTGTATCTGGAGGTGTCAAGGTAGACCAAGGAACTTCTTCAGAAGTTGACACCTAAATTTGATTTCATGATTCTTGACCTTTTGAGAAAAATGAAGTAGAAATGGAAAATCAACATGAAAACAGACTCTGAAGGATGCTTTTCGGATATCAAATATTAATGGAGAGCCTAAGGGAAAATACTGTACCGTGAAAATATACTCACAGTTTCTGGGCTTCAGTGAATACAGGCATATATCATTCAAATTTTCCTACTGCAGTCCTCTGATTTTATGATACCCTCTTGCTGCAAAATTAAGATGCCTGAGAAACAAGGAAATGAAGTTGCCTGGCCTCAGTTGTCATTACTTCAAGTTAATACACGTAGATACACGACGCGTCATGTACTAGGAATCTCTGTTTGAGTACATGTAGATTCTTTTGAACTGCCAACATCTGCTGACTACAGCTATAGTCACATATATGTGACTTTTCCCTTTGTGAAGAGGCCGTTCTCTTACTTTAGAGTACAGACATGTTTTCTATATGGTGTACACCTGCTTGTAGGAGGCTCCTGATTCGAAGAATCAAGATGGCGTGGTATTCTTGACATACCCTGAGATGTCAAGTACTCCTTGGTGGACGACATCCTACAACGAAAACGCCTCGACCATCGCCCACTCACCTCCTCCCTTGCCTTCACCAAAGCTAACAAAGCTTCCAACTTCACGGGGTACATCACTCTCCAAGGGTAACATCCATTTGACACTCAAGGAGCCGTCTGCAAGTGCAGGCCTGAGCACAGGGAATTCACCTACGGCTGTGGGCATTGGTAAGCAGTTATGAATCCTTTAAGTTAGAAATCTGTAATTGGAGATTATAGAGGATCTTCAGTGTTATCTCCACAATCATAGATTTTTTTAAAGGCCTTTTTTTCTCATGACCATGTCATTGATCATCCCCTTGAATCTTGTTGACTGTCCAGCATGATTTCCTCAATCTCATTATCACATAGCCCTAGATGAATGCACTAGGAAACCGTGCCAACATGGAACCTGTGTGAACAAAGACGGAGTCTACAAATGTTACTAGTTTCCCATTAGTCCAGCTGCAAACGTGCACCCATTACATTACATGTCTTTCTTTATCACACAGACATCAATGAGTGTACCAGGAAACCATGCCAACACGGACGCTGTGTGAACAAAGATGGCGGCTACAAATGTGTCTGCTCACCTGGATGGATAGGACAGAACTGTCAGCAAGGTGAGATTTCCTTGTAGAACACTCAGCATTTACGAGTAGAGTCCATTATGCTCTAAGGTAGGAATCTGAAGAGTTTTGGTTTTGGATGAAATAACTCAATATACATTAATAGGTGCTGCAGAGGATGGGACATTCCATTTGTAAGCTAGCTGCAATATCATTTCCTTCTGTTGTTGCACAGACATAGATGAGTGTTTGAGGAGACCATGCGGACATGGAACTTGTGTGAACACAGATGGCGACTTCCGCTGCACCTGCTCACCTGGATGGACTGGACAGAACTGTCAGCAAGGTGAGTTCCATCCGTTGTTTCGCAATTTCTTAGTTTCTTAATGTCATGAATTCATGACTACTTAATTTCTTGATTTCTTGATTTTTTAATTTGGTGTTCCTATTTCCAGCTACTTCTCCATTCTTGTTTTCGACTTTCTTTATCTTTCTTGATAATGGATATATCCATGTACCTCTGTACTTGTATATGTATTATTCTGTATCTGTACAGCTGGTATAACTGCCCTTTGGTGTAGCAAACCAGCTTCGCGGGCGCACAATGTGGCAACAGCTGATTATATTACACTGAACAACCCCTTTTGTAATTGTTGGTACAGAATCTGGCAGCATATATAGTTCTGTACCTCTTTTTATCTTCGCCGAGTACTATAGTACTCGGGGAAGATTATGTTTTTGGTTGAGCCAGCTGATTGATGGGTCTGTATGTATGTCAAGAGCATAACTCAAGAAACCTTTGATGAATCTTTATTTGAATATGAATACCATACAATTGTAGAATATTTTAGGTTTACGCATTATGTTTCTTGGATGAATTTGAAACCAGGTTTTTACAAGTTTTCATGATTACAAGATTTGTCAAGAACCCAGTTTCTCCAGAAAGTCAATGCCGACCCCTTTGACATCATGCAGCTAAAGCATTGTTTGTTACAGCCAAGCGATGCCAAAGTGGATGGCGGGAACACAACAACCACTGCTACAAGTTGATGGGAGACATAACCAGCTATTTGAGAGCGCACAAACGGTGTCAAGATCGGCGCGCAAATCTTGCTTCTATTCATAACAAGGCCGAGAACGACTTCATCAAAGATCTCGTCACTTCTGGTGGGTATCATATATAATATGTTCTCAGTTTTTGATTAGGTCTTTAGAGCCCAGGTTACACATAACCAAACATGGCCTCTCGACCACTGGGCAGCCAGCTAAGGTTGGCGTTAGATCGATAGCAGTCTGACCTGTTTAGGCTACTCCGATTTTTTAGCACCAACCAGTAAAGGTGTGAGTGGCTAAAACTTGCTGGATTGCACTCGTTTGTGGACTCCTGGTGGTAGCAGCCGTCGTCACCGTTGCGATCCTGACGCCCCGTCTCGTATCTGGAGGTGTTAAGGTAGACCAAGGGGCTTCTTCAGCAGTTCACACCTAAATTTGATTTATTGGTTCTTGGCTTTTTGAGAAAAATGAAGTAGAAATTGAAAATCAACATGAAAAAAAGTCTAAGGGCTGCTTTTTGGATGTCAAATATTAATGGAGAACCACAAGTTTAACATGAAAGACCAAGAGAAAATACTATACCGTGTTACTCACAGTTTCTAGGTTTCAGTGAATCATGAGTGGCTGAAACCTTACACTGTTACAGTCCAGTCTTATGCTGCTCGTACAAGATTGATTTATTATACATACCGACAGTATACTACTTATGCAAAACAAGCATTTTCTAAAAGTCTATAAAATGTACATCAGGTCTGAGATTAGTTTTTATATGGCATCCTTTCTTTTACTGATAAAAATTGACAATATGAGATTTTTTAGTACAGTGCCTTTCCTAAGGGCACAACATCGGGACCTGTTGGGTTTAAACCCATAACGTTTTGATTCTGTCGCCTCAACAAGTGAAATCCACACGATCACAACAAGTTTTTCTTTGATCTCAGCCCCGGAGGGGGATCAACCAATCGTCTACATCGGACTGAAGTGGAACAGCGGACGATGGGGGTGGTCAGATGGGTCCCCACTTTCCTACAGCAACTGGGCTCCAGGAGAACCCAACAGACAATCGTACTTGTCTCTTTCGCCCGAATGCGCTGCTATATCCTCAAAGGTATATGCTTCTGTGTTCTTTTAAGTAAATTCTGTTAATTTAGTACTGTCATTTGAAATCACACTATTTCTGCTGACCAATTAGAACACCCTTTAGGAGGTGAGGTAACAAAATTGAATATATACTCAACTAGGAAAGAGATCTAAATGATTTTAGAAAATATATTGTTGCACCATGATTTTTGTGATGAAATTGACCATTCATTTTATTTGTATAGACCAAATGTTGTTTTTTCAAAACCTTTTTCCATCATATACCACATGGGACTAAGTTATGGATTCCGAAATTGATGTTTTTTGTTCTTTCGTGTACATGAAAATTCTATTGAAATTCGGACCTAAAACCAGCTTGATGAAATCGTTGAAAAGGGCCTCTTAGGAATGCCATTTCAATAAGTCATAATAAAGAGAAAGTGTCAGCTTTAGTATATTGTCATATTCTGTACATTGATAGCCATTACATTGTACATGTAGCTGGGTAGAGTGCTCTCTTTGCATGCGGTTGCTATAGATTGCAAGTTTCGACCCACAACCAATCCATACCAAAGATGTTGAAAATGCTACAAACGGCTTCTCTGCTCAGCACTTAGCAATTATGGAAAATAGTATAGAAGCTAAACACACAGCGATACCAGAAGACTAGGCCCCTGCTGTACAGTAGTGTTATCTCTTGAAATCGGTATTGCCCTATACACCATATTGTATGGGAAGGACTTTAACTTTGTTATATATGCTAAGGGTCGATATTGAAATCTGGCGAATTAAGCGCTTCTGCCAGTAGAAATCCTTTATTGGAGTCTGTGAATTTTTCTGTGCATGAATATTCGCTTAAAAAATACACTCTGCAATTCCATTCATATCACTGTAGATGAATGCATTGATAAAAGAGTAATCACTGTCCACAGCGACTCCAATCGAGATTTCTACCAATAGAATCGGCGATTCTACCAGATCACATGCACAATTCCTGCAATCATTTGGTATATAATATCATGTATCATTTTCAACAGACCGGCAAACAGTGGCTTTGGGGAAATTACAGACATAAAGGAGAGTGGACAGACCAACGATGCACCGGTAACTATGCGTACATTTGCAAGGCTCCAAAATAAGTGAGGAAATGATAATTCATGTATTGAATTTTTTTTAAACCCAAAACATGAAAGAAAGAATTATGATTGATAGTGGTTTATTAAAGTTAACTATCTCCAAATTGTAATTGAAAAAGGAAGGAGGGAAGGAGGGAACAAGTGAATTACTGACTAATAATCTGAGTAAAATAATGCAGCGTTGTATTCCTAAAAAGGAAGGAAGGAAGGAAGGAGGGAAGGAAGAACAAAAAGAATGATAGTGACTTAATCTCAATAAGATATTGCAGCCTCTATCACCAAATTTGACAAAAATGAGAGGAAGAAGGAAAGTATAACAAAGAAATACAAAGAAAATAAAGAAAGGAAGAAAAGAACGCACATTGTACTGAAGGTTGGTGGATGATACCAAAGACCAGTGTCAAGATGAGATTTAGTACCACAGTGACATCGTCGTTCATCTGAAAACCGTGAAGTTACTGCTTTGTCTTACTGTAACAATGCACCGTTTTGTTGCATAAAAATTGGTATCAATCAATTACTGATGGATTGATGGATATTACTTGGCTTGTCATGTACATTTAGCATGTAAAGGAATAGCTCATAGCAGTGTTTTAATTCCTGTGGTACACAGGAACACATACGGCACACAGGGCAACTTAACGAAACAGAACTACCGTATTCTACGCTCATTTGCTTTGTAGGCTTTTAGAAGGATTTAGAAAAGATTTACGTAAATGCCAACTTGTCAAATCTGTTAATACATTTTAATGGGCAGAATTAAATAGCAGCAGGTCAAAAATGTATCAAACAAACAATACTTTTCCCAATGACAATGCTACACAGCTCAATGTCACTAGAGCCGCACCCCGTACTAATTTGCATGAAATAGAAGTTGCCATTCATAATTGAAAAAGGAGATGCTATAATGGTGTATAGAAGTATAATGGAATGTAGTATTTATGTTGATTGTATGTATCATTACACTGTGAAGTGAAGTTAAGTTAAGTGAAGTTAAGTAATTTTTTATCAATGTGTCATGTGAAACACCCAACTTATATGTGGGCCTAGGCTACACCAACAATATACATGTTGTTTCTCGTTGTGACTCGTACAAAAAGTGACCAATGTTCTCAATGTGCTTGAAGATCAATATAGTCTGTTATAAATGTTATACCAGTCCTATAATCTAAATCAGGATCATGGAAAAGAAATGAAAAGTTGCTTACTTATGTATGAAATATCATGTCTTATACTGAAACGACGTTCATACCAGTCCTGTTTAATTACAAACTATTATGGTTGCATTGAGAAAGTCTAGAATCTAGACAGTGCAAATAACTGTTAATTCAATATGATATTGTTTAGTATGATGTTATTAATTGTTGTTCAGACCGCATCGATTCAATTTACTGGTTTCGACTCGAAAAAATAAATTTCTGAACTCTGGAAGATCAACTTGAAAATCTGTACGGAAAGTCTGTACCTTGGCACACTCAGTTTCTGTGAGTAAAATTTAAGACAGACATATTCAGGTTTTTCTCAGTCTGATGTCACTGAAAATAAAAGAATTACATTGAAATGTCCAAAATCCAAGGAAAAATTGGTGTGGCCTTAATAACCTATTGTAAATGGCAATTGCCCGTACTTTCTGTGATGTTGACAGTTGGAAAAGATTGTAGTCACTCAAACTCTGTTGTATTGTGTTAAATGGTTTCGAACATTCACGTCAAGCGGAAAACACCATGAACAATGTACTCACTGAACAAGATATATGTACACAGCCAACAATTGACTCTGTCCTTTTTTGTCAACGACAAGGTACTGCTAATAATAATAATAACTGTTCTTTCGATATATCTATGATGAGACTATGACTTAACCAAATCAGTGCACGTCTTGAGTACATCTTTACCCATTCTTGTTTGTTAGGTGCTCTTTTCCGGAGATATTTCAACAAAAGGGGTCTCCATTCTTATGTTCATATTCAGATACCCTCGCGGGGCCTCCCTTGTCTAGGTCTGAGTTTTTTTTGCTGAAGGCAATGTTAAGAGCTTTCTGTGGCGGAGTGTTTTGTGGCATGCAGAGGATGTGGCCAAATAGAGACCATCTACGACAAGGTACCGCCAGGCTTTACATAGCTGAGTTCTTACGTAGCAACTTTCATGGTCGCCCTGTAGGTGGAGTTGTTAGATTAGAACTTGAAGGTTCTTGGTTCGAATCCCTCACAGGTCCCACTGGTGTACCCCTGGAAAACCTTTTATTTATTTATTCTGTCATATTTATCCAGGGTTATGTCATATTTATTCAGTGTTAGGGAATGCAACCTGTCTGCATGGTGTTTCACCTCCTTGTTGATACGTATCAAGCCAAATAACAACAGGCTCAGTTTACATGGTCCTATATGGCCTCCGTTGCAGGTTTTTCCACTAGCGACTTTTTCAACCTATTGGGTCCAGGTTCTTTGGCTGGGGGCCGTATCTGCTTGAGGCCCCGTATCTGCTTGGGATCCCGTAATCGCTGTGATCCTGTAGGTACGGTCCCCAAGCAAATACGGCCCCCCAGTCAAAGAATCTGGCACCGATAAGTTGACAAACCGCCGCGGGGAAGCCTGCAACAAAGGCTAGGTCCTACAATGAAATATTAAAAGTTGCGGGGAGTACAGGGGACCAGATTTAAGAAAAAGAAGCCCTCTTACAGATTTTCTCATAATTTTGAAAGGTCATAGATATGAATAGTCAAGACGGTTTGAACAATGGCAGCAATCAAATCAAACACGTCTGGGGGTGATGAAAGCAAAGTAATGATTTCATAAAACTGTTCGGTCTGAATCCAAGCATTATTTCCATATGTAGAATATTGCATCGTGTTTTTTTTACTAATACGTCTCTTAGGGTAAATCTCTTCTCAAAGAGCTTGCAATATTCGTTGCTTATTTTGATTTGTTTATTTTTTTGTTTATCAGGAAAAACATTTCTTAGTAAAGACTACTAAACATGAGTCATAGCATTTATACATAGATCTATAGTCTTCTTGGAATTTGCACCCAGAACCTTTAGATTTAGATAGTCAAGAACCCTCAGCTAAAGGCCACCATACCACAGTGACTATGGATTGAGGGAAAACAACAATCAAATAAAACTCTGTTCAAGATGAGAGTGACAACATCTGAGTTCATATGAAGGATGTTCAGTTTGAATCCAAGTCTTTTACAGTCCTTCCCATTCCTACTGCAAACTAGGATCCATGCGAAAATAAATCTACAGTTCAATTTATCATCTAGCACATAGCCCTCACCCACGACCACCGGGTTTTATTTTCGCGGGCCTTAGGTGTATAAAGCGAAGACTTCAAAGTGCACAAGTCATGCATATTGACAGACATCCCACACAATCACATTGTACATACCAGCGCTATGAATTGAATTCATTTTGTCTATCAGTTCCCTACAGTATATTGTAAAACTCATGAACAATAAGATACAATGGATCTTTTATGTATACAGTACAGTATAGTGTCGATTTTAACGTGCCTTGAGATTTAATTGTTGTATTAGTATTTCATTGTGTGTATAAGAGATCAAACGCTTTGTAATGAATTCCGCAATTCAGCCCTTTTGGGCTGCGAAGAGATTCAACGAATAAAGCAGTCATACATACATAGTCATAAGTCAGAGTGTGTGATAGGAGTGGTCTGGTATAAAACTGTATGGTGTTACATCACCAGTGTGAACACTGCGTGTACATACATTTATTGATGCACTTCAGAATTAGTCTCCCGCTGCCTTTTCTTTTACCTAAGTGAGTTTTTTTGTTTCGTTCTGCCCACAAGTGGGTATACGATGTTTCTCTGAGGTTTACAGCTCACTGACGTGACTCATAGCAACTGTTATGACCCAGCGCCATTTGAACATCCGTAAAATCCATGACACTGGAGACAGACGTCAACATCTGCAATACGTTTAAAAGGTAGGGGCACTACATTACTAGATACAGTAATCCAAGATTCTGGCAAATTCATCGTTTTGGGTTAGATTACCCAAAATGACCCCACTTTATATATACCACCGGCATATTCAGGATCAGTGTAGGTCCACTCTGGATCTACCACCAGCATTTTCAGGATTAGTGCTCGTGAAATTAAGCTGCTGTACAGATATTTGTGATGTCTAGCTGTACCTAACATGTACCATCCCTGTACTTTATTTTGCATGTAAGTTTATGATTGTGGACATGTTTTTCTTACCTCGGGGTCGATGAAAATGGAGGTTATGTTTTGGGTGTGTCTGTTTGCGTTTCCGTATATTCGATGTCAGCAGAGCTTAATGTTATTTTTACAAGAAGGTCTTGATGGATAATGTGATGATACAGTATTTGGAATCTTAGGAAGACAAAGATCAAGGTCGATTTTGGCATCCCTAGCGGCTTTACTGATAATGCAGCAGAATTTCCAGTTTTTATATCTTTTGTCCTGGACATGATACGGTCTTGATTTTTTCGGTGGCAGATAACTTTAGATGTCAGGAACAAGTGGTTTGGGCCCTCAATAGCTTGCTCACAGAATAACCGAACAAAGGAACATCTTTTTTTTAAAATATTGAGCCTGCAGCAAGCCAAGGAGCAAGCTTAAAGATCAGATGTACGCAAGAGACCCCTGCAGTCCAATTAAGGCGGCCATTTTGAATTTCACGGGGTCAGCAACATAGGTATGCCATCTTTTGTGGTAAATTTCGTCCCTTTCCTGGTGAGATACTGCGATACATGTGCCTTTCATGTGTAAAAGATATTGCTGTGGATAGTTGGACTTGATTTGGGCTAAATTTTTGCTAATTTTTCGCACATATTGGCGGGTGACTTGAGCGTCAGTGTTTATAAGCCTATTCGTATATTCGAGTACACATGTTGTTGCGTCACCCTCTGTGCTTTGTCACATACCTTGCCCAGGCACGGTTTGTGACAGTGCCCGCGTGTCACGAACCGTGCCTGGGACAAAAGCACAGTTTGTGACACGCGGGCACCGTCACGAATCGTGCCCAATCGAGCACAGTTCATGACACACAGGGGGTCTTATCCCATACTGTACATGTGCTTTGGGGCGGAGCTTAGTGTTTTGAGAGGGAGGAGTAGGACCAACGTGTTTTTCTCCTGCAGCCCGTTTGTGCAGTGTCAAATTTGTGCAGTGTCAAATGTGAGACGTGAACAAAACCCGTCTGGGCATTGTTATGTAATCAAAACTGTTTACAAGTCATGGGCCTTCACCTTTGACACTGCACATGCGTACTCGAATATACGAATGGCTTATACCCTCTATTTGTATTTTGTATCGGTTGGACCACGTCAATCCCCACAAAAAACGTGCACTGGTATCTGGCTGATTTCATTTTGACAGAAATCAAAGTTTTGGCAGTTGTTCTGAAGATTTCATGGTCCTAACGTACTTCTATCATCCGTGACTGAGGGGGTGGCGGTGCGGTTTCTGTATGTATTGCGCTCGAGACTAGGGGTGGGTACCGGCACCGTGTACCGGTACAAAACCGGTATTTTCTTATGGACCGGTCCAAAAAAAAAACGGTCCAGAAAAAAATCAGTGGACCGGCCTATGGACCGATTAGAAAATTCACAGTACCAGGCTACCAGCAGGCGGTCACACATGACCGGTCTAATACAAAATAAGCAGATTTAACGAGTCGTGGTTTCCTTTTTCGAAGACGTTAGCTGTTAATCATATCAAGATGAGTCAACAGACGGCGAGTGCACATTAGTGTGCACCGAGAATAATCACATCATTCTAATATACAATTTGAACATAATTTGTAGGACTCACAGAGACCTTTACTTGTGTCTCGCTTTCCAAAATATGATGTACTGCGACACTACTTTAATCAGGTACAGGTACAGGTCCGGACCTGGACCTGACCCTCTGGACCTGGACCTGGACCGGACCTGAATTTTCTGTACCGGTACCCACCCCTACTCGAGACCGCTCTTTGTATGTCCCCTGTAATAAAACCGTACGCATTCTGTGAAATGTCTACCTACCCAATCGCAAAAGCTATGGAAAAAGTATCTACAGAAGCTGACTCAACTATTATGTTTACGTTTTTGTGATAAATTAACCCCCTCGAACGTAGAACTATGGGGCAAACTGATAAAAAAAAGTACCGACATAGTTTGGCACCCTCTCCCCCGAGGCCCCACTGATAAAGGAATTAATATCGATACAAATTAGGACTTTATTTTCCTAATTAATGAGGTACTTCTATAACTAATGTGTCTTTCAGGTTTGGACTTCAATACATGCAATACAGGTGTAAAATTTTCAGATACCAATTATGAATGTGCTATAATTCCTTGCTGACAAATGTGTGTGTGTGTCCATACATAGATTATGTAAATGTTGAAGTCATCTGCAAAACTCATGATGAAATGTAAATACATGTATGGAGTTCTGCTAATTGAAAGGAAAGGACCATCATTGAAGATATCTTATGCTGATTGCAGCCTTATTTGAATAGTCAAGGTATCCAAACTGTCGGTGCATGTTTACTGTAATGGTCATACCAGCCTAAAAGTGCTGAGGATGGAATTGCTTGCTGAGCAGATGATTGAATAGACTATGAGTATTTTTCTTGTTAGAAGCAGAAATATGGATGAACACAACGTAAAGTAACAGCCCCCCAAAAAAGCAGTATGAAGAAGTGGATGGCATTGAGCTTCTGGCTACGACTTGCCGCATCCAAAGAAACACCTCCTAGCCATGCCGCAGAAATGGAGTTGAGTGATGCTAGTCTGCCTGCAAAAAGACAGGATGCTGAAAATGTAGATGGTGGAAATGTCCCGCCACCGTTGCCGCCAAGGAAACAGCCTAAAAAGTACGAAGACGTGGATCCGCATGGTGAAAGTATCTTTGCTTCGAATTCTGGGCTGGAGACACAAGGCGATGAAGATTTCGACGGTAAAGATGTGCCGCCGCCGTTGCCGCCAAGAAACCTGCCTCCAAAAAAAGGCAAAGATGTTGACCCGCATGGTCAGAGTATTTTTGAGATTTCTGGGCTAGAAAAACCACGCAATGAAGATGCGGATGGTAGAAATGTCCCACCGCCACTGCCACCAAAAGACCTGCTGCAAAAAAAATATGAAGACGTGGATCCACACGGTGACAGCATCTTTGCATTGGGTTCTGAGCCAGAAAAAACTTGCGATGAAGATGTGAATGATAAAAATGTCCCTTCGCCATTGCCACCAAGAAAGTATGAAGATGTGGATCTAGAATTCAGCGGTGTAGAAGTGATTCTCGGATCCGGCTTGAAGCGCTCTGTGCCCGACGTACCGCCTCCTCGCAAACCAAACATGGAAGGCAAAGTATTATCTAACCGGAAGAGAGAAGTTCGAGATGAAGCGAAGGAAGTCGCTAGCCAGGAGGTTGGTGATCAAAGTCTGCCTGCCCCTCGCCATCTTGACATGGGAGACAAAGTGTCCAAACGGAAGATAGAAGACGAATTGGAGGAAATCATTCGTCTGGAGTTTGGTGATCAAGATCTGCCCTCCCCTCGCCATATTGACATACGAGACAGAGCGTTTAAACGGAAGGAAGAGGACGAATTGGAGGGAGGTCTAGAATTTAGTGATGAAAATCTGCCAGCCCCTCAACATCCCGACATGGGAGAAAAAGTAATATCTAAAGAGAAGAAAGAAGACGAATTGGAGGAAGTCATTGGTCTAGAGTTTGGTAATCAAAATCTACCATCCCCTCGCCATATTGATCTAGGAGAAAAGGCATTTAAACGGAAGAAAGAAGACGAATTAGATGACGTCACTGGCTTAGAGAATATCGATCACAATGTGACCTCCTCCTGCCATCTTGACATGGGAGATCATGTGGTGGTGTGGCCAGAAAACAATGACAGTCTACAATCTGATGTATATTACACATCGAATGACACTTACAGAGATGATCTTGAAGATTTCGAGGAAGCTTTCTCATTGTGCAATGAAATCCCTCCTCACATGTCTGCAGAAATAGACGTACGCTTTTCAATCCAGGAACAGAACGAAAGAGATGATCTCGATTCCCCCAATTCAACCTATAACTTGAAAAGGAGACAGGCAGATGAAGGGACTGAAAACTCGGAAAGGCCGTATGAAGACGTGGATCCAGCTGGAGACAGTATCATTGTACTGGGTTCTGGGTTGAAACGCACTGCGCCCAATATACCTTCGAACTCCCCTCACCATCTTGACATGAGACCCAACGAGAAGGGACAACTAGACGGAAGGAATGAAGAATCGGAAAACGTATACGAAGACACGGATCCGGCTGGTTACAGTGTCTTTGTCTCGGGTTCTGAACTGAAAAACGCTTCGTGCAAAGAACCCCCACCTCGCCATCTTACAGTAAAGAAGGGCAGCAACGCAGAGCAACCAACAAAGGAAGAGTCTGAACAAGCGGACAGAAAGTATGAAGACATGGATCTAGAGCATGGTGGTGTAAATCTGGTACTGGGCTCTGGGTTAAAACGCACTGCGCCCAAAGAACCCCCATCTCGCCATCTTGCAGACAAGAGGGGAAACAAAACACATCCAGTCAAAGAACAGTCACCAAATGAAGAGTCTGAACAGCGGGACACAAAGTACAGAGACATTGATGAAGAGCATGACGGTGTAAATGGCGATGCCTCGAATGCACAAAAGAAATGCAGTAATGCAGAGCGGTCACCAAATGAAGAGCCTGAAGAGGGGGACAGAATGTGCATTGATCAAGAGCATGGCAATGCCCCCACTCCTCCTCCCAAACTTGACTTAGGAGACCATACTGTGGTGTGGCCTTGCGATGAGGATCCATACTCTGATGAGTACTACACATCAAGGGATACCTATGGAGTTAAAGACTGTGTGGCGCCTGGCTTTTGCTACAAAGTTAGAGGTATGTCCAGACAAAATTCATATATAACATAAACTACATACAGGTGTGATATTTCAAGGCAGTGAAGTATTGATATCTTTCTTTAGCTTCCCTGTGTTTTCATTCGTTTGTGTGTCTATGTGTGTGTGTGTGCGCGTGTGTGTGTGTGTGTGTGTGTGTGTCTATGTGTGTGTGTGTGTGTGTGTGTGTGCGTGTGACTGTGTGGGCGACTGTGTGGCTGTGTGTGTGTGTGGGGGGGGGGGGGGGTAGGTTGGTGCGTGTGCTTGAGTGCTTTGGTGTGAAATACATCATGCATGCACAGGTTAATGCAGGTTCACTCGGAGTGGTACACATGTATTTTGTATGTTTATCTGGACCTAACTTGCATTACTTCAATACTGTACATTTGTATTTATTCATTTATGATTATATATATGCGGGTAAGTACACCTGGTACAATTTACACTGATAGATCTTTGCACCGAGAAAATGGTGGGATATGAAAGAGATATCCTGCCCTTGCTGGTGAATGTTGCCCTTCTAGTAAAGATGCTGCCTTTGATATCATATTCTAGACCGCGCCAAGGGAATGTGGAACAAAATGAAATCTGTCAGTGCTTGCGATGTGCTCTGTAAGATGAAATCTGCCAAGGATATTTGCTGCGACAAGATGAAATCTTTAAGTCCCAGTGCACTACTTATCAAGATGAGGTCTGCTAAGAAAACTTGCTGGATTACGCTGGTTTGTGGACTGCTGGTGGTAGCAGCCGTCGTCACCGCTGCGATCCTGACGTTCCGTCTCGTACAAGGAGGAGTCAAGGTAGGCCAAAAGACTTCAAGCAGTTCACACCTATATTTGGATTCTTGGTTCTTGGCGTTTTGAGAAAAATGAAACAGAAATAGAAAATCAACATGAAAACTGTCTGAGGGTTGTCTCTAGGACTTCGAAGACTAATGCAACACCAAAAGGTTAACATGAAAGGGAGTCTAGGGAAAACGTTTGTACCTTGGTACACAGTGAATTCAGGGATATTCAAGTTTGCTTACCATTGCTTTTCTGATGTACTCTTGCTAAAAAAAGGAGGAAGTAAATTGGCCTAGCCTCAGTTTTCAGTATCTTCAGTTGATAATAGATACACACAGTATCAAGTAGAAATCTCTGTTAGGTTTTGTGAGTACCTTCCTTTCTACACATACTATAACCTTTCTTTGATGTCACGACTTTCCTTTGCTTTAAAGTACAGGCATGCTTTTTAAATATATACACCTGCTTGTAGGAGGCTCCTGATGCGAAGAATCAAGATGGCGTGGTATTCTTGCAATACCCTGAGATGTCAAGTACTCATTGGTGGACGGCATCCTCCAAGGAAAACGTCTCGACCGTCGTCCACCCATCTCCTCTCTTGCCTTCAGTGAAGCTAACAAAGCTTCCAACTTCAGTCCCCAAGGGAAAAATCTCGGCCACTGTCCAGTTGACTACACTGGGACTCAAAGAACCCACAGAGCCGTTTGCAAGTACCGGTCTCAATACAAGGAATTCACTTACGACTGCGGTAGTCACAACTCTGCCAGGCATTGGTAAGCAGTTACAATCTCCTTATAAATCTGTAATGAAAGGGTATAGGGCGGCTTCCATTTGCTATCAATCAATATCTATTTCCAGGATTGCACAGCAAACATATCTTTACTGTTTTCTTCTCATGAAAAATGCATTCTTGGTTGACTGCCCAACATCATTTCCTCAATCTCATTATCACATAGCCCTAGATGAGTGCACGAGGAAGCCATGCCAACATGGCACCTGTGCGAACGAAGGTGGAGGCTACAAATGTACCTGCTCACCTGGATGGACTGGACGGAACTGTCAGCAAGGTGAGTTATTTTTGTGTCTTTATGACAGATCTGTCAGCAAGGTGAGTTATTATCTACATTCATCAATTCGTCTTGTCTTAATTTATACTTTGAATCTATTTCTTGATAATGTATATTACTTATGAATGATGATGTTTGTTTCTTTATCTCACAGACATCAATGAGTGTCCGAGCAATCCATGCCAACATGGAACCTGTGTGAACAAAGATGGTGGATACAAATGTACCTGCTCAACTGGATGGACTGGACAAAACTGTCAACTAGGTGAATTACTTTTTCTATCAATCCAAATTACATTGAACCTATTTCTTGATGATGGGTTTTGGTTATGAATGGTGTTTATTTCTTTATCTCACAGACATCAATGAGTGTACTAGGAAACCATGCCAACATGGGCATTGCGTGAACAAAAATGGCGGCTACAAATGCACCTGCTCACCTGGATGGACTGGACAGAACTGTCAGCAAGGTGAGTTCCTACTTTCATCCATTCCTTCACTCTTTCTTTCTTTCTTTCTTTCTTTCTTTCTTTCTTTCTTTCTTCTTTACTTCAATTCTTTTTGTTTCTTGATAATGGACATGTCTATGCATGAATATCTAATTCTTTATCACACAGACATCAATGAGTGCACCAGAAATCCATGCCAACATGGAACCTGTGTGAACAAAAATGGTGGCTACAAATGTACCTGCTCACCCGGATGGACTGGACAGAACTGTCAGCAAGGTGAGTTGTTTACAGTAACTAGTTTACAATCAGTCCAGTTGCAAAAAAGTGAACCTGTAACGTTAAATGTCTTTCTTTATCATACCGATGAATGTACCATGAAAGCATGCCAACATGGGCGCTCTGTGAGCAAAGCTGGTCGTTACAATTGTATCTGCCCAGCTGAATGGACTGGACAGAACTTTCAGCCAGTTGAGTTCCTTTTCTGTGGATACCATTAACTTTACATGCACGAATTTTCTTTTTCTCTGTCTTGGTATTGGGGTTGTTCTAGGAATGATAATATCGGCTTTTCTGTCCTTTTTTTCCCTTTTTTTGCATGTTCCCTTTAATTATAATGGGTATACCTATGTACCTATCATGCATGATATTTTTTTCTTGATCACACAGACATCAATGAGTGTACCAGGAATCCGTGTCGCCACGGACGCTGTGTAAACAAAGCCGGTGGCTACAAATGCACCTGCTCACCTGGATGGACTGGATCTATCTGTCAGCAAGGTGGAAAATTTCGCGTGCTTCCTTTTCTCTCTCTACAAATAACCCAATGTTTTTCAAGATTACATTGTACTTTAAAGTCACATGAACTCTAAAAGATTAGTGCACAGTGCTTTGGTGCTATAGCTGAGTTTACAGCGGAATATGGTGCAAAAACTATCATGTCTTTTGCCACACAGACATCAATGAGTGTAACAGGAACCCATGCCAAAATGGACGCTGTGCGAACAAAGATGGTGGTTACAATTGTACCTGCTTGCCTGGATTGACTGGGCAGAACTGTCAGCTAGGTGAGTTACTACGTCCATCCTTCTTTCCATTTTTCTTTCCTTTATTTCTCTTTACTTTCCCTCTCTTTCTGATAATGGACAATAACTTATATCTCTGTATGATGTTTATGTGGTAACTAAGCTGGCGGTTAAAAATGCATCTGCTCACCTGGATGGAATGGGCAGAACTGTCAGCAAAGTTTTGTGTAGACTTAAGGCATGAAAGTATGTGTTGTTTATTTTCAAGCAGTACAGCTACAATTGCTCCGCATTCTTTTTCATGTAGACATAAATGAGTGTATCACGCAGCCATGCCAGCATGGACGCTGTTTTAACCATTTTGGCGGCTACAGATGCACCTGCTCATTTGGATGGACTGGAAAGAATTGTCAGCAAGGTGAGTTCTTGAATGTTATTTGTGGAAAACTCAGCATTCAGTAGTAGAGCCCATTATGCTCTAAGGAATGAAGCCTGGTGAAAAACTCAATATACCATACACATGCTGTAGAGGATGGAACACTCCATTTATAATCTAGTGACAATAGCTGTTGTTGCACTTAGTAATCATAATAAGGAATTTTTCATCCTTCAATTTGCTTTTCTTGCATGTTCTCTTCCTTGATAATGGATATGCATGTACCTATCATGTATGCTACTGTGTGCAAGGTGAACACTCTACCATTAGGTCATCGCACCACTTTATACAGTAGTGGAGTATATATTCTACAGAAACTGGTGGACAGCATACCCAATATGGGGGCAATATCATATCCAGCTGGCCAGAATCTACAGCCAGCCCCTGTAGAGATACTCTATACAAAAGACAGTAACCATATTTGTAGGAGTAGATGTCATAGTAGAGATTGCGATTCAGGACAATCGGTGATTCTACTAACGACAGATTGCAACCGAGATCTGTACTAGGACAATCGGCAATTAAATCTGCCCTAGGACAAACTCTAATTCAAACTCATCGGAGTCTATCCCTCCTGTACATACCCCTTGAAGTTTGCACATGTTGTGATTGGGAATAGTACATTTTTGCAATGGGGTGATTTTGGAATAGTCTATATTTGTGTGGAGAATAGATTTGGTATATGACTAGTAAAATGTACTGAAAAGGTGAGACACTGAGTAACATCTTGAGACCTCAAAATTTGCTTTGTTTGATCACCTTCCAATTGATATCTTTCACCGATTATTAACCTTTTCATAACTTGATGAGAAATTTCTTTGTCAGTAAACATACATGGAATTTATCCGTTATGAAATATGAACTTATTCACCTAGAATAGTAATCGTGAATGTAGGTAGTGTGCTAAAACTGATTGAAATGTTGTGCAATGATTAATTATATTTTCCAAAGCATGATCTAATGGTTATCAGAATTTCTCCAAGTAGAATCACTGTTTGTTATCAGGACAGATTGTGATCGCTATCTTTACTGCCGGTAGTGTAATTGTAGGTTTTAGGACAGACTCCGATCGTAATCTGTCCTAGGACAGTCGCCAATTGTCCTGGATTGCAATCTCTACTGTGACATATAGCTAATATATATGGCCTCCTGATGGGCAAAGTTTAATTCTGGCATCTTTTTAAAGAAAATGTCACCCCCTCCAAGAACTTTCAATGGACAAACACTTCCCCACATGTATACATACACCCTGTGAATAGAGAACTATATAAGCTGTAAAACTGAACTTTAAGAGCTGGTCTGGACCCATATTGGATACTTGTTTTGAAAGTAACAACATGCCCAACAGATGGTCAATTATTTGTTGATTTTCGTTACAACCCTACCCATTTTGACTTTATAGTCTTTGATAATAGACATGCATATAGTGTGACATTTTATATAAAAATGTCCCAGAAGGTTGGGTACTTCTATCCCTTGGTTCTGACAATATAGCCAAAAATGCTACCAGTAGTCTTAAACTTGTAAAACATTTTAGTTTTTACATGTAGAATTTAAGGTCATGTGAATTTTATATATATACAATAGATATTTGAGTCATGAGTGTGTATCTAACATGATTTTTCTATTAAATGGCTAGTAAACAGTTACTGTCAAGGACAGTTTTTTAGCTATTTGTTTGACTCTAGGTTCTAAAGACTGGCTGATGTATCCCAGGTAAGATTTGCATGGTTCTTTGATCTGGGGAATAGGTAAGGCAACTTCCAGCTTATATTGGTGTGGCTCTTGGGACTCAACAACACCTAACAGGTAATGTTGGTATGGCTCTAAGAGCATCGGTAATGTACTATACCGGTTTAGATATAGCACACCAGTTGTGTACATGGGTAAGCAGAGGCTTAATCTTAATTTTCTCTTACTACTGTACAGAAGATTATGTAATGCTGGTGTGCCTCCTACAGCATATAGGACACATGACCAGGAAATATACCATGCTACTGAGGCACTAGGTAAGGCTCCATGCAGCACTGGTAGAATATACTGATATGGAGACCATGTGAGGGCACAAGTAATGTTTGCATGGCTCTGGAGTCTGGAGACCAGGTCCAAGTAATATTGCCTATTGAATATTCTGCAGGTACTACATCAAATACATATACTTTAGGTACTCTTCTTCCAAGAATGTATCTCCATGATATATTATGTTACATATACCACAATGCATTTGTCATTAAAGCTGCACCCATTTGCTATCTTGTTTCCATCGTCTTTTCGAATGTCTTGTGTGTGCATTGTGCATAGTTTTATATATCATCCATGTTACCCAACAAAGGTGTCATTGAGTCTGTCTAGACATGCCGGTCACAGAAATGTACATTTTAATGAAATAAACTCAAGGGGGGCCCCCTGAATGAAAAATCAGATTTTTGTGAATTTCGAAGACGTTAATGAATTTGCCCAACAAAGGTGTCATTGAGTCTGTCTAGACATGCCGGTCACAGAAATGTACATTTTAATGAAATAAACTCAAGGGGGGCCCCTTGAATGAAAAATCAGATTTTTGTGAATTTCGAAGACGTTAACGAATTTGCCCAACAAAGATGTCATTGAGTCTGTCCAGACATGCCGGTCACAGAAATGTACATTTTAATGAAATAAACTCTAGGGGGGCCCCCTGAATGAAAAATCAGATTTTTGTGAATTTCGAAGACGTTAACGAATTTGCCCAACAAAGATGTCATTGAGTCTGTCCAGACATGCCGGTCACAGAAATGTACATTTTCATGAAATAAACTCTAGAGGGGCCCCCCTGAATGAAAAATTAGATTTTTGATAATTTCGAAGACGTTAATGAATTTGCCCAACAAAGGTGTCATTGAGTCTGTCCAGACATGCCGGTCACAGAAATGTACATTTTAATGATATAAACATAAGGTAGGGGCCGCCCTGAACCAAAGAAGTAGATTTTGTTCAAGGCGAGATATGAAATCCTACAGGAGAAATGTGCTTTATTTGTTATTTCTGCTAGAAATGTATGATTTATTATCGGAAATTTAACTGCTAGTAACTACATAACCAATTGCGTTCATCCGTTGGGAATCCATACAATGTCTAAGTAAGCTTTCATTAATACGTCATCCAAATTTCAAAGAAATCCGTTGTATTCTAAGTGAGATATGAAACCCAAATGTTCCAGTCTCGCGCAAAGCTAGGCCGCGTTCCACCTGCTATCTTCCGGGGGGACTTCTCTAGATTGATTTTTTACCGCAACTCACCGAAGTGCGTTTTCCTTTATAAAACAAGAAGGAACGGATATTTTTCCATGAAACTTTGGCAAAAGTAAGTTGATATGCTTATCTATCTGTGCTGTCGGTAGTTTTGCTGTTCCGCTTTTCTGCTTGAAGATATAGGCCATTAATCTATCGTCATTTTGGGGCACGGTCAAAATTCCCAATCTAAAAAGTGCGGCATATTAGAAAAATGATGTAGCGTTAGGGATCTACATCGTGCAATAGACATATTATCAATATAACTCTGTCAAGGACATTTCAGTGGTATTAGCACTACCTTGCTGAGTGTTTGCACTCAATTTTTCAGGAGAAATGCGAAGTTTTATTTGGCACTAGTGACAGGAATATATGATCTATGGTCAAAATATCAACTGTTAATCACTCCATAACCAATTGTACTTATCGCTTTGGAATCCATACAATGCCTAAGTAAGCTTTCATGAATATGTCATCCAAATTTCAAAGAAATCCGTTGTATTCTAGGTGAGATTTGAAATTGAAGATTTTCCGGTCTCGAGCAAAGCGAGGCTGCGTTTCACCTGCCATCTTCCGGGGGGACTTTCTAGCTTGATTTCCTACCGCAACTAACGAAAGTGCGTTTTCCTTTATAAAACAAGAAAGAAATAATATTTTTCCATGAAACTTTCACAAAAGTAAGTTGATATGCTGATCTATCTGTGCTGTCAGTAGATTTGCTGTTCCGCTTTTCTGCTTGAAGATATTGGCCAAACAAAACGATTTATTTCATCCTAGCGACAAACGTTAGAACTGCAAAATGGACCCGACAGAAAGTGTTTTTGTCGTCTTCTGCCGAGTTAAAAACCTTTCATTCGTCAGATAACCTTCCAAAAATAGTTTAAAAAATAGTAAAAAATGTCTATCGATATTTCATTCGTCCAATAGCCTTTTAAGTGCGTTTGATTGCATATATTTACAAACAACCTACGATTTATCTTTTCAGTCCAGAACTATAGATTTCAATGTACAGTACTTGTAGTGCATAGACATTATTTTCCATGGGAGTCTGCAAAACAACCTTTCATGTTGTATCACTTTCTGGACGCTTACATGAAATATGTTAAAGACTTTCATTAACGAAATATGATCTCAGTTACAAAATTAGCATGAGCATATAGAAATATGCCAGCCGAATTTGAAAGAAATCATTTTTGTTCTATAGGCGAGATAAAACAAGCAACGCTTTCAAGCCCTGTACAATGTCAGAAGATTAAAGGAGTCCTAAATTCCGGGGGGGGGGGGGAGTTATTTACCAATAGATGATAGTTTTTCGAAGTAAAAAACGAATACTTATTACAATATATGATAAGTACCCACTAGTCCCGTGCGCATCATATCAAAACGCATTCAGTATTTTACTAAATTCCCCACATGATCCTCTATTTTCTTTTCACTGGAAGTACAGGATGATTTGATTGTCACCTGCCAGGTAGCTCGTGCCACTTGACGTGCTTTTCAGCACCAAGGAGTCAGCTGTGATCTTCAGCCAGAGGCCCCTCAAACGTTTCGTCCCTCAAAGGAGGCTATATCCCCCACGTACCCTGGTACGCCCTCAGCCTCACTGCTGCTACTTAAGCCTCTTCGTTGTTACACTTATGCTGTCTCCTTCTTCCCCCAGGCCTTTCCTCTCCGTCTGGTCCATAACCAGAAGCTATATTTTTCCACTTCCTCTGCCATTCTTTTTATGAACTTTCGTGATACAATGTACATTCATGGCGTGATAAAAGAATGTCAGGGGGGCTAAGAAAGGTCTTATATGTGCCTTTATATCTTATTAACAACTGGCCTTATGATTGTGCTAAGCCCCCCTTATTTATGCTAAAAATATTCACCATGAAGGAAGTGGGAATACGTATAGGGAATCCATGGGTATATAGGGTCTGAATTCTGTACAAAGTCGGCTGATTATGTATTCATTGATACATAATCTAGTGGAAAATAACACTCCCTTCTAGAGTTTAGGACTCCTTTTAGTATGACTTATCCAAAAACATTACAACTTCAATAAATATATATATGCATATTGTGGCTTTGTTTTGAGTATTGTAGATAACTATAGATTACATGAAAAGATAAAAACATCTGAATCGTCTTTAAAATCCTGCTGGCTTTATTGACTTTAACTCCAGAAGCACATGTTATGTTCGAAGACCACAGTTTATTTTATGCTGACTTGACTGCAGTAGAATAAAGCAACAAAAAATGAATCCCATATCAACAACTTTTTACATAGAAAAGTGTTTGTGTTTGTACTTTTTATGTACATGTGCATAACAAGGGTAACTTAGACTCATGCATAACACTTTGTAACAAACTGATATGGAAAGATTAAGCAATCTAGATTATTAAGATCATATCAACATCTTGTTACCCTCAACATGTACTTGTTACAGTAAAAATAAATAAATATGAGTCGGTATTGCAAGGCAAGACTCACATTAGGTCTCAGCACATACATCTGACATTGGCGCAATGACCACATCAGTTTGAAGTGAATAGATCACAAAATGCACACAGCTTGAAATCAATTAATCAGGAACTGCTCAGATACCTATACATGTTCAACAGAGCATCTAAAACACACAATTTATCCTAACTCCCCTGCAGCTACCTTACATTCTGAAGCTGTTCAATGGAATATTTGACAGAATATAGAAAACAACAGAGAGCGTGGCTTCCTTGTTTAATCAGTTATGCCTGAGGTGCCACTGACATGCTTTTTCCTGGGTCACCCTCCGTGTATGGATTGACTTTGGAATATACCAATATGTGTTATGATAACAGTCAAACAAAGACTAAAGAGGAAAACGACAATTCAATGCAATTCAAATTGGTTATGTACTGTATTATTGCATATAGAAATACATGCATGGGCACAAACAACTGTCAAAGACGTGGACAATTACACTTACTGACAGCATATGTAGTCCTGGAATATGTATAAGTTACATATAAGAGACATGCAAAACGGGGGCATTTTCTACTACATTTTTAATCTAATGAGGTTTTTTGGATTGAGGTGTGATTTTAAAAGCATGTGGATCAGAGTCATTGCCATTGTAATAATTACATACATGTCTACAGTGCAATGGGAATTGAAATTGCAGGAAGGATTCATACATGTGTAAACTTTTACTAGCTGTTTGACAGACCCAATGCATTCTAAAAAAACTAGGACTTGGTTGGTGTTGATACATGACTCCTCCATGCAGATGCAGGTAATCCATTGTTGCACTGTCAGCTTCTCACTCACTGTCATCTCATGAGGACAGGGCATTGATGCTCTGTCTGGGTTGAATATTGTCAGCCCCTATAGAAACAACAAGAACAAAAAGGTGAAGGTTGGGTTAATAAAGACAATGCATTGTCTTTTTTCTAGTGCTTATAGTATGTACAAAAATACATAGGATAAGTGCAATGTATATAATGTCTCGTGACAACAATAGATACCTAATACACTACAGAGTGTAGTCTAAGCAGTCATAAGTTAAGTTTTTGACACATGTCCCTGGGACTCCTCACTTATCAGAAACTCTGATCTAAATATGTCAGCACTCACACACACATGTCCCTGGGACTCCTCACTCATCAGAAACTCTGATCTAAATATGTCAGCACTCACACACACACACACACACACTCACACACTCTCACACACACACACACACACACACACACACACACACACACACACACACACACACACACACACACACACACACACACACACACACACATTCCTACAATTCTTACTACATTTGTATAAAAAGGGAATAACATTCTGTTAGAATTCTCATGTGATGATGAATACAGGAGAAGCTACTAGTATTCCATCTATACTGCCTATGGCTATACAGGGCTTGAAACAGTGGGTGCATGTGCACCTTTGTGCACTCAAAATTGGAGCTATACACCTTATTTCTTACTGGTGCACCTACATGTAGGGTTTGTACTATAGTATATAGAATATTTTTTGAAATCTAAGTATCAGGAAAAGGAATACAACCTTTTATTGTACTTTATTTGATGAATTACTTGTTTGAAATTTTGAAGTCAGATATAGAACAACACTGATTTTGAGTTCTTAGAGCCCGAAGCAATTAACTTAATAATGTTTTGCTGACTTCAGGATGAAACAGTGCTGTGCTTTGTGGGTCACAAGGCCAATTGCATCATGAACTTACTACGTATACTGTGGGACTGGATCATGTTTAGGTTAAGTTTACAGCTTTCTTACAATATTTGCAGACTTTTAAAAGATACTATCACTATATCAGTATGTATGGATGTGAATTATTCATTAAATATTTAAATACCACTGGTCAAGCAGGCGACCTAATGAGATTAGACATAGGAGGAAGAATAATGTTTTTTCGTAGCAGGTTACAGTTCATATGATTATCCAATAATAAAGTGATGCGCTTTTTCTTATGCATCATAAGATCAATCAAGATTAGACTGTGAAAACATAAGCCCCTTGACTAAGTTCAACATGAAGGAGATCATACATGTGAAGGTAACCAATGTATACAGCACACCACATCCCCTTCTCGATAGTTCTTCTGCTTTCTTCAACAACAACAAAAATGTTTCTCATGTTGGTGGAAAATCCTGTCCAGTCCGGACAGAAAAAACTCTGTCCATTCTGAAGAGAGGGTCTGCATGGGGGAGGAGGTGTCCTGTCCTGCATAGAATCAGAGATACTGACTACGCCTAAAAATGAAAGTCTGTATCGACAATAGTCTACTATTTTTATTTTACTGTTCAGGGGTTTTTCTAGAAAATAATGACAAGAGGGAGCACACTGTGTCGAGGGAGCGAAGCGACCGAGGGGGGGATGGTGTGGAAGGGGGGGTGCCCCCCCTTCCACGGTGTGAAGCCTTTGAAAAATTGCAGCTTAAATGGGACATTCTGAGGCTATCTGAGAGAGAAATTTTAGCTCATGAAACTTCAGAAATAGTAGAGTTAGTTCAAGGTTAGTTGTTCAAAATAAAAGAAAAAAAAATAATTCCAGATTAAAATTGTGGAAAAAAAATTTTCCACTGCAAAATCAATTTTTTTGAAAGGAAACCAATAAATATAAAATTAGATTTTTGTTAAGTTTGAGTCCAACACAAATCACATTAAATTTTAGACCATGAAAAAAAAAATTGAAAAAAAAAGAAATACTTTAAGTTCTCCCTGGTGGCCTTTTTTGCTCATACTGCTTTTCCATTGAAGTTTTGGCATTGTGGCAAGCATACTAGTATGTCTGTCCCTTCATGATCTGAACAAGCACCTGGCATGCCTGGTCTTCATTAGCGGCAGGTCCGCGACGCTGATATGTACAGCAGGGTCCTTTTCAGCTTTTGGGACACCCGAATCCCTCAGCTGAAACATTAGAGTATTATATAAACATTGCCACGATCTAGCCATCTTCATCCAAGTTGTGGCAGAAAAAAAGTCATCTCATTTCTGCAATGGATAGACTCCTTTGCCTTTTTCCGTTTTATGCTGTGGGATGATATCTTTAGATGCTCAAATGTCAACAAAAACAGCTCGTAATCTCTCTAAAGCTGTCGGTGCAGGAAGTTCCCGGCGGCTGTGGGTGAAAGGTCACGAAGTCTCGGGAAGTCTCGCTATCTAGGTCAGCTGACCTTGCATGTAAGCCATATCAAGTCTCGCGAGAGTAGCTGACAGCAAAACAAGATGGCGCCTCGGTTGGAAAAATGTTATTTCGATCGTGTTTTGCACCGTCTAAACGGTGCATCTACCGCAAAAGGAATATTTTGGACTAATTATAACATGTTTTATGATCTGATACATTGTTTTGTGGTGGTGCTGGGATATTTTTATGGAGGAAAGATCGTTTTCGGGAAAGATTGCATGTTGTACGGCAGCATGTTGTTGGAGAGTAAGAACATCGCCCAAGTGCGACCAGGGTTCAATCGGCATTTTGACAAGAGGGCGCAGGCCGGGAACAAGAGGGCGCGCCGCCCCTGTTTCCCGGTTTAGAAGAAACTCTGCAGTGTTAATCGTAGCCAGTCGGCTTTGCCATTAATTCTACATAGCCTGCTATTTGTTATCCTGAATTCTTCTTTCAGCATTACTGAGATTTTAATCGCAAGGCGTAGTCGAAAGACAACATTGCCCTATGAAAAGTTACAACAGGACATCTGGTTATCTTGGTTTCGACACAGTAAACATGCAAACTTTGGGTCTCAAAATGTAAGGAATTGCATTTGAGAGGGTTAGGATTTTATGGAGAGCATGCCAGACCCCCCTACATTGGTTGGCTGCACCCTTGAATGTCATGAATGCTTCGTATGCACCCCACCTCATGTCGATACGACATGTATTAAGGGTTAAGATTTGAGAGGGTTAAGATTTTCTGGGAGAGTATGCCCTCAGACCCCCCTACAAAATGGTTGCACCCTTGGGCCATTCATGATGCTGCGCTGCCAGTTCTATAGGAATGTGAACCACTGTTAAGCGTTGTCGATCCTCTTGAATTAAACTAAACCTGCTGAATTTAGCTTTAAGTGTTGCCAGGAACCCCCATGCAGATCCTCTTTTCAGCCTGGACATTTTTTTCTGCTGTCCGGACTGGAAAGGTTTTTCTGCCAACACAGTTTTTCTCACCGGCCAATGCATATCGTTGTGCTACCTACATGTACCTCAGGCAATAATAACTGGTTTACTTCTCACCACTAGGAGGTGGTCTAGTTAATGTGAATGCATTTAAGTTTGCATGGTTCTAATTTTGTGCTAAGGGGAAAATAGAGTGTTTGCGGTGGTTTTAAGTTTGCAGCAGTGCTATACTGTAGTCACATACCTGATGATACCGCCACAGGAGGGGTGGATATAGGTTCGGCTTAATAAGGTCTGAGTCCAAGTTTAGGTCCAGGGACCTGAACCTGGACCTGATCCTGTCCAGTTGATGTTTTGTTTTATTAGACCAATATCAAGCATAGAGAATTAATACTGACAAGCAAAACTATAAAAGTTTCTTGGTGAGAAGACTTTCAAGATAAACCAACATGTTTGATATTTGAATGTTGCACTTATTTTAAATGCCTGCTTTTGTCAGAGGGTAGACTCAAAACACTTCATCAAATAAAATAGAAAAATATATTTGTACTGTATTCATTTTTTTTTTGGACTCAGGTTTTTGGCTCTCAGGTTTTTGGACTCGGTTTTTGGATGTTATATAGGCCTGAATCAGGTCCAGCGAACCGGTATCCACCCCTACGCCACAGTATTAGACAAAAATGTTTGCGGTGAAACGGTTGCCGTGAAAACCATGAACATAAAACCACCGCAAACATTTCAAAATTTACAGTATTACTGACACAAACTAGTAACATGTAAGTACGTGGACTGTGGTGAGATATAGTTTGGAGAGGTCAAGTGGGCTGTTTGCAGAAGTGTTTTAAAGATAGGGCACAATGTACAACACCACTCAACAGAGAGGCTAGCTATAGGGGCATGGTCAGGAATGCTTGCCTTGGCCTAGCCATGGCCATATGAGACTATGAGTCTGTTGCTGTAGGGTATTGAACTGTTTGTCGTGAAATAAGCATGATCCAGGAAGTTCCCACAACTTGCATGGGGATGGATGAAAATGATTTTGCCCCAAGTTTGTTTTTACTCGTGTACTGCTATGAAAGCCAAATGGAATGAAATTCGGTGAGGAAGAGCTAGTTGCTGTAAGGAGAGATAGGAGGAGCTTTTTCCAGAATAGACACTTCTTGCATGGAGGTGGTTACAATATCATTATTAATCATTTTGGGGGCAGTTTTGCCCGAAATGATGCTTTTTGCAATTGTCTTCCGTGACATCCTATGTAAGCCAAGTAAATTTGGTGAGGACTCAGGTGTAAGGTCTTTGCACCAGATATTAAAGGTGCAAATGATCATGGAGTAGTCCACTTCTTAAATGGAGGTGATTTTTGGTATTTTTGGTGCCTGTAATACCCAGGTACCCTGCTAGGAAAGCTAAATGGCTTGAAATTTGCAGTGGGAATAACTTACTAGTAATAAGGAAAGCATTAGTGGACAGTTCACTTTTCGCTAGGGGGTGGTTGAGAATGATTTTAAGTTTGCGATAAAGAGGTAACCGCAAAAACCTAGGTCACTGGCAACGTTGGTTTTGACTGTTTGATACAAATGTCATATGATTTCCAGTGTGGCTATGAGAGATCAGACCATGGACTTGATGACAATACATGTACTAGTACTAGTAGTGGCTGAATCTTGTACCCTCTACCAGGCTCCGCGACAAGGCTGGGAAAATAGTACAAATCGGCAAATAGAGTGAATAGTGTTCCAAGGGAGTTAGCTACGGAGAGAGGGTCCATGAGCTTCACTGTATAGCGGAGTACCACTGGCATACTTTCACTCTATTTGCCGATTTCTACTATTTTCCCAGCGATCTCGCGGAGCCTGGTAGAGGCTATGAATCTTGTACAACACATCCAAGGCTGCCCTAAAAATGTCACCAATTCATTCAAAAGTTATGGACCTCTTCTTGCGACCAATGTGAACATGATCGGGCTTAAACAGGTGTGTCGTACGACAGGTTTCTATGACCTATCATCTGAAAATGACTTCTTGCATTTGAGGGACGAAATTCAACAGGCTTTACGGTAATTTGAAATTGAATGCCTTTCGATTCCCAAACATGAAACAAAATCTCTGGTGGGAACACAGGTGTCAGCGATGTTCTTGTAATCTTTTAGTTTATTTATAATTTGCTTATAGCTTTCCCCTTAATGTGAATGACATACTATATAGGGAAAATTGAGTGTTTGCAGTTGTAACAATAGCGCTACAGTCATACTAGTACTAGTAAGTCGGCAAAAAGTTTTGCGGTGGTTTTAAGTTCGCGCTGAAAGTTCACTGCAAAAACCATGAACATCAAACCACCGCGAACATTTCTGCATTGACGGTATTTTGACCAACTTACTAACAGTATCTCATTCTCGTACTAGCACATGTATCTCCCAGTCCCAGGTACTGTATGTGGTAAGTTTGGAGATTCATACTGTCCTGTCCTGTCTTCACCTTTGACATTGCGCATGTGTAGTCGCAACCGTGAATGGGCTTATTGACACATTTTTCCTCTAGGAAATTCCATTACAGGCCAAGCCCCTATGCATACCCCTGGGGGCCCAGAAAGGGTAACATACTAAGCCTGGTAGGGTAGCCTGGCCAGCCTTTTCCGCGAACCCTGGATACTGTGTCGATTCAAGGAGGTTATAACCTCCTTGGTCGATTCGACTAGTCTTCTGTGTCTTTTAGTGTTACTTTACGTACTCCAGTTAGAATATTACAAACCGACCTTTTGTGTTTTTGATACATGTATGATCTGGATGAACGTGGCCAAATTATGAATGAGGCCAGTAACAACAGCAGTGGGCTAAAAAGAACCATACTATTTTTACTCGCGGTGATGTGTGCACCCCCCTCCCCCTTTAACACGCGCCGGGCATAGCTCGAGCTAGTTGCAAATTAACGAGGATCTGTGCCTATTCAATATAAAAATAATCGGTATAAATGAACCAAAGTTGCTCACCTCACCATGGAACAGGCAGAGTTTTGCTGCTGGACGACCTACGGCGATCGATCCGGACGGTCGGCGGGCCTGAAAACATATATCCCGGCCACTTCCCGGTAGCCTCCCGGCCACCGTTCTGTACCCTCGTGAGGTCACGTTCCCAAATATCGCGAGGCTTCTCCTACAGTCCACTATCTATAGCCTCGGTGACCCATCTCTCCCGGCTTGTGCTTACTGTTAACGCTGTATCTCAAGAGCCAGGAGACGTCTCCTGGTCCACTTATAACTGGCTAACGGTGGTCACCGTTAACCACTTACAACTGTAAACGGTACTTGTAACGGGTGTTATTCGGGAAACCATAGTCCACGACCACGTAGATTTCATAATGAAGACAATTGTTTTTGCCGACCTTTTTTTATTCGCTCGCATCAATTTGGGGTCCTCAGATAATGTAATCCATTTGATCACATCAACATGGCCTCCTGTCTATCTAAGATCTGAGATTAGATTTCAATATAATACTCGACCTACTAGTCACACTATCTATTTAAAGCCACATAATGCCATGATATAGGTTTAAAGAACAGACGTCACAAAAACTTTTGTCTCCAAACTCAGCCCCTTGGGCGGAGCAGCCGGCTGTCTGGTTTGGACTGCACTGGGAGGATGGGCATTGGAAGTGGACAGATGGATCCACACTTTCCTACAACAACTGGGCTTCAGGAGAACCCGACAGCAAAGCCCTCTTTAGTTTATCACCCTCATGTGCCGCTATATCCTCAAAGGTGGGTGTTTCTCTTTTCTTTCAAATGACTACTACTGAGTACTGATGACAAAATTGACTTTTTTTACACCTATTTGTTAGTGATATCTACCGTTTCTCAATGGAAAAGGTACTATTGTGCCATGTTCTGCCTACAGAAATTCACCATTCGTTTGTTCATTTTTTGCTCGTCAACTTCTGTCTGTACATATAGAAATAGAAATTCGGACCTTCAAAACAGATGAATTGACACATCAGAAATTGCATTGCCGATGGTTACAGTATAAAGACTAGCCATATTCAATATGACAATCATTACATTAAGTTTGTATCATGAGTAGAGTAGAGTAGAGTAGAATTTTCGGTCAGGTAGGACTGCTCCAGTTTAGACCGCTCTTCATTGTTGAATTCCATTTATGCGGTAGATTGCGGTTTAATTCCACAACCAAACCAAGCCATACCAAGTACTTACAAAATGAATGAAGACCTTTATTGCACATTTCTGCCACACTTGGCTAAGTACAGGTCGCAACAAAACAAAATAACAAGTACAGTTAACGGATACAAAAGAATATGACTATCATTAGATAAATTCTACTTCTCCTCGCTTTTCTGTTATAGTAGAAATAAAAGAACAGACGTGTTTTTCAATGGAATGTTTGTCTAGTCGCATTAGGAATATGAACTTTTGTACAGTACTTGAATGTGTGAAGTAGGGAAATAGATTTTCTACAAGCTTATACAGTTCATTTCTTTCTTTGGTATATAATCCACATTCTACTACAAAATGACATTCGTCTTCTATTCTATTCAAAGTACAATGTTTACATAATCGTTGTTCTAGAGGAGTGCGGGTATGTCTTCCCGTTTCAATATGTAGTTTGTGGCAGCTTACAAAATGGCGCATGCTGCTTCTCTGCTCAGCACTTAGCACTTATGTGACAAAGTGTAGAAGTTGAATACATAATGCCAACAGAAGACTAGCCCCCAACTGTAGTATTATATCATGTTGCTCAAGCACTAAGGATATGGAGATGTGTTCAACCCAATACAACATATGATGTGGGAAGGGCTTTAACACTTGTGTATAACGTTATATTGTTTTCAACAGAATGCCAAGCAGTGGTTCTGGGGAGTTTACAGGGAAACGGGAGACTGGACAGACCAACGGTGTGCTAGTTACTTTCCATACGTTTGCAAGATTCAGAAATAAGACTGGAAATCGTAGTAACTCAATCCATCTATGTGAAAAATTTGTTTTTTTTTAATCCCCAAATACCAAAGAAATTATTCAAATTCAATTTATCTAGGTATAGTATCCCTATGTAGAAATGGACGAAAATAAGAAAGGAAGAAATGCATAACCAATGAATTAATCTACATAGAATAATCCAGCCAAAATGAGAAAGAGAGAAAGATGAAAAGAAGAAAAAGATGTAAGAATGATTATCATGATAGATGCTTAATCTTAGTAAATTGGTGCAGCCTCTGTCACCAATTCAGAACATATGAACGGACGAACGAACGAAAAAGCGAAGAAACAAAAAAAGAAAGGAAGGAAGAATTGAAGAAAGCAAATTGGATAAAGGATTAAGGATAAAAGATTAAGGATAAAGATTAAGGATGATAACAAAGACCACTGTCATGATGAGATTTAGTATCACAGTGACAGTGTCATTCATCTGGCAAGCATGAAGTTACTGTATCATCCTACTGGAACAATGTGCCGTTTTGTTACTTGAAAAAGTAGTGGGTAAATTGATTACTGATGGATATTGCTGTGTTTGTCATGTACATGTAGTAAGTAAAGGAGTTTATAGTTCATAGAAGGGTTTTGATTCCTGTGGAATGCAGGAAGCACCCACAGTACACAGGGCTGTTAGCAACTTAGCAAAACAGAATTGCCGTATTCTATATGCTCCTTTACTTTATAGACTTAGAAGGGTTTAGAAAGGATTTTCGTAAATGCTAGGTTGTCAGGATTACATTATAATGGGCAGAATTAAATAGCAGCAGGTTCAAATGTGTTGACAAATAATAATCTTACCAATGACCAATTTTACACACTTCAATGGCACTAGAACTGCATCCTGTGCATTCTTAATATAGCTGCTATAATGCTGTATAGAAGTACAATGGCATGTAGTATCTATGCTGATTGTATGTATCATTACAATGAAGTGAAGTGAAGTAAAGTAAGGTTTCTATCAATGTGTCATGAGAAACACTCACCTTATATGTGTGGGCCTAGGATTCACCAATTCCATATGTTGGTTCTTGAATTCTTAAATAATATGTGCATAACTGGAAAAACATATCAATGGAAACAAAGCCTTATATAGAACAAGGTTTATATATTGATGCACTCGCCTTATTGTAACAATACATCATGTTTCCTGAAAAAGTAGCGAGTGAATGAATTGCTGATGGATACTACTATGCTTGTCATGTACAAGTAGCCTGTAATGGAATAGTCCATACCAGGGTTTTAATTCCTATGGCATACATGAAGCACTTAAATTACACTGCAGGGCAACATAGCAGAACAGAACTGGCGCACTCTACTCTCCTTTATTTTAGAGATTTTTAGAAGAATTCAGAAAAATATAAACACACAATCTTTATTGACATTACAGAACTACAGCGATTTAAAATGGAAAAATTAAGAATTATAGATTAAAATTGATGTGATTTACAAAATATTGTAACATATGTATCATTTTAGCCCTTGAAAAAAATAATGCACAATATCATTTTAGACAGCATTAACAATGAAGGCACCCAATTGTAGAAAAAATCACTATGTCCCTTTGCTTTGCATAAAAGGTGACTCATCTCAATGTGCTTGGCGATCACTATAATCTGATATCAATGTTATAACAATCCACATTAGGAGCTTGGAAAAGAAAGGAAAAGTTGCTTACTTGTGTATGAAACATTATGTCTTATACTGTAATATGTTATATACCCCGATTGATTGCAAATGAATATAGTTGCATTGTGAAAATCTTTTTTTAGAATCTGGACAATACAAATATCTGTTGATGCAAAATGATATCGTTTATCATGATGATACTGATAGCTGCACCAATTCAATTGGTTTTGGGTTTGAACAAGTTTTGCTGAATTTGAAGATCAACTTGAAAATCTGCATGAAAAGTCTGTACCTTGATATACAGAATTTCTCTGAGTGAATACAGGCATATCCATTTTTTCAGTCAGTTTCCACAATATCCTAAATTACCAAGATTTACGTTAAAATGTCTGAGAACTGAGGAAATTATGTTGGTGTGGCCTTAGTCATAAATAGTAGCTGCTGATACTTTCTTTTAGTAGTTGGGAAAGGTTTAAGTCACTCAAGTTTAAAAGCTGTGGAATTGAATTGAATGTACTCGGACACTCATGTCAACTGGAAGCACCATGAACAAGGTACTTATTACTGAACAAGATATACGTACACAGCCACCATTGACTCTGTCCTTTATTGGCAATGACAAGGTACTACTAGGCTTTACATGGTTGCGTCCTTAAATATCTAGCAACATTCATGGTGGTTGGGGATGTTAAATCATCATTTAAAGGTCCTGGGTTCGAATCCCTAGGAGGTCCCGATGCAGTACCTTTGGAAAAACTTTGCAGTCTTAGAGGATCAAACGTATCAGCCTGATGTTACTCAGCCATTACGTATAAAGCCAAAAAGTAAAAACCATACAACGAAAGGTACGCCAAAAATAATTACTCAAGCAACTGGATAAGATTTTGAAACAGTCAGACGTTTCAGATAGCATCCGCTATCTTTCGTCAGTGACTAAAGAAGGATTACGAACGGTCCAGCGAGATGGCAAATAAATTGGCGTAGCCCTACAATGAAATAACAAAAGTTTCGGGGGAGTAGAGGAGACCAGATTGTACAAAAACAAGCCCTTTTGAGGATTATATTTTCTCAAAAAATTAAAAGGTCACATTTATGAATAATCAAGACGGATTGAACGATGGCAGCAATCAAATCAAACACGTCTGGGAGTGATGAAAGCAGAGCAATTATTTCATAAGACTGCTCGGTTTGAATCAAAGCTTTATTTCCATATGAAGAAGTCTGCATCGTGTTTTCTACTGATAAGTTTCAAAGAGTAAATCTATTCTCAATGAACATGCAATATTCTTTGCTGGCTTAATTTGATTTTTTTTTTGTTTACCAGGAAAAACCTTTCACAGTAAAAACAAGCAAATATTAGACAAAGCATACATTATTAATAGATGTACAATCTGGTATAATGCACATTGCACAGTTTTACCAACCTGTAGAATTAGGTGTAGAAATGAAGTATCATATTCCCTAAATGACTGATAAGAGCTACATATCTCAATGTGGTTGGAGTATTGAATGCAAAAAAAAGGTCCCGTGAGATGTAAAATATGTTGGCGTGGCCTTGCAATGAAAATCAAAAGTTGCGGGGGAGTGCAGGAGACCAGATTTTACAAAAGCAATCCCTCTCTAGGATTACATATTTTCTCATAATTCTGAAAGGTCACAAATATGAATAATCAAGATCTGTTGAACAATGGCAGCAATCAAATCAAACATGTCTGAGGGTGGTGAAAGCAAAGCAATGATTTCATAAAACTGCTCGGTTTGAATCAAAGCTTCATTTCCATATGAAGAAGTCTGCATCGTGTTTTCTACTGACGAGTTTCAAAGAGTAAATCTATTCTCGAAGAACATGCAATATTCGTTGCTGGCTTAATTTTTTTTATTACCAGGAAAACTGTTCACAGTGAAAACAATCAAACATGTGTCAAAGCATCCATTATACTTAGATCTACAATCTGGTATAAGTGACATGATGGTCTTAGTTGGGGTTGTAGAATGAGAAGCTAAAGGTTCTAGGTTCGAATCCCTAGCAGGCACCAATGCTGCAAACTTTGGAAACTTTTTCAGTGGGAGAGGACCAAATCTATCAGCCAATTTCATGGCAAATAAGTTGGCGTGGCCTTATAATGAATATTGAAAGTTGCGGGGGAGTGCAGGAGACCCGATTTTACGAAAACAAGCCCTCCTGAGGATTATACATTTTCTCATACTTTTGAAAGGTCACAAATATGAATAATCAAGACGAATTGAACAATCAAATCAAACATGTCTGGGGGGTGATGAATGCAAAGCAGTGAATTCATAAGACTGCTCAGTTTGAATCAAAGCTTTATTTTCATGAGAAGAATGCTGCGTCGTGTTTTCTACTGATAAGTCTCAGAGAGTAAATCTATTCTCAAAGAGCATGCGATATTTTCGTTGCTAGCTTAATTTTGATTTTTTTTTTGGTTTACCAGGAAAACCTTTCACAGTGAAAACAAGCAAGCATGAGTCAAATAATACATTATTCATAGATGTACACTCGGGTATAATGTGCATTAGACGGGTTTAACATCCTGTAGTTTTAGAAATGAAGTATCATATTCCCTAAATGACGGATTAAAGAATTGTCACTACAGTGACCCCACTCAATGTGCTTGGAGTATGAAATACAAAGAAAGGCCCCGTGAGATGGAAAATAGGTTGGCGCGGCCCTACATTGAAATATAGTTTGAATCAAAGCTTTATTTCTGTAAGAAGCATGCTGCATCGTGTTTTCTACTAATAAGTCAGTCTTTTTGCAAAGACAATGCAATATTGTTTTCTTGGCCTCGGTTTAAGTTGCTTGTTGTTAACTAGGAAAACGCTCACAATAAAGACAACCAAACATGAGTCATATCATACATTATTCACAGATATACAGTCTGGTATGATGTACTGTAGAATCAGTTTTAGAAATTAAGTACGCTATTTCATATATGACTAAATGGAAGAAATATATTTTATGCCTCAAGCATACCGTTAGAAATTTGGTAGTATTTACGGTGAAATAAAATGCTACATTTTTCTCTTATAATCACGGTTCTCGGCTTCTAGGCATGCGGCGTTGAAAACCGTAGCCCATATTGAACATGGCAAATCATCACTCCCCCTAGAATGTCTGCGCAGGAGGCCTATGAGCTGCTATGGTGAACTTTGTTAATTAATTCTGACCCTTAGTGGTGCCTTACGTAGCACATAGGGCAGCAAGTTTCCTTGCAGCGTTACGTTGGGTAACATAAATTCGGGATTTTTCCGATAATGGTTGACTGAAATCAATCTAGCAGAACAATAAACCATCCTTTTTTCTATTATTCTGTCAGTATCATGTACTATCTTTGCACTAATCATATATATGGTAGATTTTGTCTCTAGTCGTGCTCACACCATAATATTTCAACTTAAAATTACCGTCCACCGCACGCACAATGACGGTGCTGTCGGACAGGGGTGCACATTAATTCGGGAGAGAAGATTCGTCTTGAATATCTTACCGCTAATCACATTTTATACAGCAGTTATTCGTTCCATCCTTGGCTTGAGGAGAGTGCTTTGGATATAGACGTGTCCAAGTAAAAAAAAAATACACGAAAAAACGGCCGCACCGCACACATCAGGCCTTTGCTAACATCCCGTTTGTTGAGTCGGTAGAACGTCACTCAAAGTCGATCCCCACCGTCATGGCAACGTGTACATTATTCATGGCAAGTTAGCTGGATGCCGTAGCAATGGTTATACTACTATGTCCATGTGTTCCTTGTTGTGCTAGGAGCAAACTTTGAGGAAAATATCGTCTTCAGTCCACTATCACACGCAACATTTAGACAAAAAAAGTGTTCCTCACAAACCTTTTGTCGTCTGCTTGACGACATGATTCTAGGTAACAATATGGCGGCGGGAAAATAAACGTGCCGTAGGTTGTAGCAACAAAGAGGAGTTTTGATGATTGATCACACTTAGAATCCAGTTGCAGGTTAGCAAAAGAGATTGTAATAAGTTGTCTTGTAAATAATTGTGTTTAGCAGGCAGGAGATGTGACATTTGTCTTATAAACCAACGAACAACCGTGCAGTGTGAGTCTCCCACGAAGCCCCCAGACTCTGTCAATAAGGGACGGAGAGTTTTTGACGTCGCCAACTTCTAATGCATGGTTATCGAAGATTTTCAGACAGTGTTCTGAATACGTTAGTCTGTCAAGTTTGCATTTCTAGCGGTATTACTGATGTTGCATCTAGCACATATCCCTAAATACCCCGTTTTCGAAAAATCCCGAATTTAAGTACCCCACGAATTTATGTTACCCAACGTTATATATTTACAGGGAGAGGCTGCTAGCTCTTTCCTTTTTACCTGCCCAAGACACCTCCTCGAACACACGATCCACATTTTACATCCCTTCTGTTTTCATGTTATCCTCTTGCAACTGTTTTTGCTAAAAATGTCAAAAAAAATAGAAAAATAGATAAATAGGGTGGCCCTACCACCCACACAAAAATGTGGACGTTTAAGCATTTTTCCCAGAATTCAATTTACACTATTATGTAGCCATGGTGACCCACGATTGGTCGGGCAAGCGTTGCAACTGTCTGCATGTTATTACAGCATTTGAGCGGTGAAAAAAGCAAAAAAGAATCCAAGTCATGTTTCTCTGTTGTACGTTTTTATGTATCTAACACTAGATCTATAACAGTTTAATGTTCTCAACATCTATATCTGATAAAGGAATGTGTACTAAAAATATACCTTTCTGTTCAGTTTATCAATATATTTGCTTGTACAATGTATGTTTGTTTTGAGTGCAATAGAGTGTTGAGAATATCAGTATTTTGATGCGTTCCAGTTTTACATCGTTTGATCACTTGGGCCTAAATCAAACAAGAAAAGAGATTTGATTTATCACGTTATCGTTTGAATGATAGTATGCGTTAGTATCAGTTTCATCCATCCACGTGTTTTGAGTCGTACGGTTCTGTTTATTCAACAGGCTTGCGACACCAGCTTTGATTTGTCTCCCAGTGCTTAATACATGTATCTACAAATAAAAACAGCAGTGATCGTTTTTTTGTGTGCAATATTCCCTCATGGCTTTACCAGATGTGTTGGCTGCTGACATGGGCATGGATGCAAACTAAGGTATTTTTGAAGTTCTTGATTTCTTTTACAGAAATGATTATTTTGCCTCCGTCACTGTTTTCACTTAGAAATGCCTTTCAACAAAGGTGAACTAATTCAGCACCATTTACTAGTGCACGAGCCTACAAATAAAATGTCCAGTCAAGCAAGCTTGTACCCCAGGTAATCATTCAATGTTAAATCCATGTAGAAGTTAGTCCACACCGATTTATTTTGTTGGTTCTTTTATATTTTCTGGAAAATTTCTCATTCAATGTAAACTCGAAATACAGTCTCACTCAATGCAACCCCAAACGTTACACCCCATCGATTTCATTTTGGGTTCTCAGACCTTTTGCAGTAAACAGTAAGCAGCAGATCCTAGTAAAACAGATGGCGATGAGGAATACGTCCTTCATGCGCTGTTCATTCCTTAAAAACTGTGTGCACCAAGGCTTAGCCTTTTCTCACAGACCCTGCTTTTATGTTGATATTTAAATCAACATTATCTAATATAAGTAATACCCAAGAGCTAATAAGTTAGATTTGTGTGGCCTTAGGTTTTCCATTTTTTTGTAGGAGAGGTGAAAATATCAAATGGTAACATCTTCTTATTAATCCAATATTATCTAATGATACCCAAGAGTTAATAAGTTAAATTTGTGTGGCATTTAAAAAAAAATATATTGTATGGGGGAGGTGGAAATATCAAATGATAACATTTTCTTATTACTCTACCAGCCAGAATGGCAGAGCCTGACATAAAGCTCCCGCCAGGACAAGAGCACAAAGACATGGAGGGTGCTACAAAGTTGAGCTCAGGTGCGGAGGATACAAAACAAGAAGACGTGGACGTCACAAACGTATGCTCGGGACACCGGGTCTCGTCGTCCTCTAGCAACAACACTGATCAGGAACCTGGCACGGCCGATCCCACTTATCTTCACTTGGGAGACCACGTTGTGTACGTGGGGGAGGAATCAGAAGATACCGATGATACCTATAAATACAAAGAGCCAGTGGATGTAAACTTTGCTCACAAAGCTAAAGGTATGTCGGTTCAACTTTTGTTTCTCTGATTTTAGAAAAAATACTCTGAATGAAATAGTCTTAGTGTGTTGTTTTATTAGCTTGATAAATATTTGTCATGTCATGGGTGTTTGTCCCTTTTGCTTTAAACTTTATTGTTCATTCTGTGCAGAAAGTACAGGTACAGCCAGTGACTGCTAACTTTGAAATCTGTTCAATGGATATGCAATCATCCACAGTTTCTTCATATGTTTCTTAATACTCATTCAGACATAAGTTATGGTGACTATATCAATACGACTCGTTCCATATGCAAACTTACATATGGTTTTTTCCCGGCAGTATCAGTTAGTTACTGTATTGAAATTGTTCTACATTGAAAATAGAACGCTAGGATTACATCTTGGGTGGTTAAAGATAGTGTATATTCAGATCAACAAAGAAATGTCGTCATTTGTACACTCAAAAAACGTTCTATTTATTCAACGGAATCACAGACGGTACATTAATATATTATTGTTTGTTGCTATTCCTTGTTTGCATAAACTGCCCCTTGTAGGCTATATATTGTGTAAAATCACCAATTGTAATGGTCGCAGTTTCGTTGTTTAGTATTCGAACCGGGCTTCTCATATGGATTTCCACGGGTTAACTTGGAAATCAAAATGAGGAAGGCGTTTCTCCCAAAAAGCATTGAGAAATGGGTTTTGGCTTTTTTTTAAACGATTATTGATATATTTGAAAAGAAACTCACATATTTTCAAAGAAGATTGATTTAATGTACTTCATCAGAATGAAATTTAACTCTCCATTTAGATGGAATAGCGCTCACAAGAGCCTTGTACAGGAATATTAAAATGGAGTAATTCCCTACAGTATTCTTATATGTAATAACATTATTCAGAGATATAACATGACAACTAATTACATCTTTGGCATACAAAATATTTTTGTTAATCCAATCAAGGTGATGCAACATATCTATTTACTTCGTACGTAATATACACATTATTTAGCAATAGTTTCGATGCTATATCAGATACATTTTCTATTTCTTCCACTGGCTGTATCTTGTTCAACACAGAAATAATTATCTTGTAGGAATCGGGTAGCGACTGTATATGCGTATGTATCCTTTGCGCTGTATAGGAGACATCTTACAATTAAACTTGAAGATAGGGTCCAAAGATATCTAAATAGCTGAGTTTGTTTTTTTCCAAGTAGAAACATGTGTATCAAGATTAAGTAATGTCTTAACCCACTCTAACATACAGCTTGCATGGATACTCTTTATTTCTATCAAGATTAGACCATCTGCTTTTTTTCCAAAGACATTTCAAGAACAGAGAATTCACCTTATTGAGAAATGTGTTTAGAGGTACTAATGCTTCCAACATGTAAGAAAGTTGAGATACAACTAAACCTTTGAGAAATGGTATCCCAAAAATGTTAGATATCGAAGGTCCCAAAAAGACAATATAGTTTTCATTTTACAAAATTTGATCTTCCAGTTGTCTGTTAGTAGCAGAGAGTGTGGATGAAAATATGAAACCTTGGGTCTATTTCAGCCCACCCATTATTTCAGAACTATACGACTAAGGGCCTAGTCACATGCCTACAATTTTCTTCGGTCAAAAATGAACCAGAAGATGAAGAAAACTGTTCAACTTCTAATAATAGTGGCCTTGTCTCCCAGGACCAGCTCTGCATCGTCTGCGTACTGAAATATTCGTGCTTCTACAGACGAAAACAAATTCCTTTGATCTCAGTAGATTGGCGGATGCTCAGGGCAATAATCACTGTTGGTGAGATAAAGAGGAGGGTAGACAGGGGGAACCCTGCCGCACCCCTTTCAAGGTCAAGCCAATCCGACAGGTGCCCACCATGATTGAGACAGCTTTGTCCACTCTTTGTGTAAACTGTAACCCAGTTAAGAAAGTCAGGATTTACAATGTAGATTGTATTTTTCCAAAGCTTTTTGAATAAAATCTTTGGAGATGGTGCCAATGGCTTTACTGCCATCTAAGAACAAGACAGCCCCTGCTACTTTACGGTCTTTGGTAAAACAAATGACATCATCAATGGCACGAATATTGGTTAGAATAGATCAGCCCTTGATATAACCTGCATCCTCTTCATCGACAATAACAGTGATAATCTTCAGTAGTCCATTTGCTAGTACTTAAGCACCTATCTTTAAATTATAAAGGGTGTTTGTAAATGAGATTTGTCTCTAATTTGACAGCATGTCTCTTCTCAATTAGCTATTTTCATTTCATGTAAACAGGATTTTATCACACTTTTGCAATGCGTGAATGATAACGGACTTTTCATAAAACCTTTAAATTCAATACCATAGTGTAAATTTTGCTCCAAAATATTTTTTTGAAATTAATTGTCCAACCGTCCAGACTATGACTACAATTTCCATGGCATGCAGTGCAGCTGCGCAGTACGACATTGATAACAATCCTTCACATGATTTTGTGTTTCTGGTAATGTTGTGAAATCTATACTTGGTCTCTCTATAAAGTACGTTATAGTATCTAACTTGTTCATTTAGCAGTTCACCTTGTTCAGTTATTACTGAGCCATCTAGCATCCTAATACTTGTGATCACATACAATGCGAGAAGCACGTGCTTTTTCTACTTGCAGAAAATAAGCTGTGTTTTTCTCACCATGTTTAATCCAATTAACCTGTGAACGTATTTGTGCTCCAAGAGTATGCACCTATAGGACTTGATTGTTTGGATCAATTGTTTTTCCATTTTGTCTAATTGTTTTTATGCTTTTGTGAATATTGCCTTTCGTACGCTTTTTGTTCTCCATGATTTATGGAGCATTACGTTACTTTACTTTTACTAGAAGTCCCACATTAACTGATTATCAGATCATTGACCCCATCCACAAAAGATTTGGAAAACTCTGCCATGCAGATCATGCTTTTTGTCCGCTGTTGTCCAGAAATAATAGAGGATGAATATCATAAAGTGACTGTCTATTTACAGACATTTGATTATTCTTGATTTGTACATAAGGAAACATATGAGGTACCTGCTAACGTATACGGTTATTGTCCGATTTATTCAAAACTTCATTTATCAGTGACAAATGTGTAACCCAAAACGAAATATCAGCTTTTCCAAAAAGATGATCTACGTGATCCGTGAGTCCTTTTGATTCTACTGCCCTACCTGAACAACATAGATCGGAAAAAAGCACACTAATTCTCCAAAAGTAGTCTCCAAATAAATAATAATCAAGTCACTATGTATGCCCCCCCCCCTCCCCGCTTGCTTGACGTGGTTGACGAAATGTGCTAAGGGCATAACAACAATGTTTTGATGCGCGTAAACGTAGCGTCGGTTCTTTCAAAGATACTTTGGCCGTCGTGCGAATTAGAAAAATCAATTGAAATACGCGGTATTGGATTACAAAGGAAATATGTATTGTATCAGACCCTTCCAGGTGACTTATTTTGAATGCTTCATGTATTTATTCTGTTGCTGGATGCAAACTCATTTCATTGCTTTGTGTACAGAAGAGTCATGACTTAGGATCATACTTATGTCGTTCTTTATTGGTTATGAGAACTGACAATTGCATAATACACCTCGACATGTCGATAATAGGTACTGCATGATAACTGGTACCACTGAGTAACAATTGTTGAGCAATTAAGTTACAGTTTTATCTATTTTCCCATGGAAGACCACGGAGCGTATGTGGGGAAGGAATCGGAAGATACTGAGGGTCCCTACGGATACAACAAGCCTGAGGATGTAAGCTTCGCTCACAAAGCTAAAGGTACGTACGGTCATAAAACATCTTTATTGTCTAGTACTTACCTGGCTGAGATGTTACGCTGAAAAGTTTCCATCGAAGCCAGGTAGAGTGGTGCGCAGTATCGTTTGGTGTACCCTTTGGGGTCAGCTATTACCTATGGTACCCTTCGGGGTCAACTAATTTTGAACGGTCTATCTTTAGCATTAAAAAAGGTTATAAGGCCACATTAAAGTTAATCTCGGAGAATCAACATGAAAACAGTCAGAGGGAAAATTCTGTATCCAAGGTACACACATTTATAGTTTATGGATACCATTTATATCGTAGTAAATTGAACAATTTTGCTGACTTGATGAAATTTTTTTCTTTTCATTTTATATATATCTTAGATCGTGTCACTGACCTGTTCAATGGGGTGAAATCTAGCTATAAGGGCGCTTGCTGGATTGCGCTGGGTTGTGGGCTCTTGGTGGTAGCCGCGGTGTCGGCCGCCATCCTGGCAACTCATTTTGCACCTGGAAATAAGGTAGGCAGCCTTTTTAAACTAAGAATATTTACATGCACAATCAGTGCTCGTAATAGGTATTATTGCGTACCTGTACTGTATTGCTTCTGCTGGTTGTTTTAACAATAGAATTGAATTTACATTATGAAGAATAACCCGCAACAGGCACTTCTGTATGCACATCTCTACCAGAAAGGTAGATTGACTGCATGAGCTTAAACTAAAAAAGATAGAAAACATTGCAATTCTATTAAGTGGTAGACCAAAATACTATTACTGAAGCTACAACATCAATACGCATATACCAGACTGGATGATATATCAAATAATGAAGTTTCAAGTATCATTGTAATTTATATTAGCTGGAAAAGCTATACGAACAGTAGTGGGATGACAAGGACCGTCTTCTATTATTGGTGCCAAATAATGGGCATTGGGTTTGATTCATACCTTGAATGATACGTGTGATATTTTTGCAACTAAAAACATAAAGCAGCAGATCTGACAAACAAAAATTGAATTGATGCATCATTCTACAGACGGTTCAAACGTGTGCATCTACAATATATTTACAGGAGGCCTACAACTCAAACATTCAAGTCCAGCTGATGAATTCAAGCACTCCATGGCAGACGACTTTCTACAAGAACACCTCGACCGACATGTACTCGACTTTGCCTTCTACACCATCGGGACTGGAACTGAAAGAAACATTCACCGATCTTCAGGCCAACGCCGACTCGGAACCGATAACTCTTACATCTCTAACAACCACTGGTAGGAAATTGCAGTTTGTAAGTTCATCTGTTCAATGTAATATTTGATAAAGAAATCCCAAAGTTTTCCAGTCACAGGAAACTGATTCAGCCATATGAAATGACAATTTGTAGATTGTTTGAAGTTGTTTTTGAAATGCGATGTCTCGAAATGTTCCTCCATCATAGACAAGGACGAGTGTGTGCGGAAGCCTTGCCAGTATGGGAGCTGTGAGAGTAAAGACACTGGTTACACATGCACCTGCTCACCTGGATGGACTGGACAACACTGCCAGCAAGGTGGGTGATGTGAATATCTTATCATTTAATCTCTTCTCCAATTTCCTTTACTTTCTAATTTCTAAGACATAGATTTCCCTCCATGCAATTAAAACGTCAAAGATTAGACCAGCTACCCAAGTCGTCTACCAACTCCAATGATTATTTTGTACATTTCTTATGTCTAATAAGTCCATTTCCCTAACACTTAACTTTTGCTATAAATGCACCTGCTCACCTGGACTGGACAGAACTGTCAGCAAGGTGATTTCTATTGGGGTAGACTAAGGCATAAATATATGTGTGGTCAGTGTTTTTTCAATCAGTTCAGCTATCAAAACTGTTGTACATTTCTACCATACAGACATAGATGAATGTACGAGAAACCCATGTCAACGTGGACGCTGTGTGAACAAAGCTGGTGGCTATGGATGTACCTGCTCACCTGGATGGACTGGACAGAACTGTCGGCAAGGTGAGTTACCATTTCCGTCCATTCCTCCACCTTTCCTTTCTTTTTACTTCAATTCCTTCTATTCATTGATAATGGGAATGTCTGTGTATGACATTGATTATGGGCATGTAAAACTATCTAATTCTTTATCACACAGACATCAACGAGTGTACGAGAGACCCATGCCAACATGGACGTTGTGTGAACAAAGATGGTGGATACAAATGCACCTGCTCACCCGGATGGACTGGGCAGAACTGTCAGGAAGGTGAGTTACCATTTCCGTCCATTCCTCCACCTTTCCTTTCTTTTTACTTCAATTCCTTCTATTCATTGATAATGGGAATGTCTGTGTATGACATTGATTATGGGCATGTATAACTATATAATTCTTTATCACACAGATATCAACGAGTGTACGAGCGACCCATGCCAACATGGACGTTGTGCGAACGAAGCTGGCGGGTACAAATGTACCTGCTCACCCGGATGGACTGGGCAGAAATGTCAGCAAGGTGATTTGTTTTGGGATAGACTAAGACATAAAAGTATGTGTTGTCAGTGTGTTTTCAATCAGCTCATCTTTTATAACTGTTGCACATTGCTTCCATACACGAAAAACTACGATAAAGTTGTCAGAATCCTGACAAACGAGATATAGATATATCGATATTTTGAAATAGCAACCCGTTACCAGACGTAACCGCTGGACTGTCCGCACATGTGCCTTGCTGGATGCTGATTGGTTGGTTCGAGAACTTGATCCCTGTGTGTTCGCTAGGCCAAGCCAAATTATACCAGCCGCCTCGTCCGGCCTAAATTTCTATTAACAACACTGGTGGATACACATGTACTTACTCACCTGGATGGACCGGGCGACACTACCTGCAAGGTAAACGTTAGGGATTCCTATTGTGTTGGAAAATAATCCGTTATTCCATGTCATATTGAAAGTCATAGCGGAGTCTGGTGCAAAAACTATTTCTTCTGCCACACAGATATCAATGAGTGTACCAGCAACAGGACATTGGGCAGCTGGATAATGTACTTCAATTCCATCTAACCTCATGCTTTCTTCTTTATCACATAGACATCAACGAGTGTAGCAAGAAACCATGCCAACATGGACGCTGTGTGAACAAAGATGGTGGATACAAATGTACCTGCTCACCCGGATGGACTGGACAGAACTGTCAGCAAGGTGAGTTACCATTTCCGTCCATCCCTCAACCTTTCCTTTCTTGTTCTTTTAGTTTATCTCTCTCTATTCGTTGATAATGGGAATGTCTATGTATGACATTGATTATGGGCATGTCTATCTATCTAATTCTTCATCACACAGACACCAACGAGTGTGCGAAAAACCCATGCCAACATGGGACCTGTGTGAACGAAGCTGGCGGCTACAGATGTACTTGCTCACCTGGATGGACTGGACAGTACTGTCAGCAAGGTGATTTGCTTTGGTATAAACTAAGCCATAAAAGTATGCGTGGTCAGTGTTTTTTCAATCAGTTCAGCTATCATAACTGTTGTACATTTCTATCATACAGACATTGATGAGTGTACCAGAAACCCATGTCAACGTGGAACCTGTGTGAACAAAGCTGGTGGGTACAAATTACAATTTCCTTGTAAAAAAGACTAAAACTTTTATTTTTAGAGTCCATTATGCTCTAAGGGAGGAAGCTGAAGAGTTTTCATTTCAGCTGAAAAACTCAATATACAATGATGCTGTAGAGGATGGGACCTTCCATTAATAACCTAGCCACAATATCATTTCTTCGCCAAGAAAGTTATGTTTTCGTTGAATCCAACTGAAAAATGTTTTTCTTTGTCATGCAGACATCAATGAGTGTACTGGGAACCCATGCCAACATGGAACCTGTGTGAACAAAGGTGGCGGATATTCATGTACATGCTTACCTGGATGGACTGGAAAGAACTGTCAGCAAGGTGGAAAATTTTGCCTGTTTCCTTTAAGTGTTTTCTTCTTTTTATCCCAAAAAGTCCTAATATTTTTCCAGATGGCTTAGTACACTGAAGTCACTTTAGCTATAATCACCCGATGTTTCAAAAGATTTTATAATTCAAAGTGACATTAGGTCTCAAAGTGCACAATGCGTTTATGCCATAGTTGGGTTCAATGAGTTTACAAGTTGTTTCGGGGTAGACTAAGGCATTAAAAGTATGCAGCAGGTACAACAATGAGTTTTGGAGTTGGTGGCCATTTTTGTGCACGTGTACGTACACGGCTTCGATGTGCATAGGTTAACAATTGGACGATGTCCTGAATGTGGCTGTTATCAACTAGTTTACATATTGATAAGCGATGTGTTGGGTAACAATTGACAAGAAATATTTGTCGATTCATATACAGGTCACAGTCTGAGGATTTCAATTAATGATGCAAAGTGGTCTGCGACTTCTGATTCGTTGACAGTAGAAATCTTCTCTGACGTTTGTGTTGATGTCTGTGCGTCAACGACGGTATCCGGACTCACAGTAGATGGGTAAGTACAATAATTGTTGTAGCAGAATGTAGGTGGAATAAGAAAGAGAAAAATGAACTGTATTGGCAAGCTGCTAGGTCCCCAAAACCCACACCACTTCTTTCTTACATCACAAGCTATCTGTCACCAAACAATAAAGACCATGGCACGTCCAGGTAAAAAAAGGACAAAAATCGGAAGTTCTACCGCAGTGCAAAGGTTACATACCAGGGGACCGACTTTGCCCTTTGACTTCCCAAGACCTGCCCACAAACCAAATATCATCGTAATCAATTTAGATGTTCTTGAGTTATGCTGACCATTAACTCCGGAAACACATAAACACACACACACAAACACACACACACCAAAAACTATGCCTCCATTTTTCATGGAGATAATGAATCCTAGAAACCATGTGTAGGGGAAAAGAATTACATATATTTCCAACACACTATAAATTAGTTCTGCGTCCCTTAGAGTTTTTATTTTACACAGATAAGTAGGCCAGTTCCTGCCTAGCTTACACCTACTTTGTTGCAAAGTGTTTTCATCGATTTAGTGACCCATGGTTGCGTTTTTTCCACATGATCAACACCACAGGACTGACTACACTCGAGCCTTTACCTCTTCCAACTTTGGTGATCCTACGAGGCTCCGACTTACTACTTCAGGGGAAGAAATGCTGAGACTAGACTGGGTAAGTTATTATGATAACTACTGGACGTATTGAGGACACTCATGTTCATTTACCTTGAAACAACTTCAGATGATGTTGATTGACACTTCTTCTTTCCAGATTGACGTCTTCAATGCTTACACCGGGCGCCACTATCGTTATACCTGTCCCGTTAACGGCTGCCGGTTATCCACCGATCCCTCGGAGGGTAGCAGACAGTTTGAACTGGATGTTGATGGTTAGTACTTGACGTGTATGTATGTGTGCATGTATCTTGAAGTTAATATCGGACAACTAGCCGTTAAAGCTTGGCTTTGTAATCGGTGCGCTGTCTATATGTAAACTACGACATTGATTATGAGCATGTCTATATATCTAATTCTTTATCACACAGACACCAACGAGTATGCGAAAAACCCATGCCAACATGGGACCTGTGCGAACAATGATGGCGGCTATAGTTGTACACGTTCACCTGGTTGGACTGGACAGAACTGTCAGCAAGGTGATTTGTTTTGGGATAGACTTGACATAAAAGTATGTGTTGTCAATATGTTTTCAATCAGCTCATCTTTTATAACTGTTGCACATTGCTTCCATACACACTGCGTTAACAACACTGGTGGATACACATGTACCTACTCATCTGGATGGACCGGGCGACACTGCCTGTTTTTAATCTGTTCTCCAATTTCCTTTTCTTTCTAATTTCCAAGACATAGATTTCTCCCCATGCATTTAAAACATCAAAGATTACACCAGCTACCCAAGTCGTCTACCAACTCCAGTGATTATTTTGAGCATTTCTTATGTCTGATAATTCCATTTCCGTAACACTTAACCAAAACTCCTTTTGCTATAAATGCACCTGTTCACCTGGATGGACTGGACAGAACTGTCAGCAAGGTGATTTCTTTTGGGGTAAACAAAGGCATAAAAGTATGTGTGGTCAGTGTTTATTCAATCAGTCCAGCTATCATTATAACTGTTGTACATTTCTACCATACAGACATAGATGAGTGTACCAGAAACCCATGCCAACATGGAGGCTGTGTGAACGGAGCTGGTGGATACAAATGTACCTGCTCACCTGGATGGACTGGACAGAACTGTCAGCAAGGTGTTTACCATTTTCGTCCATTCCTCCACCTTTCCATTCTTTCTACTTCAATTCCTTCTATTCATTGCTAATGGGAATGTCTGTGTATGACATTGATTATGGGCATGTAAAACTATATAATTCTTTATCACACAGATATCAACGAGTGTACGAGAGACCCATGCCAACATGGACGTTGTGTGAACAAAGATGGTGGATACAAATGCACCTGCTCACCCGGATGGACTGGGCAGAAATGTCAGGAAGGTGAGTTACCATTTCCGTCCATTCGTCCACCTTCCTTTCTTTCATTTTACTTCAATTCCTTCTATTCATTGATATTGGGAATGTCTGTGCATGACATTGATTATGGGCATGTATAACAGTATAATTCTTTATCACACAGATATCAACGAGTGTACGAGAGACCCATGCCAACATGGACGTTGTGTGAACAAAGATGGTGGATACAAATGCACCTGCTCACCCGGATGGACTGGGCAGAAATGTCAGCAAGGTGATTTGTTTTGGGATAGACTAAGACATAAAAGTATGTGTTGTCAGTGTGTTTTCAATCAGCTCATCTTTTATAACTGTTGCACATTGCTTCCATACACGAAAAACTACGATAAAGTTGTCAGAATCCTGACAAACGAGATATAGATATATCGATATTTTGAAATAGCAACCCGTTACCAGACGTAACCGCTGGACTGTCCGCACATGTGCCTTGCTGGATGCTGATTGGTTGGTTCGAGAACTTGATCCCTGCGTGTTCGCTAGGCCAAGCCAAATTATACCAGCCGCCTCGTCCGGCCTAAATTTCTATTAACAACACTGGTGGATACACATGTACTTACTCACCTGGATGGACCGGGCGACACTACCTGCAAGGTAAACGTTAGGGATTCCTATTGTGTTGGAAAATAATCCGTTATTCCATGTCATATTGAAAGTCATAGCGGAGTCTGGTGCAAAAACTATTTCTTTTGCCACACAGATATCAATGAGTGTACCAGCAACAGGGCATTGGGCAGCTGGATAATGTACTTCAATTCCATTTAACCTCATGCTTTCTTCTTTATCACATAGACATCAACGAGTGTACCAAGAAACCATGCCAACATGGACGCTGTGCGAACAAAGATGGCGGCTACAAATGCACCTGCTCACCTGGATGGACTGGGCATAACTGTCAGCAAGGCGAGTTGTTTTCCAGTTACTAGTTTTCAATCAGTAAAGCTGCAAAAATGCACCTGTAACATTACATATCTTTCTTTATCACACAGACTTAAATGAGTGTACTAGGAATCCATGCTAACGTGGACGATGTCTGAACAAATATGGTGGCTACAAATGTACCTGCTCACCTGGATGGACTGGACATACTATCTACAAATAAACTAATGATTTTCAAGATAACATTGTACATTAAAGTCACATGAACTCTAAAAGATTAGTGCACATCGCTATAGCTGAGTTTACTGCGGAATATGGTGCAAAAACTATCATGTCTTTTGCCACACAGACATCAATGAGTGTACCAGGAAACCATGTCAACATGGAACCTGTGTGAACAAAAATGGTGGATACAAATGTACCTGCTTGCCTGGATTGACTGGGCAGAACTGTCGGCAAGGTTAGTTACTACGTCCATCCTTCTTTCCATTTTCTTTTCTTTCTTTCTTTCTCTTTACTTTCTCTTTACTTTCTCTCACTTTCTAATGATGGACAATAACTTATATCTATGTATGATGTTTATGTGGTAACTATGCTGGCGGCTACAAATGTATCTGCTCACCTGGATGGAATGGGCAGAACTGTCAGCAAAAATGTTTGTGTAGACTTAAGGCATGAAAGCATGTGTTGTTTATTTTCAAGCAGTCCAGCTACAATTTTTCCGCATTTCTTTTTATGCAGACATAAATGAGTGTATCACAAAGCCATGCCAGCAGGGACACTGTTATAACAATGTTGGCGGCTACAGATGCACCTGCTCATTTGGATGGACTGGAAAGAACTGTCAGCAAGGTGAGTTCTACTCATTTTATTGGTGATATTCTTCATATTCTCTGATATTTACATAAAAAAATTATTCAAATTTCTAATCCCCCCCTGCTACTGGTTTTTCACTGACCCTGCCGCAGCAGCCGGCGTTTCTTGTTTCTTGTTGTGTTAGCGTTGGCCAGTTGTCACCAGCCAATCACGTTGCCACATACAGTCAAGAGGCAATGTGATTGGCTGGTAACTTTCCTTCCAAAACAAGTTAGGAGTATCTGATTGGTTGAAAGCTGACAGTCACCAACGTATACGTAGTGAGAAAGACAGACCGCTGGCCGGTGCACCAGGGCTGTTGCTTGACTCAAACAAGTGGCGCCCATGCATGAGAGGATGCGTGAACAAAAGCGGAAGGGAAGTTTATCAGAAGAAGATCGGACCAATTCAATTGTTAGGTTTTAATTGAATGCTGAATTGGAAGATCAACAAGAGAACAAAGTCGGATAGAAATGTGTATAGATAGGTATATACAGTTTCTGGAAGTGGATACGGCCAGATTAATTTCTTTAATAGTCCTTGTGCTACATGTCCGAGAACAAATGAAAAAAAAAGGTGAGACGATATTCATTTTATCAACGTTTAGAATTTCCCTGCTGCTAACGAGCATGTAGCATTTGGTAATCTCCAAGCAGATCCAACGGTTGCGAAGACCGTATCCAACTGGCACAGGATTTTTTTATTGCAAACTGTATTGGGGGGATTGAAGCTTTACAATCTGTAGCTCAAGGCTCCAGAAAGCTGTTATAAACAATTTGAAACCAGGTCTGCCAAGAAAGTCAATGTTAACCCTATTGCCATTATTCAAGTAACGTATCGTTTGTTACAGCCAAGCGATGCCAAAGTGGATGGCGGGAACACGATAACCACTGCTACAAGTTGGTGGAAGACAAAACCGTCTATTGGACGGCTAGTAAAGGCTGTAAAGATCGGGGTGCAAATCTTGCTTCTATTCATAACAAGGCCGAAAACGACTTCATGAAACATTTCGTCGCCAACGGTAGGTCATAAGCAGTTCCTTGTTGTCAATGGCATGTAAGGCCAAATCTATATAATTCCATTTGGATAGATATTGGAAATTTCTATTTATTGTCAATGTATTGCCATATGGACACTCCCCCGAAAAAGTTTTTGATTATACTGTCATCATCGTCATCATTCTTCCGGATTTTCTCCGGTAAGGTACAATCATTAAAAAATGTCCAGTACGATCTGTCCTTCATGGCGGATATTAATGCAGAACCTGTGAGTCCAGTGTCTCTTTCAATCAATGTCAATACTGTAAATCATACAAAGAAATATGTAAATCATATAAAGCAGCTGCATAATTTGTATTTGTATTTATTGACAATGAAGACAAATATGTGCAGTAAATTGCAAAAAGTATATAACTTTTGGAAAACAAATCCTAATATCCTAGAATTCAAAAGTCAAAGAAGAAGATGTTAAAGAATAGAACAGAAGCAGGTAAACCATAGTCTGTATGTTTAGTTTTGTTCATCCTTCCTGACTACGTAGATTTCAGAATGAAGACAATCGTTTTTGCCGACCTTTTTTTATTCGCTCGCATCAGTTTTGGGGTCCCCAGATAATGTAATCCATCTAATCAAATCAACATGGCCTTATGTCTATCTAAGATCTGAGATTAGATTTCAATATAATACTAAGAGTCACACTATCTAGTTAAAGCCACATAATATCATGATATAGGTTTAAAGAACAGACGTCACAAAACATTTTGTCTCCAAACTCAGCCCCTTGGGCGGAGCAGCCGTCTGTCTGGTTTGGACTGCACAAGGGGGGTGGGCATTGGAAGTGGACAGATGGATCCCCACTTACCTACAACAACTGGGCCTCAGGAGAACCCGACAGCAAATCTCTCTTGAGTTTATCACCTCATTGTGCCGCTATATCCTCAAGGGTGGGTGTTTCTCTTTTCTTTCAAATGGATATTACTGAGTACTGATGACAAATTGACTTTTTGACACCTATTTGTAAGTGATATCTACCGTTTCTCAATGGAAAAGGTACTATTGTGCCATGTTTTGCCTACAGAAATTCACCATTCGTTTGTTCATTTTTTGCTCGTCAACCTCTTTCTGTACATATAGAAATAGAAATTCGGACCTTCAAAACAGATGAATTGACACATCAGAAATTGCATTGCCGATGGCTACAGTAGAAAGACTAGCCATATTCAATATGACAACCATTACATTAAACATATTGCTCACTTTGTTTTATGTATGCGGTAGGTTGCGGTTTAATTCCACAACCAAACCAAGCCATACCAAGTACTTACAAAATGGTGCATGCTGCTTCTCTGCTTTGCACTCAGCACTTATGTGAAGGAGTGTAGAAGTTGAACACATGGTGCTAACAGAATACTAGCCCCCGTGTGTAGTATTATATCATCTTGACTAGAAATGTCATGCTTTAAAGTACCAGAGTTATCAGCCAAGGATTGATGTATTCAAAAATTCGTATTTTCCGAGAATCATAGTAGAATGGAACTCGTTGTCATCAAGTACTGTAGGAGCATCTTCACTGAGTAGCTTTAAAGGACGTTTGCAGTCAGATATGCAAAAACTAGATGTAACAGACCGTTCGGTGTAATATAACCAGCTGCTGCCGCGCCGCGTGCTTGCGAAGCTGGTGTGTTACGCCTAATGTCGGTTGTACCGGCTATAAAGATACAGATACAGATCTGTGTGGCCCAACGGCTAAGGAAATACAAATGTGTTCAACCCTATACACCACATGATGTGGGAAGGGCTTTAAGATTTGTGCATAACGTTATATTGTTTTCAACAGAATGCCAAGCAGTGGTTCTGGGGAGTTTACAGGGAAACGGGAGACTGGACAGACGAACGATGTGAGGCCAACTTTCCATACGTTTGCAAGGTTCAGAAATAAGACTGGAAATCAAACTAACTAAATCAATCTTATGTAAAAAAAAATAATTTTTTTATCCCTAAATACTAAACAAATTTTTACAATTCATAGGGATTTGTCTTGGTATAGTTTCCCTTAAATAACAATGGAAGAAAAAAAGGAAAGATGGGATGATTATTGCCTTAATCTATGATAATGCAGTTTTGTATTTCCAAGGAAGGGGTAAAAAAGGACAGAAAGAAAGAATTATATTGATTTTAGTAGGATGGTGCTGCCTGTATCGCCAATTAAGAACATATGAAAGGAAGAAAGAAAGAATTAAGCAAAGAAGGTAAGAAAGATTAAAGAAGATATGGCACAGAAAGCTGAGGTATGATATCAAAGACTACTGTCTAGTTTGAGATTTATGATCATATATAGTGACATGGTTATTAATTTGACAATCATTAATTTAAGTTACTGTAACAGTTACTGTGTATTTTTGCTATAACTGTGAAATGCAATGTTGCCTGAGAAAGTAGTGAGAAAATCCGTTACTGATGCTTGTCATGTCATTTAAGAAATTGGGCCAATAGGCCCTGATTTGTGCGCACTGGTGCCACTTTGTGAATGCCTGGTGTCAAGTGAGACACCCGCTTATAGTATGCAGGAAGCGTCTACAGTATACTTCGCAAATTAGCCAGACAGAACTGTTGCATTCTACGTTCTTGACTTAAGACACTTTAATAATGCCTGACTGATCAGGATTGCATTGTGATGGGCAGATTTATGTAGTGGCATGTCCAAATGTATGAAATACAGTAGTATTCTGTGCAGACTTTGCAAAAAAAAATAATTTGAAAGTCATAATGTACATGCTAGAATGGTGTATAGAAGTACAACAGCATGTAGTAATTACTTTGATTTTACGTATCATTACAGTGAATCAAAGTTAAGTAAATTTCCATGAATGTGTCATGTGAAACATATGTGGGCCTATCTAACAAATGACAAAATGTAGACCTTTAAAAGTATCAATGGTGAATACATAATATAAGCCTTGGGCAATTAGGACAGACATTAGTATCACGAAAAGTCATGACTTGTGATTGTATGTATTTGGTTTGTACAAAAGTGACTTGTATTAACTAGCTTACAGATCAATAAGGTCTGTGACCAATGCTATACCATTCTTATGATACAGATTTGGATCATTTCCTGTATGAAATGAAAAATTACTAACTTATAAAATGTCATGTCTTGTACATCACATATTTGTAATTCCAAATTGTCATGTTCTTTTAAAGAATAAGTATGGTTACATCGAGAAAATCTTGAATCTAGACAATGCAAATTACTGTCGATTCAATATGACATTGTTTAGTAAAATTATTTCAATAGTTGATTAGGCCATACCAATTCATTTGACTGGTTTCGGATTTGAAAAATATGCTAAACCGGAATATCAACGTGAAAATCAGTATGGAAAGTCTGTACCTTGGTACGGTCAGTTTCTGTAAGTAAATACAGGCATTTTAAAGTTTTTATCCTGAAGCACTTAAAATAAAAGAATTATATTAACATGTCAAAGAAGCAAGGAAACAAATTGGTGTGGCCTTAACAATCGACAGTGAATGGCAGTTGCCCATACATTTTAAGTAGTTGTTTTGGATGAAATGTAATGTGTCTCGGCAATTCAGCCTCACAGTTGCTAATATTTTTATTTTTATTTTTTTTCATTCTGTCATATTTATCCAGGGTGGCCCTGCTCAGTGGTTCCCACTGCTTTTCAGAGGGGCTAATGAGATCATTTAGAATAAACCAGTCTTATTATTATCATTTTTGTAATGTTAGTAGTTGCAAAATAATTAAGTCACTCAATTTTACAAGCTGTGCGATTGTGTTGAATGGTCTCGCGAACATTCATGTCAAAACATAATGGACAAGTTGATTACTGAACAAGATATACGTACACAGCAAACAATTGACTCTGTCCTTTATTGTCAACGAAAAGGTACTGCTAGGCCTTTCTCAGTTGCAACATTAGTTTGGTTTGTTGAATTTAAATGTTCTGGATTCGAGTCCGTGGCAGGTCCGAATAAGAGAGAATCAAACCTGATGTTACATAGTTTGTTTACGTAACATACGAAACAGTGTTTGTTACGTATCATCAAAAAAACAAAACAACAACTATACAACGAAAGGTCCTGTGCGATGGCAAACAAGTTGAATATGAAAAGTTGCGAGGGAGTGTAAGAGACCAGATTGTACAACAACAAGCCCATTCAAAGATTACATATGTTGTCCGACTTCTGAAAGAACATAGATATGAATGATCAAAAAGAATTGAACAATAGCAATCAAATCACGTCTGGGGGGATGATGAAAGCAAAGCAATTATTTCATCAAACTACTCGTTTTGATTCAAAGCTTTATTTCCATACGAAAAAAATGTTGCATCTTGTTTTCTGTTGATGTCTGTGCTCTCAAAGAGCATGAAATTTTAGCTAGCTTAATTCTGATTTTCTATTTACAGGAAAAACCTTCCACAGTGAAAACAAGCAAACATAATTCATAGAATACATTATTCATAGGTGTACAAGCGGGTATAATGTGCATTGCACGGGTTTACGATCCTGTAGAATGATTTTTAGAAAAGAAGTATCATATTCCCTAAATGACTGATTAAAAAAAATTCATCAGTGACTCATCTCAAGGCAAGGAGTACGAATTACAACGAAAGGTACAGTGAGATGGCAAATAGGTTGGCGTGGACCTACATTGAAATATAAAGGTTTCGAGGAAGCATAGGAAGCATAGGAGACCAGTTTTATTTTTTTACCCCCAAAAAAAACAAGCCCTCTCAAGGATTACATATAAATATTTCTGAAAGGTCATAGATATGAATAATGAACAATGTTTGCTACGTATCAAGCCAAAAAGTCCAGTAAGATGACAAATAAGTTTGAGTGGCCCTACAGTTGAATATTAAAAGTTGCGGGGGAGTATTGGGGACCAGATTTTAGAAAGAGAAGCCCTCTTACAGATTTTCTCATAATTTTGAAAGGTCATAGAAATGAATAATTAAGAAGGATCAAACGATAGCAGCAATCAAATCAAACACGTCTGGGTGTGATGAAAGCAAAGCAGTGCTTTCATAAAACTTTTCGTTTTGAATCAAAGCTTTATTTCCATAAGATGAATACTTCATCGTGTTTCCTGCTGATAGAGTCGGAAAGAGTTAATATTTTCTCAAAGAGCATGCAATATTGGTTGCTCGTATTCAGTTTGATTTTTTGTTGTTTACCCTTTCAAGAGAAACAATCAAGCATGAGTCATAGCTTACGTTATACCATCCTGTAGAATTAGGTTTAGAAAAGAAGTATCATATTCCCTAAATGACTGAATATTTGTCACTATAGTGCTTGGGGTATGAAATACAACGAAAGGTCCCGTGAAATGGCAAAATAGGTTGGCGTGGCCCAACAATGAAATATATGTTGACTAGCCTTAGAATGAACATCAAAAAAGTTGCAGGGGAGTGTAGGAGACATGATTTTTCAAAAGCGACTCCTCTTGAGGATCATATATTTTCTCATAATTCTGAAAGGTCATAGATATGAATAATCAAGACGTATTGAACAATAGCAGCAATCAAATTAAACATGTCTGGGCAGTTTGGATCAAAGCGTTATCTCCATAAGAGGAATTCTGCATCGTGTTTTCTGCTGATAATTCACATGCAGACCCGAGAACTGGAGTGGCCTTGGAAAAGATCTCGTTGGTCACATCAGTTTTATTTGTTGATTCTTGGAAAACTGGTGGTTCGTTCATTTGTTTAGTCCCTTGTAGGGCACGCAGGCCAGAAAGTTTACAAGGAGGGGTTGCTCTGCTAGCCCTTCCCCTTTAGCCTGCTAAAGGCACCTCGAACCCAGGGCCCCACTTTACATATCCTTTCCGTGCAGCTTCAACCGAGATTTCCTCTGCTTTTGCAACATCCTTGGCCCATACAAATACATTTATATTTCTCAAGAAAATTTTGTTTAGCTTGGTGCACTAAGTTTTAGAGAGTGACTATGGTCAGATGCAAGTTTTACTCCCAGCCCCCTGTTTTTATGTTATCCTCTTGTGTTTTGTTAAGAAATGTCAAAGAACCAGGACAATAGATAATCCATGGGGTAGCCCAACCACCCAGGCAAAAAGGTGGGCGGGAAAGACCTTCTTGTAATTTGCAAGATTCTCTTTGTTATACTAGTATACAATCGCGATGGTCCAGGATTGGTCTGGAATACGTTTGCAATGCTTGTATGTTATCACAGTATCTAAGAGGGTGGCTATGTTTTCTGCATTAGGGAGGCTATTTGTATGCCCTTATATGGAATCATTTCTCTGGATGTTGTTTAGAATCTAATTTGTCTGCTTATTGTTTGAATGGTGCCCTGGTGATAGTATGAGTAAGAAAATACGTGGGTAGATGTTACATCTGGTCACGTGTTTTGAGTCATGCAGTTTTGTTTAGTCAACAGGCTTGTCACACCAGTTTTAATTTGGTTCCCAGTGCTTAGTTTACGTAACTAAAAATCAAAACATCAGTGATCGTTATTTTGTGACTCACAGACTTGGCTACATGTGTTGGCTGCTGAGATGGATGCAAACTAAGGTATTTTTGTAGTTTTCCTAATTTCGTCCAAACAACCATTATTTTTCTGTACTTGCTATCTCCACTTACATTGTATATATACACCATGCAACAAAACAATACATTTACATCCCAATTGCCAAATCATTAAATCAAGCAAGCACATACAATGGCCATTAACTCATTTCTATGTTCCTTAGTCATTGGCGGGTCCTACATACGTTATTTCATTCGCATCTACTTCTAGAGGATTGAGCAAAGGCAACATAACCTGTCCAGGCCCTCTTCTCTTGCGTACATGATACAACTGAAATGAACAAAAAAACAAGTCAGTAACAACTAGTCTTCTTCTTTCATACTGCCGAACCCTTGTTAACAAGGCTTATTGGCAGCTGCGCATGGGTTATAATTTGACAAACATGGGAAAGGCGCGGTCAATGCACAAAAACGTATCCTGTAGGTGCAAAAGACAACACAGTGAAGGTAATATTTACATATGTACAAGACGTGAGGGGGTGACTCAATGCAGCAGAGTCCTCCCCAGTTCGGACTTGAACTGGGCGAGGGACTCTGCCTCCACCGCACCAGGCTCTAAATCATTCCATTCCCTGATGGAGCGCGGGAAAAAGGAGAGCCTGTAGAAGTTGTTCTTGCTCGCGATGGCCTGCAAAGTTTGTGTGTGATTGGTGCGGCGGGAGCATCGAGCCACCTGGAGGAGCCTGGTTGAGTGTGGGACGGAGATGATGTTATTAATGATCTTATAAAGAGAAACCTGGCGGGCAATTTTCCTTCTCAATTCTAGGGTTTGCCAGCCCAGGTTATCCAGCATGACTGAAACAGAACTTGTGCGTCTGTAGTCGCTAAGTACATACCGGGCAGCTCGTCGTTGTGTACTAGTAATTTGGACAAACAAAGCTGGTATACAAGATGTCAAGCTAATCAATTGAAAATGAATCTAACTGCATGTGTACCGATAGTCTAAAAGTATCTATAATTATATATGCCTGTGGCCAGTCTAGAAGGACCTCTCTGTCAAATTTGTGACCACCCAGACTTACTGAATTTCTGGAATTTGTTAAGAATATTTCATTATCTAGTTGCTTACGAATTCTCATAAAACAGGAGGAATCGATAAATTAGATATTTCATTGTGTGGAAATCCAACATTCTGATGATCAGATGGTAAAGTTATATTTGCTTCTTTAATCAAACAGCAGAAATGGCAAAAAACGACGCAAAGCCAGGACAAGAGCGCGAAGAAACGGAGGACCACGCAAAGTTGAGCTCAGATGAGGACGATGCAAAAGAAGAGGACCCGGAATTAACAAACGTAAGCTCGGGACGCCAGCGCTCTCTGCCCAACGAATACACGCCGGTGCCAATAAAGGGCAAAAACAGCAAACAACTGAAGGAAAAAGTATCCTCCACTCCTAGAAAAGTGTACGAGAAACACCTCAAAGGTCTGCGCAAGGCTACCGGTCGCAATAAACATTCCTACGACGACACATTCGTGAAGAATCAGAGGGCTGATGGCCCCTATGGTTCTGCTTCTAGCAAATCCGACTATCAGGAACCCTGTCCAGTCGATCCTACTTACCTGCACATGGGAGACCACGTAGTAGCGTACATGAGACAGGATAAAGAAGATACTGAGGGCCCTTACGACTACAAAGAGCCGGAAGATGTAAGCTATTTTCACAGAGCTAAAGGTACGTCAATTTCCTATTCAAACCCAAGCAATACAAGATAACACGCACACAACCCATCCATTTGAACAATGTATTACGTAAGTCTAAAGAGTAAGTATAAAGCATGGTGTTTGTAGAAAATGAGAGGATACCTATAGATACAAAGAGCCAGAGAATGTAAGGTTTTCTCACAGAGCCAAAGGTACTATTATTTCAAATTTTCATTCAAAACCCAAGCAATACAAAAGAACCCCCACACAACCCATCCATTTAGGCAATGTATTACGTAACTCTAGAAAGCAGATATAAAGCATGGTACATTGCAGATTTTATGGCAGAGAAACAATGTAATACTGAAGTCTGAAAAACAAGTTTAAAGTGTCACAGTGTATTTGGAATGAAAATCAGAAGAAGACTATCTACGAATACGAAGGGGTGGAGGATGGACATGTACTAATCTTTGCTCACAAGATATGTCCATCATGACACATTGGTTTGTTGGTACTCGGATTTTAAAGGAGAATACTTAACTGGAAGATCAACACAAAAACAGTCTGTGTGGAAAGTCTATATTTTAGTTGGCACACAATAGCCTTCACCAGGCCTTCATACGGCTGTATGGATCGTAGAATTCGGCAAAAAAGGGAATATTTGGCCAGTAGGGTCACTGTGAGGGTCAATAGTTCGTCCGCGCTTGCAAATGACACCCTATGGTTCTTAAACTTCCCTGGCAAATATTCTCCCTATAGCTGGCATAGTTATATTCTGATAGAGACTAGGCACACACAATCACAGTGAATATGGTCCGATTCAATTTTTCTTCCCAACCCTCGGGTTAAATTAAGCTTAGACACGTCTGAAAACCAAAAAAATAGATTGGTCTGGCCTAGTCTTTAGAATATTTGTTATTGGTTTGATACATTTTACCTGTTATGTCAAGGGGTTTGTCTATTTTGTTCACAAATGGTAGCTGATGAATATGATACATGCATATAATTCTTTAATTTTGCAACTGAATGGCCTGATAATTATGATATCCCGGATACATTATCTTCATGATTGTCGCTTTCTACACTGTTATCTATCACAGTTGGAAATTGTTCGAGTTAATGCATCTTAAATATAGGATAGTGCATACAAAAGAAGATTGCTGCTAGGACATGTACATGTTGCTAAGATATTAGAAATTCTAGTACCCAAGAATGTACTAGTACTAGTACATGCGTCCTTCCATCCTGGGAAATGATCATGGTAACGGGAGTCGCCCAAACACGTGACGTTTTTTTACGCGCTCGAACTCACGGCGCTCCATTGCTGGTTGCCAGAGAATTGTCATGTTTTAATGAATGAATTTTGAACACATTCATCTAAAGAACGTACTTGGACAAGAAATATATTCATACTGTTCATGGACCCTTCACGCTCCGCGTTAGAAGCGGCAAACGCTGTTAGACGATTTCACGAATGTACCTTCTGATTTAGTGCTACGCCAGATAGTGTGCCTAACTTATTACGCTTTGGTAATTTTGCTCTCTTCGGAAGTTGGTGATGAAGTTTGGGAAATGTAAATACGGCTTGAAGTCTGCTATATTCTAGCTTTCTTTTGACCGGAAATTTTAACTGTGTGCACTTCTCACGTCATGTGAGAAGGGCTATATCCAGCGCATCCCAGCTCATGTTTTCACGGGAAATAGGCTACTACGAAGTGTGCCCGCAGCCCGACGTACGTCTTGCATGCGACCCGACTTACAAAATCATTACGAAAAAACGGCACCACTTACATCAACAATACTCCGTCTACTTATTGGGAAATATATTCGCCATCTCTGTATTCAGTTTCCCTTTCATAGACAGTACCAATCACATGTTAGAGCGTTACAAAGATGTGCGTTGAATCGCCGTCCGCCACCATCGCGGCCCAAAAAAATGGCGGGAAAATAACGTGGCCAGACGGCGGCGATGTTAACGTTGTTTTCTTTGGTCGGTTTTCTTCTCAACAAACACTTAAAGACCGATTTTTTGTTTTGTTTTATGAAGTTATATTTCTTATGTGTATGATAGTTGTGTATCTGCTTGGCACAGGTCGTATATTTAGGTGCCGGGCCGTCTAGCTACGCAGTGACCCTCTACTCGGCGTTGCAATCATTATTGTCAAAATACTATTCTCGACAAAACAAGAAATAAATATGTACAGATATGTTTTGAATGCAAATAACAATCATGTGCATGAACTTGGTGTATTTACCTTCCTTATGAGCATAGTCAGTGGACACAAACACGGCGTACTTATGCATAAAAAGATCACTAAAAAATCCGTCACGTGTTAGGGCGCGTCATGAGTTAGGGCAACCCCCGTTAGTAGCCCTCTGGTTCCATTCAAGTGTAATCTATTACTGTTATGCTATGCTGTATTGTTTGCACATAGATTTGTAGACTAGAATGTTTGCCATTGTATCATATACAATTGTCAAGCAATGAAGTTATACGCCAAAAATGATTACTCAAGTAACTGGATAAGATTTTTACCAGTTGCTTGAGTAATTATTTTTGGCGTATCTTATTACCTGGATGTCTAACCTCCATCAACGTATCAATGAAGTTATAGTTAGCATTTCTGTATGATAGAGCGTGGCACCGACGTGTGGAATTGGATGAAATCTAGCTACAAGAATGCTTTCTGGATCGCGTTGGGTTGCGGGCTCTTGGTTATAGCAGCGGTTTCCGCCGCCATCCTGGCAACTCATTTTGCACCTGGAAAAAAGGTAGGCTGCCTGTTTAGTATATTTGTTTGAGCATCCAAGGCTCGAAATGTTTTCAGGGTACCTGTTCTGTTACATTTTGTATCTAGTATCAGGTTCTACCTGCATAACTCACCTAACAGAAAAGTAGATTTTGTAAAGTTTGAAAACTAAAAACTGTTGGAAAACCATCTGAACCAGCTAAACAAAGCATGATTTTACATTTGGTAGCAATCATCAAGCTAAAATCCACAAATGCTTTGTACGTTTTTCCATTTATGGATACATGTTAGGTACAGATAGACAATTAGAAATACCAGAGTGCACAACCGAGATTTTACCTGAAACTGAAAATAACGTGCTTAGATTTCCTTTTCAGTTGCTTTATGACCTACTACATGTGATTGTATAGAGTATATACATATAGAGTATTGCTATATAAGGCTACACTAGTTTAGTTTTTTGATTTGCAGAATTTGCAGGACATTTATGAAGAAGTGTACAAATAAAACATTAGAAAGAAAATGACAACAGGCATGGGGAAAAACACTCCCTTAGCTGTTGAATATTACAATTTATTATAAACATATAAATTGTAATTTGATACATGGAAGAGCTGTAAAGAAATGGGGTGCCAAAACATGAGCATCTCAGTGTTGCTTTATATCTTGATTTTGTGTGATGGTTTGAAGGAGGAAATTCGAGAATCAATACAGACAATGTACAATGTATTTGCAGGAAGTCTTCGATTCAATGAATCAAGACACCATGGTGATTCTGGATACCCTGATGAACTCCAGCACTTCCTGCAGGGCAAATGTCTACAAGGAGAACATCTCGACCGCTGTCTACTCGACTCTGCCCCCATCTGGACTGGAACTGAAAGAAACATCCACAGATCGCCATGCTACCACAGAGACTGCACCGATTACTCTCACACCTCTGACAACCATAGGTGAGCAACTCTAGATTGTTCAGTTGTGGTTGACAGGTGAGGTTCATATTGAAGCAGGATTCAACTGCCATTCCAACACTAAAAACATGGTCCACTGCTGTTGGATTGCCAAAAAGTCCTTGAAAAAGGCTGTTGCGATACAGTCGACATTTGTTTTTGCCCACAGTTGACAAAGCCTGGTTCTACAAATACAGTCAATAATTTTGTCTTTACAAGACAGGTGGTGGTGAAGAGTGGGCCTGCCCAAAGTTCTTGGGAAAGTGCTGTGAACTGTTTTCATTTGTTTGTCACAACTATTACATCAGTAAGAGTTTTTAAAGTATGTGCATTGTTTAGGTATGACTGCAAAGCCGGTGTATTGTGCCAAAGGACAGTTATTCTATTTTGCCCATTCAAATTCAGTCCTGATTCTGACCTTATTCAAAAAGGTAGAAAGCTCAAATATTTTAGTCACAGTAAATTCTACAGATTGCTTTATATTCAGCTGTGTTAAAACATTCCAAATTGTAGATAATTCTAAAATCCTTTCAATATCAGGTGTTGTGAATTTTTTCTCCAACACAGGCATGAACGAGTGTGTGAGGAAGCCTTGCCAGCATGGGGCCTGTGAGAGTAAAGACACTGGTTACACCTGCACCTGCTCACATGGATGGACCGGACAGCACTGCAAGCAAGGTGAGTGATGTGAATTACTTTCTAGTCTTGTTATGTTCACCTTCCTGGAAGGGAAACATAATAATTATTGTATTTGCTCAGTTCCTTCCTCATGTTCCTCTTCTTCTTCTGCCTTTCCAAGCAAATGAGGTCAACAGAGTCGGCCAAACGGATGACACTTTGGTTACTGGTGAATTAGCGATGCCCTGTGGTTTTCGACTACATTATGTAGCAAGCGGTTGGGTAGAGCTGGAGGGGAGTCAGCAAGGTGGGTTGACTTCAAGTGATGTGAGAATATACCCTACTACTTAAACAACAAGGAAACTTGTGACCCTAAGCACAACAAGGGTCTGAATGAACGAATTCTTTGACAAGAAGCTGGTTTAATGACAGTTGGTATACTTTTAATTATCCCACAGACATCAATGAGTGTATCAGAAAACCCTGCCAACGTGGACGCTGTGTGAACAAAGATGGTGGGTACACATGTACTTGCTCACCTGGATGGACTGGACAGAACTGTCAGCAAGGTTAGTGTTTTTTCCAAACTATTTTGTTCCTATAAACTTTCAGCATTTAGCATCTCACATCGAGGTATTGTCCTTGAGCTAACAATCCCACCATTGATAGTACTGCTATTACTGTTAATGTTATCACACACAGACATCAATGAGTGTATCAAGAACCCATGCCAGCATGGAACCTGTGTGAACAAAGATGGCGGCTACAAATGTGCCTGCTCATCTGGATGGATGGGACAGAACTGTCAGCAAGGTGATATATCATTGTTGTTAGGTAGACAAGGTTTAAGACTATATACAATATAGTTTATCCTCCTGAGTATGCTTTTTTGCTCAAAGCACATTAAAATTTTTTTTAGCCTTTCCTTTTACATTAACTTGACTTTGACTGAATACAAGGCTATTGAATGCTGCAATTCAATTTCATTTAACCACATTTCTTTCTGTTGACATACAGACGTCAATGAGTGTACCAAGAAACCATGCCAACATGGAACCTGTGTCAATAAGGATGGTGGATACAAATGTACCTGCTCATCTGGATGGACTGGACAGAACTGTCAGCAAGGTATTTTTTCCAAACTATTTCGTTCCTATAAACTTTCAGTATCTAGCACCTCACATTGAGGTATTGTCCTTGAAATAACAATCCTACCGTTAATAGTGCTTTTGTTACTGTTAATGTAATCACACAGACATCAATGAGTGTATCAAGAACCCATGCCAACATGGAGCCTGTGCGAACAAGGATGGCGGCTACAAATGTGCCTGCTCAACTGGATGGATTGGACAGAACTGTCAGCAAGGTGAGGTTTTTGTTGTTGTTGTTGGATAGCCAAAATTTCAAACAAACCAATATCATGTAAGTAAGTAGTATGTCCACCTTACTGAGTATGGGGCTTGGCTGGCAGCGTTGCTCCTTTAAAATGTATTCCTTTGTCTTAAATCAATTTTGATCTTGCCTGAAAATCTAGCAATGCAATGATACATTTCATTGAACCACATGAATTCTTTCTGTTATCATATCAGACTTCGATGAATGTACCAGGAGACCATGTATACACGGACACTGTGTGAACAAAGATGGCGGCTACAAATGTACCTGCTCACCTGGATGGACTGGACAGAACTGTCAGCAAGGAGAGATATTTTTTACACTGTGTTTAAATTCGTTATTGGGTCTGCAAAGTTTCACCCTGTACCATGTATTTCTGTACTACAATATGGACTTTTCCCGTCTTCTTTTAAAAGTTGTTGACTAATAACTCTTGCCTTTCTCATCAACTTGACATAAACTTGCCTGTTGGACTTGGATCATGCATTTCAATTCCATCTAACCACATGATTTCTTTCTTTATCACACAGACTTCAATGAGTGTGCTAAGACACCTTGTCAACATGGACGCTGTGTGAACAAAGATGGTGGCTACAAATGTACCTGCTCTCCTGGATGGACTGGACAGCATTGTCAGCGAGGTGAGTTTTTTTGACGTTGTTGGTTATCCAAGATTTCAAACTATACAGAATATCATTCACTTAAGAGGTATATCCACCTGATCATGAGTTTGCTAGTAGTGCATTCTTCTTTAAATACTTGTCTAAGACCTTCATTTCTTATAACAGTACCTGATCTTGTCTGAAAACCCAGCAATGGGATGATGCAGTTCATTGAACCCCATGATTTTTTTCTCTTGTCACACAGACATCGATGAGTGTACCAAGAACCCATGCCAGCATGGAACCTGTGTGAACAAAGATGGCAGCTACAAATGTGCCTGCCCACCTGGATGGACTGGGAAGAACTGTCAGCAAGGTTTGTGTGAACTAGGGCATTAAGCTATCATTTTCAGTCTGTTTTGACCAGTTCAGATACAACTGTTATACATTTCTTTCAAATAAACATCAATGTATCAGAAACCCAGGTCAAAATGGATCGCTTTGTAAACAAATATCAGATCTCATTTCAAACATCGCTTAGTTCAACTATTTGGACTACGATTTGTAAACCAGTTTTATCCACCCTTCTCGGTTTTCTGTTCTTAATGATGTTTCAATTGCCATGCCTGTCCATTCTCTCCAATCTTTACCGTTTCCTAGCAGCCCGGGATATGTGCATGATAGTTTTTGCTATTTCCAATGACCTTGATACGTGGCCCCACCACTTCGGTGTTCTTTTCTTTACTGTGGCTAGGAGGTCTTCGTACATGTCAACGTTCTGATTTTCCCTACTTCAGCATTTGAGACAAGGTCCCTTCCCCGTATGTCATCCCTAGACTCTTGCGACTGGAAGAATTTTATCTCTTTGGTCTATATTCCTTTTTCTTTTTTTTCCTTTTTTTGCTGTCAGGACTCGCAAGCATACAAAGGTACGAAGGTGACCAGGCCGCGTAAATTCTGATCTTGGAGCTGAGCTTGATATCTTTTTTAATCATTACGGAAAGACCGTAGTCTTGTCAGTACCGATGTTGTCTGTGCTATACAGTTGCCTACTCACCAGGATGGGCCGGATCATATTTTAGGTTTTGCCTTACCAGTGACATACTAATGATATTTTTTTTCTTTGTACACAGACATCAACGAGTGCATTAAAGCACGACCATGCAAACATGGAACCTGTCTCAACAACGGTGGCGGCTACACATGCATCTGCTCACCTGGATGGACTGGACTGAACTGTCAGCAAGGTTGGGTTTTTTGTTGTTGCTACCATTCACTTTCTAAACATGAATTTTTCAATTGCCATAGTTTTTCGTTCTGTCTCTACACTTTTTCGATAACAGGTTTTATTAACAAATGATAATAATTTCTTTATCAGACATAGATGAGTGTGCCAGGAAACCATGCCAACATGGACGCTGTGTGAACAAAGATGGCGGATTCAAATGTACCTGCTCACCTGGATGGACCGGACAGAACTGTCAACAAGGTGAGTTGCTTTCCAGCATTCACAAACTTGAAAATGTATCCAATTTCTATTTATCATATTTTCTTTCCTTTGACTGGAAGGTCTCGACATAAGCAAGTAAGGAAGCAAGCATATAAGAATACCCTCTTCCGCCCTGGCAATATTCTTTCCATGACACAAGTTTCTCTAGGACCAGTGCGAACATTCTGGGTCACTGGTGTTTTTTATGGCATTTTAGCTGATTTGCGCCCTTCTTACATTGTGTCTATCCCCATTACAATGAATGAATGAATGAATGAATGAATGAATGAATGAATGAATGAATGAATGAATGAATGAATGAGTGAATGAATGAATGAATGAGTGAATGAATGAAGACCTTTATTGTACATTCATGACCCGAGGGGCTAGATAAATAAACCTAAGTAATATGTAAGTTGCATATACAGTGAAATATATACAGGACATAGGTTAAACATACATGGAGGACGAAAGTGATAAGCTAAGCTAATCCAGTAGAGTCAACTTCTTCTAGCTTCTTTTTACATGTGTAGATGTATGAACAGATCATGTTTCCTATACAAGGATTGTCTAGACGCATGGAAATTTTTCACTAATACATTTGAAAAGAACATTTCTTTCTTTATTGTCAAGTCTACAATCTAAAATGAAGTGCCGCTCATCTTCTATTTGATTGAACTCACAATATTGGCAAAGTCTATGCCTTCCTGAGTCTGTTTAAATATGTATTTTGTGACAACTAATGAATTAAGTGACAGCTACTCTATGATGTATGTTGCTTAAAGATAGATACTCTTCTTCCTTATATAGGTACCATTTGTTAGTCTCCAACCAGACCCAATAGATTGCAAAGACCGTATCCAACTGGCAGAAGGAGCTTATAGTGCAATCTATGAGACTTGGGTTGGCTATGAAAACTCCTTCTGCCTGTTGGATACGGTCTTTGCCAACCCGTAGGTCTGCTTGGAGACTAACCATTTGTTACAGTCTGCCAATGCCCAAATGAGTGAAGTGGAAAGAAGAACCGCAATTACAATTGAAAGTTAAAGTGGCACAAAGTCAGCTGTTCTACAACAAACTTTTACTGATCATTGATTCCCCTCTGGTGTTAGCTAAATGTACTTACTGTTATATTGTTACAGCCAAACCATGTCAACGTGGGTGGAGTGACTACAATAACCACTGCTACAAGTTCATGAGATGCAAACGCAGCTGGGATACGGCAAACACAATGTGTAAACGATGTGGTGCAGATCTTGCCTCTGTCAAAAGCCGCGAGGAGAACAACTACATTGCAAGTCACCTCTCGAATGGTGGGCAAAGAATTATTTTGAATATTATTCTATAATTACAAAAAAAGTAATAGATACAATTGTTAAAATGGTTTTATTATCCGCAATAGCCTGTGTCGTGTCACTACTGTCAAATTTAACAGCTCTACGGACCAAGAAAATCAGATGGTCCCTGCAGAGAGGATTCCTTATTTTTGTAGTAATCATACAACCAAGATGTGTTGACAATGGCCAGGTGATTTAGGACTGTTTGTTTGGAGCAACCATCATTTTTCATCTGTCCTTTGATTCTTTGAGTGGTAGCTGAGACCAGATTTGACTGTTACAGTAGTACTAACGTTTACCATATTCAAGAATGAATGAGTTGCCTCCTTAGTGACTGAAATATATTGTTTTCACTTAATTATAGCCCCCAAAGGGCCTTTACGATATGTTGTCTGGATCGGACTGAAACGTCAAAATGGACGATTTCAGTGGACGGATGGGTCACGTGTTTCCTACACACACTGGTCACCAGGTCAGCCTAACAACAGCGGTTGGATTGGTAATGCTCAGCACTGTGGTGCAATGTACGCCAAGGTAAGATTTTCTGTTTCTCTTTCAAAGACATCCATTTAGCAACTTACATTATGATTACTAAATCTTCTTCTATCAAAAGCTATGTAACCAACAGGTGGTTGAATACCAGGTGGCATTGAAGAATTTTTTAATTGCTTCTCAGACTTTTTAAGGCAAAATTTCATGATTATAAGGGAAATTTGAATACTTAAGACTCTGTATTCACTCCCTAAAGATGTACACCAAGGTACAGACTTCCCCCCAGACTCTGTTTTCACGTTGGTCTCTCAGTTCAGTTCTGTTTTCTTACATCGAAGAACCATCAAACTGTTGTGGCCTTAACTGATGTGGTGTAATGTTTTTATGTGTGAAACATTTTCAACAGGACGATAGCTCTATTTGGAATCGCACAAAGGGGAAGAAAGGAGAGTGGGACGACAATGATTGCAGCGCCAAGCTTTCCTACATTTGCAAAAAGCCTAAATGATACTGTAAGTATTGACCAATCCCTGATCGAAGGAAACAAAAAGTGATTATAGAGTTGGATCTGACAACCAATGATTGTTTCACATATTTTCAGAATTTAGAAAAGGTACAGTGCTATTTTCCTACAAAGTAAAACAAGGGTTTAAGTTCTGGTAATAAATTATTACTTGTACAGTGTTGGAAAAATGTTATTTTGTCATGAACACTCATCAATTAGAAATTCTCAGATCATATCATATAACGTTAGATTACAACACGGGGAATCCCTTATCGCTCGAGGTACGGGCTCGACCGTACGTTGTATCGCCCGACCGCAGAAGGACGGAATACACCGTGTTGTATTTTATTTATGTCATGCTCACCCGACAAAGCACACATTTCAATGCAAAATGTGCCAGAAGTTGAGAGATTTTTGTGTCTTATAATAAACCATTGTTACAACATCGATTCCAACCTCCTAATCCGGCATTCGAATTTTTCCACAGTGGCGCAACCCGCGCACTCGAAATGCATTCTATGTATTCTGTGAAAGCTCTTGCTTTGTGATAAAAGTAGAACTCCGTGTCATAACGAAAGTTATTGACCGGTCCAGAACACCCGTATTGAACGCCTTTGCGGCCCAGGTATGACATCATGTAAAATATCAGCACGAGGTCAATGTTAAAAGAGATGCTTGTGAGAAAAGCTTGAATCTGGCTGTCTTCTCATACTCTGTTTTCATGTTGATCTTCTTCTTTAGCATTATATTTTTAGGCCTGAGAACCAACAAAATTAAATTAGTTTGGCCCAAGTTTATACTTATTGGCAATGATTTCTCATTAATAACTTTAGAATCTACATGTATAAAATCCATGACTTTGCTTCAAAATGGTCTGACGTCCAACTAGCATTTAGGTTCAACTCGATAACTTTTACATTATATCAGGTTCATTCGAAAGGGAAAACTCAGGGATGTGATCTATTTGGACAGGTGATCATTATATACAGGATTCCTTGTTTCAAATGGAAAACCATCTAAGGGACCAGCAAAAGGTATATTGGCCATATATGTAGAGCTGGTCACTTGTACAGGTTTTACTGTATTTGCAAACTGTAAGGATTGAAATGTTCAAGACTTTAATTTAAATTGGAATGAAACGTAGTTCTTGGTTCTAGAATTCTTTAAAAAAATCAATGAAAGCAAAGCCTTCTATAGAACCAGGTTTATACTTTGGTGCACTCAGAGCTATTACAGACATATCAATGTTTGCGTCGCTGCCTTCAGGTATTGTATCACTCGTAAATGCAGTTTTAAGATAAGGTCATACAAAGCTTACGAATTAACAGAAACACAACAACTTAAGACATGCAGCTTCAAATTTGTGCGATCTAGATATCGCGAATGTAATTTTTTTTTAAGATTTAGCCCATGAAAAAGAACAGTGCACAATGTAATATGAAAATGCATGGGCAACGAAGACAACCAATTGTAAGTAAAAAAACACTATATCCTTTTGATTTGCACAGAAAGTGAATCACATCAAAGTGATTGGAGTTAAATATAGTCTGTTGTTGATATTATACCAGCCCTGTAATTTAAATCAGGAGCGCGTGGAAAAGAGCTGAAAACGTTGCTTACTTGTGTATTGATTATCATGTCTTACACCCTTTTAATTGTAAATTGTTATAGTTGCATTGAGAAATTATCGAATCTAGACAATGCAAATAACTAGTGATTCAAAATGATATTGTTTAGTATCATGTTATCAACTTGAATCTTTCTGTTTCTGTGAGTAAATACGGGAATTTTCCCTTTTTTCTTAGTCTGTTTACGCGATAATCCCGAAGCACTTAAAATTAAATAACTGTATCAAAATGTCAAAGAGCCCAGGAAACAAGTTGGTGTGTCCTAAATAATCCATGGTTTGAAAAGATTGTAGTCACTCAAGTTTACAAGCTATGGAACTGTGCTGAATGGTCTCAAACATTCATGTCAAGTGTAAAATACAATGGACAAGCTATTAAATGAACAAAATATATGTACACAGCGAACAATTGACTCTGTCCTTTATTGTCAACGACAAGATACTGCTAGGCTTTGCATAGGTGAGTTCTTATGTAGGAACATTCATGGTGGCCTGGTAGCTAAAGTTGTAAATCAAATTCCTATGGTTCTAAGTTCGAATCCCAAGCAGGTCCCGATGCTGCACCCTTTGGAAACATTTACAGTTTGAGAGATTGCAACCTATCAGCATGGTATTACACAGCCTGATTACTGAACATACGAAGTAGTGTTTGTTACATATTGTGCCCATAAATATTTACAGAAAGAAATGCCCCGTGAGATGGCAAATATGTTGGCGTGGCCATACAATGAATATGAAAAGTTGCGGGGGAGTGTAGCAGACCAGATTTTACAATCACAAGCCCTTTCGAGGATTATACATATTTTCCAGACTTCTGGAAGGTCGTAGATATGAATAATCAAGACGAATTGAACAATAGCAGCAATCAAATCAAACATGTCTGCCTAAGATGAAAGGAAAGAGCGATTTCATAAAATTGCTCAGTTTGAATCAAAGCGTTAATTCCATAAAAAGAATGCTTTATCGTGCTTTCTTCTCATAAGTCTCAAATTGTCAATCTTTTCTTAAAGAGCATGTAAAATTGGTTGCTAGCTTAGTTTGGTATTTTTGTTTACCAGTTTTCTGATAAGCTACCGTATCCTTTTTACATTCTTTTTTCTTATAAATACGTTCCTCGGCGTCTAGACACGTGGCCCTGCCATCGAAAATCATCATTCCACAAAAAATAAATGCCGGCCTCACCTAGAAGGTCTGCGTAGGTCACTAATGAAAGTTGGGAGTTCCTATAAAAACAAACATTGTTGCGTAAACACACACCCCATCAGTGAATAAAACAGCAATCAAATCAAACCCGTCTGCTATAGATCAAACTAACTCAGTTTATTTGAAAACCGTGCAAGCTTGTAAACAAAGTGATGATTACAACATCGGTAAGTTTTTTTTCTGAGAATTCTACAATGAGTCTGCAACTGGCAAGGGTTTGGAACCATTTTACTGACAAGGTGTTGTCAACATCACATTAGTATGTTAACGTTTAGCATACTTAAGTAGTCGTTTTGCAACCAGTTCTCTATTGGTTACAGGAACAGGCATCAGAAAGAAGGCTAGACAATAAATGGTAATATCATCAAAAGTGATGTGCTATAGAGACATCTGTGCTCATCATTCTTCTCCTCTGCTGAACTAAAATCAATTGAAAACCTCTTTTCTCCTTTTCCTTCCCCCTTTCTACTTCTGTCCACCTCTCCTCCCTTCCTCTTTTTCTCCAATTTTTTTACTCTTCTTGTCCCCATTTCTCTCTTCCCTTTCTCTCTGTTTCCATCTCTCTCTATCTATATTTTGAGAGCTTTAATTAAAGATATTTGTTGTGATGGTGACAAGCAGAACATCAATACGTTCAGCACCATGGACAGTGGTTAGTCTTTGATATCTTTGATTGACATTCGTTACGTATATTTGAAACTAGGCTGGTTTTTGCCTATACGTCTCGGTTGACTTGACGACAGGAGACGTCATCATATCTGAAAAGTTTAAACATAAATAAGTTAGTTAAAGTTAATTATAAATTCCTCCCACACCATTAGGTGTATAGAACAGAGCCCATGTCTGTTTCGCTAGCGCTGGGCCACACAGGGATGCAATATACTGCAGCAGGGGGTTAGTCTACCGGCTTTGGAGAGTATCTAAATTCCATCAAGCTGTATTTACCATCTTTAAAAGGCCTTTGGCATGACTCGGTGCGCCTCTTATCTAGACGTGTCCTATACCCAGGCACAATCTCGGGCCCCTGGTTCCTCATAATATGAATCAGATGTAGTAAGTGACAGAGACGCAGAAAACCACAACACAGGGTCGCGCAACATGATCATAAAAAAAGATGAATTTAAATTCTCTTTATATTGACAAATAGAGATACTGTTACAACAACATCATCACGGGTTCAAATACCCAGACGCAACCGATGTTGTGCTCTTGGGAAAGGCACTTTGCATGATTTTCCCTCCACCTAGTTGTAATAATGGGTTATTGGTCTCTGTACGTGGCACTTGAAAATCTTGAGTGCAGTGCCACGTCGTCCTTTTCTGTCGTCCAAAAGCACAAAAGAAAAGCAATATGAGCAAGACTTCTTCCACTGTTTTTGCCATATGTGATCATTTTTGGTAGATTGTCGATCCTGAATCGTACTTTGGCTTCTATTTTTAAGGCAGAAAAAAGTCACACTGCAGACTCGAGAATTGGAGTGGCCTTGGTAAAGATTCCGTTAGTCACATCAGTTTTATTTTTTGGTTCTTGGATAAAAAAATAATGTCGAACTTCGTTTATTCTTGTAGTCCCTTGTAGTGCACACAGGACAGTGTGTTTACAGGGTATATATTTAAAAGAAGGGGCTGCTAGCCCTTAAGCCTTCCCCTTTAACCTGCTAAAGGCACCTCCTCGAATCCAGGGCCCCACTTTACATATCCCTTCCGAAAGATGGGTGCAGCTTCAACCGAGATTTCCTCTGCTGTTGCAACGATTGAGCTGGAATACGTTTGCAATGCTTGTATGTTATCACAGTATCTGAGTGGGTGGTTATGTTTTCTTCATTAATGAGGCTATTTGTATGCCCTTATATGGAATCATTTCTCTGAATTTTGTTTAGAATATGATTTGTCTGCTTATTGTTTGAATGGTGCCCTGGTGATAGTATGAGTAAGAACCTACGTGGGTAGATGTTTCATCTAGTCACGTATTTTTGAGTCATGCAGTTTTGCTTAGTCAACAGGCTTGTCACACCAGTTTTAATTTGGTTCCCAGTTCTTAGCTTACGTAACTACAAATCAAAACAGCAGTGATCGTTATTTTGTGACCCACAGACTTGACTACGTGTGTTGGATGCTGGCATGGATGCAAACTAAGGTATTTTTGTAGTTCTTTTTTATTTCGTCCAAGCAACCATTATTTTCCTGTACTCGCTATCCCTACTTACCTTGAATATATACCTCGCACGAAAACAATACATTTACATGCCAATTGGTAAATCATGAAATCAAGCAAGCACATACCATGGCCATTAACTCCTTTCTATGTTCCTTAGTCATTGGAGGGTCCTACATACATTATTTCATTCGCATCTACTTCTCGAGGATTGAGCAAAGGCAACATAACTTGTCCAGGCCCTCTCCTCTTACATGCATGATACAACTGAAATGAACAAAAAAACAAGTCAGTAACAACTAGTAATTTGGAAAAACAAATCTGGTGTACAAGACCCCAAGCTAATCAATCAATTGAAAATGAGCCTAACTGCATGTGTACCGATAGTCTAAAAGTATCTCTATTAAATGTATGTATGGCTGTGGTCAAGCAAGAAGAACCTCTCTGTCAAATGTGTGACAACCCAGGGTGACTTACTGAATTTCTGGAATCTGTTCAGAAATTTTAATTTTCTACTTGTTTACAAATTCTCATAAAACAGGAGAAATTGATCAATCATATATTTTACCGTGTGGAAATCCATCATTCTGAGGATCAGATGGTAATATTATATTGTATTTTTTAATCAAACAGCAGAAATGGCAGACAACGACACAAAGCCAGGGCAAAAGCACGAAGAAACGGAGGACGATGCAAAGTTGAGTTTAGGCGAGGAAGACGCAAAAGAAGAGGACCCGGAATTAACAAACGTAAGCTCGGGACGCCAGCGCTCTGTGCCCAACGAATACACGCCGGCGCCAATAAAGGGCAAAAACACCAAACAACTGAAGGAAAAAGTCTCCTCCACTCCTAGAAAGGTGTACGAGAAACACCTCAAAGGTCTGCGCAAGGCTACCGGTCGCAAAAAACATTCGTACGACGACGCATTCGTGAGAAAAGAGACGGCTGAGGGCCCTTATGGTTCTGCTTCCAGCAACTCCGACTATCAGGAACCTAATTCAGCCGAGCCTACTTACCTGCACATGGGAGACCACGTAGTAGCGTACATGGGACAGGACAAAGACGATAATGAGAGTCCTTACTACTACAAAGAGCCGGAAGAAGTAAGCTCTTCTTACAGAGATAAAGGTATGTAATTTTTTTTAAAATTCAAACCCAAGCATTCCAAAGCAACACACACACAATCCACCTATTTATGCAATGTATTACGTAAGTCTAGAAAGTAAGTATAAAGCATGGTGTATGCTGAAAATGAGAGAATACCTATGAATACAAAGGGCAGAGGAAGTAAGGTTTTCTCACAGAGCTGAAGGTATGTAAATTTTGTTATCCCAACCTAAGCAATACAAAAGAACACACGCACAAACCACCCATTTAGAAAATGCATTACGTAAGTTTAAAATGTAAGTATAAATCATTGTAAATGTGGAAAATCAAAAGATAAGCCAGAGGATTTAAGGTTTTATCACAGAGCTAATTTAAGGTATTTCAACATTTCATTCAAACCCAATCATTAAAAAAACAACGCACAAAACCCACACATTTATACAATGTATCACGTAAGTCTAAAAAGTAAGCATGAATCATGGTGAATGTGGAGGATTATAGGATACCTATGGACACAAAGAGCCAGAGGGTGTAAGTGTTTCTCACAGAGCTGAAGGTATGTCAGATTTGTATTCAAACCGAAGCAATACAAAATAACACACACACAGCCCATTCATTAAACAATTCACGTAAGTTTAAGAAGTAATTTTACAGCAGGGTGTATGTAGAGAATCAGAGCGAAATAAAAAGCCAAAGGATGTAATTTTTGCTCACAAAGCTAGAGCTTTTTCTTATAGTATAATCCTCATTTTGCACTTCACAAGAAAAAGCATAGACTACATATAACGACGGGTACAGAACGCGAGAGTATGTAACCTTCGCTCACAAAATATTCCAATTGTTAACATAATCGTTTAGAAAAAAAGAACACCCCGACCCCTGCACTACATAATTACTAAATGTAATACTAAAGTCTAGAAAATAGTTTAAAGCATGGTGTACTGTGTTCGCGGGAATTCAATTTCGAGGTACGAAGAATATGGACTGTTCGTGGTAGTTTCAAGGTCGCGTTTGAAACAAAAGTGGTGCTCAGAAACACCGTCGGCTTTACGGACAACCAGTCAGAAATCAAAATAGCTAAACACCTTCTAGCGACTCAGCAGGGGTAATGTGAACGTCCTGATCATGGATATCTTCCGTTTCCTTCACCGTAACAGGTGAGTCATAATACTTTACAATGTACAGTACGTAGTGCTTGAAATAGACAAAGGGTTTGAAGGGCAAGGATTATCGCTGTGGTTTAAGTTCGCGGCGAAGAGCGGGAAAACCGCGAACATAAAAACCACCGTGAGCATTTCTGCATTTACAGTATGCGGAGAAGCAGAAGATGCCTACGACTACAAAAAGCCGGAAGATGTAAGCTTTGCTCACAAAGCTAGAGGTATGTCCAATAATAATAGGTGCTTAGCAAAAAGAACATCCTGCACTACGCTCAGTAAAAAGAACATTCTGCACTACCCCAAAAAATGCACTCAATCCATGGCAGATTTTATGGCAGATAAACAATGTCATACTGAAGAAAAATAAGTGCCACAGTGTATGTGGGGTGAAAATCAGAAGATGACTATCAACGAATACGAAGGGGTGGAGGATGTACATGTACTCATCTTTGCTCACAAGATATGCCCATCTAATTGGTTTGTTGCCACTAGGATTTTAAAGACGAATGCTTAACTGGAAGATTAACACAAAAACAGTCTGTGTGGAAAGTATGTATGTTACTTGGCACAGACTAGCCTCCATTAGGCCTTCCTATGGGTGTATGGATCGTAGAATTCGTCAAAAAAGGGAATAATTGGCCGGTAGAGTCAGTCCACTTTGAGGTTCAATATTTTGTCCGCGCTTGCAAGTGACACCATATGGTTGCCAAACTTCCCTGGCAAATATTCTCCCTATAGCTGGTGTAGTTAGTCTGATAGAGACTAGGATCACACAATCACAGTGAATATTGTCAGATTCCATTCTTTTCTCCCAGCACCCTTGCTGAATGTTTACTTAAGCTTAGACACGTCTGAGAACCAAGAAAATAGATTGATCTGTCCTAGTCTTTAGAGTATTTGTTATTTGTTTGATACATTTTGCCTGTTATGTCAAGGGGTTTGTCCATTTTGTTCATAAATGGTAGGTGATGAATTTGATACATGCATATAATTCTTTAATTTGCAACTGAATGGCCTTATATTATGATATTCTGGATATATGATTATCTTCACGATTGTCGTTTTCTAAACCAATTTTTATCACACTTGGAAATTGTTCGAGTTAATGCATTTTGAATATAGAATAGTGCATACAAAGGAAGATTGCTGCTAGGACATGTACAGGTTGCTAAGATATTAGAAATTCTAGTACCCAAGAATGTACTAGTACAGACATCCTTCCATTCAAGGTGGTAGCGCTCGGGTTACATTCAAGTATAATCTATTACTGTTATGCTATGCTGTATTGTTTGCACATAGATTTGTAGACTAGAATATTTGCCATTTTATCATATACAATTGTCAAGCAATGAAGTTATAGTTAGCATTTCTGTATCATAGAGCGTGTCACCGACGTGTGGAATTGGGTGAAGTCTAGCTACAAGAATGCTTTCTGGATCGCGCTGGGTTGCGGGCTCTTGGTTATAGCAGCGGTTTCCGACGCCATCCTTGCAACTCATTTTGCACCTGGAAAGAAGGTAGGCTGTCTGTTTAGTATATTTGCTTAAGCATCCATGGCTTGAAATGTTTTCAGAATACCTGTACTGGTACAAGTTACATTTTGTATCTATTATCAGGTTCTACATGCATAACTCACTTAACAGAAAAGTAGATTTTGTAACGTATGACTCAAACTAAAAACTGTTGGGAAACCATCTCAATGCTTTATTCAGCATTTTATAGGTGGTAGAAATCAGCAAGCAAAAATCCACTAATGCTTTGTACATGTGTTTTATGGACTGGTGCAGGTTAGGTACAGGTAAATAATTAGAAATACCAGAGTGTAGAACCGAAATTTTACCTGAAACTGAAAATAAGGTACTAGGTTTCCTTTTCAGTTGCTTTGTCACCTACTTCATGTGATTGTCGGCTACACTAGTTTCTTGATTTGTAGATTTTGCAGGAAATTTATGAAGCAGGTGTACAAGTGAAACAGTAAAAAGAAAATAACAACAGGCATTAGGTGATAGGGAAAAATGCTCCCTTAGCCACATACCAGGCTGTTTTCAAACAATTTATTTTAAACATGTTGATTGCGATTCGATACATGGAAGAGCTGTAAGAAGAATGTGGTGCCAAAACATGAGCATCTTATTGTTGCTTTATGTCCTGATTTTGTGTGATGGTTTGAATTCGAGAATCAATACGGACAATTCGAATGTGTGTACCATGTATTTGCAGGAAGACTTCGATTCAATGAATCAAGACAACATGGTGATTCTGGATACCCAGATGATGATGAACTCCAGTGCTTCCTGGAGGGCAAATGTCTACCAGAAGAACATCTCGACCGCTGTCTACTCGACTCTGCCCCCCTCCGGACTGGAACTGAAAGAAACATCCACGAATCGCCATGCCACCACAGAGACCACACCGATTACTCTCACACCTCTGACAACCACAGGTAAGTAATTAGAGCTTGTTCATATTTGGTTGACGGGTAAGATTCATATTGAAGCAGGACACAACTGCCATTCCAACACTTAAACACTTTCCACTGCTATTGGACTTGTCAAAATTCCTTGACAAAGGCTGGTGCTATACAGTTGACATTTGTTTTTGCCCACATTTTACAAACACTAGTTCTACAAATACAGTCAATAAGTTTGTCTTGACAAGGACAGGTGGTGGTAAACAGTGGGCCTGCCCAAATGTCTTGGGAAGGTGCTGTGAACTGTTTTCATTTGTTTGTGTTGGAAAGCACAACTATTCCATCAGTAAGAGTTTTTAAAGTATGCATGTGCATTGTTTAGGTATGACTGCAAAGCCGGTGTATTATGCCAAAGGACAGTTATTCTATTTTACCCATTCAGATTCAGTCCTGATCCTGACCTTATTCAAAAAGGTAGAAAGCTCAAATATTTTAGTCACAGTGAATTCTACAGATTGTTTTATATTCAGCTGTGTTAAAACATTCCAAATTGTAGATAATTCTAAAATCCTTTCAATATCAGGTGTTGTGAATTTTTTCTCCAACACAGGCATGAACGAGTGTGTGAGGAAGCCTTGCCAGCATGGGGCCTGCGAGAGTAAAGACACTGGTTACACCTGCATCTGCTCACATGGATGGACTGGACAGCACTGCAAGCAAGGTGAGTGATGTGAATTACTTTCTAGTCTTTTCATGTTCACCTTCCTGGAAGGGAAACATAATGATTATTGTTTTTGCTCAGTTTCTTCCTCTTGTTCCTCTTCTTTTTCTGCCTTTCCAAGCAAATGAGGTCAACAGAGTCGGCCAAACGGATGACACGTTGGTTACTGGTGAAGTAGCGATGCCCTGTGGCGTTCGATTACATTATGTAGCAAGCGGTTGGGCAGAGCTGGAGGGGCTGGTCACCATGTACAGAAATGAATATGAGTACGAATAAGCAACTTCAGTAGTTAATTAGGCTTGACCATGTGAAGGTAAAGATGTATTTGCTTGAAAATTGTGCCTTTCTATTTTTTTGTCTTTTATGAACGTATGTCTCAATCTTCAAATGTCTCTCCATACTTGTATAATCAAAACCGATTTGGAAAAAAGACAGCTATTATTGGAATAAAACCGGCTATCCCAAATCATGTACCAATTAAGATTGTCTAGCTCGTTTCTTTGAAATCTTTAACATTTACGTTGATTTTTTGTACCTATTGACCAAGGCTCTTTTCCGATATCGGAAATTTAGACATAAATGAGTGTCGCAATAAACCATGCCTACATGGGCAGTGCGTGAACAAGGACGGCGGACACACCTGCACCTGCTCCCCTGGATGGACTGGACAAAACTGTCAGCAAGGTGAGTTGACTACAATCAATCTGGAGGGTTAGCAACCCTACCCTATTAAAATATACCCTACTTCTAAAACAGCAAGGAAACTTGCTGCCCCTTGTGTCCCTAGGCAAACTTAATGAACAAACAAATTCTTTGACAAGAAGCTGCTGTAATGACAGTTGGTATACTTTTAATTATCCCACAGACATCAATGAGTGTATTAGAAAACCCTGCCAACGTGGACGCTGTGTGAACAAAGATGGTGGGTACAAATGTACTTGCTCACCTGGATGGACCGGTCAGAACTGTCAAACTGGTGAGTCGTTTATTTCATTTCGTTGTTTTATCAGCTTTCTGTATTCAGATTCTATAGGACTGCATGTATTCTACTACTTCAGCTTGATGCGCAATCATAAAGCTAATTAAGATACATTTATTCCGCAGACATTAATGAGTGTATCAGGGAGCGTTGCAAGCATGGAAGCTGTACGAACAAAGTTGGAGGGTACATCTGCATCTGCTCACCTGAATGGACTGGAAAGAACTGTGAGAAAGGTGAGTTTTGTTGTTGTTGTTGAGTATCCAAGATTTCAAAATATACAATGTACATAACTTGCAGTTCAGTAGTGCACGCATGTCTCCCAAGAGTGCACTAATCTTCTTTTAACAGTAACTTAATTCCAATTGCTTTCTCATTCTACTACATCACATTCTGGAGTCATTATGTCAACATTGTTTTTAAAAGATAGTATAAATTAGTTATTTTGTATTGTATCTTTTAGGTAGTCTTTCTCCTTCGTATGTTGTATGATATGGGCCAGGTGCCTGAATTAAAGTTGGAATGAAATGAAAATGAAATCATTACCTTGACCTTCATCTAGATTTAGACCAACTAATGGCAGACCGTGACGCCTGGAGGGAGAGAGCAACCTTTGTCCGGGCAAGCCGCCCGATATGATGATGACCTCCATCATGCCTGAATACCAAGCACAGGATGAGGCTGTTCAATTCTATTTAACCACATGGTTTCTTTCTGTTATCAAACAGACGTCAATGAGTGTACCAAGAAACCATGCGAACATGGAACCTGTGTGAACATGGATGGTGGATACAAGTGTGCCTGCCCACCTGGATGGACTGGACAGAACTGTCAGCAAGGTGATATATCTTTGTTGTTAGGCAGACAAGGTTTCAAACTATACACAATATAGTGTATCCACCTGAGTATGGATTTTTGTTAAGAGCACATTTATAAATTACTAAAGCCATTTCTTTTACATAAACCTGACTTTGACATTGCCTTAATACCAAGCTATTGGATGCTGCAATTCAATTTCATTTAACCACATTTCTTTCTCTTGCCATACAGACGTCAATGAGTGTACCAAGAAACCATGCCAACATGGAACCTGTGTGAACATGGATGGTGGATACAAATGTACCTGCTCACCTGGATGGACTGAACAGAACTGTCAGCAAGGTGAGTTTTTTCCCAAACTATTTTGTTCCTATAAACTTTCAGCATTTAGCATCTCACCTTGAGGTATTGCCCTTGAGCTAACAATCCTACCCTTAATAGTACAGTTGTTACTGTTAATGTTATCACACAGACATCAATGAGTGTATCAAGAACCCATGCCAGCATGGAACCTGTCTGAACAAAGATGGCGGCTACAAATGTGCCTGCCAACCTGGATGGACTGGACAGACATGTCAGCAAGGTGATATATCTTTGTTGTTAGGTAGACAAGGTTTCAAACTATACACAATATAGTGTATCCACATGAGCATGAATGTTTGCTAAGAGCACATTTATAAATAACTAAAGCCATTTCTTTTACATAAACCTGACTTTGACATTGCCTTAATACCAAGCTATTGGATGCTGCAATTCAATTTCATTTAACCACATTTCTTTCTCTTGCCATACAGACGTCAATGAGTGTACCAAGAAACCATGCCAACATGGAACCTGTGTGAACATGGATGGTGGATACAAATGTACCTGCTCAACTAGATGGACTGGACAGAACTGTCAGCAAGGTGATATATCTTTGTTGTTAGGTAGACAAGGTTTCAAACTATACACAATATGGTGTATCCACTTGAGTATGGATTTTTGCTATGAGCACATTCAACTATTGCTTAAGCCATTCCTTTTACATCAACTTGACTTTGACATTGCCTGAATTCCAAGCTATTGGATGCTGCAATTCAATTTCATTTAACCACATTTCTTCCTGTTGCCATACAGACGTCAATGAGTGTACGAGAAACCCATGCCAACATGGACGCTGTGTGAACACAGCTGGCGGATACAAATGTACCTGCTCACCTGGATGGACTGGGCAGAACTGTCAGCAAGGTATTTTTTTCCAAACTATTTTGTTCCTATAAACTTTCAGCATCTAGCATATCACATTGAGGTATTGTCCTTGAGCTAACAATCCTACCGTTAATAGTGCTGTTATCACTGTTAATGTAATCACACAGACATCAATGAGTGTATCAAGAACCCATGCCAGCATGGAACCTGTGTGAACAAAGATGGCAGCTACAAATGTATCTGCTCACCTGGATGGACTGGACTGAACTGTCAGCAAGGTGAGATATTTTTTTACACTGTGTTTTTGAATTTGTTATCGGGTCTGTAAATTTTTACTCTGTACCATGTATTTCTGTACTACATTCCTGTCTTCTTTTAAAAGTTGTTGACCAATAACTCTTGCCTTTCTCATCAACCTGACATTAACTTGCCCGAGGGTCTTGGATCATGCATTTCAATTCCATTTAACCACACGATTTCTTTCTTTATCACACAGACTTCAATGAGTGTGCCAAGTCGCCTTGTCAACATGGACGCTGTGTGAACAAAGATGGTGGCTACAAATGTACTTGCTCACCTGGATGGACGGGACAGCACTGTCAGCGTGGTGAGTTATTTTGATGCTGTTGGTTAGCCAAGATTTCAAACTTTACAGAATATCATTTATTTAAGATTAGTTAAGAAGTATATCAACTGATCATGAGTTTGCTAATAGTGCATTCTTTTAAGACTTGTCTAAGACCTTCATTTCTCATAACAGTATTCGATCTTGTCTGAAAACCCAGCAAAGGGATGATGCGGTTCATTGAACCCCATGATTTCTTTCTCTTGTCACACAGACATCGATGAGTGTACCATGAACCCATGCCAGCATGGAACCTGTGTGAACAAAGACGGTGGATACAAATGTACCTGCTCACCTGGATGGACTGGGGAGAACTGTCAGCAAGGTTTGTGTGAACTAGGGCATAAAACTATTATTTTTAGTGTGTTTTGACCAGTTTAGATACAACTGTTATACATTTCTTTCAAATAAACATCAATGTATCAGAAAGCCAGGCTAACAAGGATTGCTTTGTAAACAAATATCACACCTCATCTCAACTATCCCTTAATCCAACTATTTGGACTAAGATTTGGGCACCACAAATCTGAAAACCAGTTTTATCCACCCTTCTCGGTTTTCTGTTCTTAATGATGTTTCAATTGCCATGCCAGCCCATTCTCTCCAATCTTGTCCGTTTCCTAGCTGCCGTTCTTCCTCCCGGGACATGTGCATGATAGTTTTTGCTATTTGCAATGACCTTGATACGTGGCCACACCACTTCGGTGTTCTTTTCTTTACTGTGGTTAGGAGGTCTTCGTACTTGTTAACGTTCTGATTGACTCTTTTCCTTACTCCAGCATTTGAGACAAGGTCCCTTACCCATATGTCATCCCTAGACTCTTGCGGCTGGAAGAATTTTATCTCTTTTGTCTGTATTTTTTTCTTTTCTTTGTTGCTGTCTGCACTCGCAAGGGTACAAAGGTACGAAGGTAACCAGGCCGCGCATAAATCTGATATTTGAGCTGAGATTGATATTCTTATTCTTATCTTTCCAGAAGTGCTAGTATTATCAGTCCTACTGTTGTCTGTGCTATACAGTCGTCTGAACAAATGCGGTGGCTACAACTGCAGCTGCTCCCCAATATTCAAGGTTTTGTTTTACCGGTGACAAACTCATGATATTTCTTTCTTTTTACACAGACATCAATGAGTGCAGAAAAGCACAAACATGCATACATGGAACCTGTTTCAACAAAAATGGTGGCTACAAATGCACCTGCTCACATGGATGGACTGGACAGGACTGTCAGCTAGGTGAGTTCTTTTTCTGTAACTACCCATCTATTTCCATCAATTCCCCGTTCCTTTTTATAATACTCTGTCTATCTACCATTAACTGGTTTTATTAATCAATAATGATCATAATTTGTTTATCAGACATCAATGAGTGTACCAGGAAACCATGTCAATATGGAACCTGTTTTAACAACAATGGTGGCTACAAATGCCAATGCTCACTTGGATGGACTGGAAAGAACTGTCAGCAAGGTGTGTTATTTCTTGTACCATTCACTTAGCAAAAATTTTTCAACTGTAATCTATCTTCCGTTCCTTCTTTACAATTTTTTTTGATGACGATTTTAATTAATGAGTGCTGATGATTTCTTTGTCATAGATGAGTGTGCCAGGAAACCATGCCGACATGGACGCTGTGTGAACACAAGTGGCGGCTACAAGTGCACCTGCTCTCATGGATGGACTGGGCAGAACTGTCAGCAGGGTAAGTTCTTTTTCTGTGGCCACCATTCAGTTTGCAAACATGAATTTTTGAATTGTAATTCATTTTCCCTTTTTTCCTTACAATTTTCCTTGATGACGGGTTTACTTGATAAATGATGATAATTTCTCAACAAAATTCATTCGCTTTATTAACGAATGATAATGATTTCTTTGTCAGACATAGATGAGTGTGCCAGGAAACCATGTTGACATGGACGCTATGTGAACATTTGTGCTCTTTTTACCAACACAGTAGGCCCATTAACCATTACTACTGTTAGTTACAGTCTGTAAATACCCAAGAGAGCTGTGGAGTGAACCGAAGAACCACTATTACATTTGGAAGATAATTTAGAGAGACAAAGCTAGCTGGTCTCACATCAGACTCTAACTGTAAGCATTAATGCCCGTTTGGTGTTTGCTTAATTGTCCTTGCTGTTATATTGTTACAGCCAAACCATGTCCCCGTGGATGGCAAGAATACAACGTTAACAACAACTGCTACCAGTTTGTGAGAAACAAAGTCTACTGGGAAACAGCAAACTCACTATGCCGCGGACAACATGCAAACCTTGCCTCCATCTCAAGTAGTGGGGAGAACGACTTCGTTGCACGCCTCATCACGAATGGTGGGTAATGGTGATTATCGCAGGGTCCAACTAAACCGAGAAATGGAAAGGAAGTAGACAAATATGATAAGAAATTCACAATCATGAGGCGGCCACAGGAATTCTGTTTGTTGGAAAGAAATAATGCTGACTGAAAGACAGAGTCAGAGGGAAACATTCTACCTGGCGGATTCACATAGTCTGGAATTTCAGGGGGTGAATATAGTTACTATTCGATCGCGAGTTATGTTTTGCTCCCATCCTTCTGTTTTTATCTTGACCTTCAGATAGAATTTAATTTTATAAAAGATTGAGAACCAAGAAAATAACATCATTTGTAAATACACATTGAATGAGTATCATAACTTAAAATGTTGCAATATGTTAATTTACAAGCAGCCGATTGTTTTGAGCATATTTTAGCCAGGAGGGTGTTTGTGACAGCACGAAATCGCCAGAAAAACATCTTTACTGTACACAAAACGCCGCCAAATGCGTTCAAAACAGACTGCAATATCGTCTCAGACTAAGTAATGTGTCAAGTTTTGATGTTAACACGTAAAATACATTTTATCGCCGTCTATTTTGTATGTGGATTTCATATTTCAGTTTTTTTTCCGTATTAATAGGTTTCTATCTCTATGTATAGTCAAATGAAAACTGAGGGCTTGCATGAAAACTTGAATCTGGCCATTGAAACTCTTTGTACCAAAATAGAGACTTTCCTCTCAGTTTTCTTGTTGATTTTCTTGTTCAGCGGTGTAGTTTTGAAGAAATTAGATCAGTATGGCCTCATGTATATTTTGAGTTTAAAAAATAGTAAAGATAATGAGATAGACATCTTTTCAAAGTTTTAAATGTGTCAAACTCTCTGTATACATGTAAACATGAATGAATCACACCATAAGTAATTGGCAGAATGACTTGTTTTGTTTACTCAATACCAGCCCCGAAAGGAGACAAACGATAGCTGGTGTGGTTTGGACTGAATCGTCTAACTGGAGATTGGAAGTAGAGCGACGGATCACGTCTTTCTTACAAAAACTGGGCTCCGAATGAGCCTGACAACAAGCTTAAATGGATGTCATTCTTCCGAGGAGGCAAAGGAGAGAAGTGTGGTGCTATGTACGCCAGGGTAAGATCAATTGTTGAATTTTTCACTGCAGTAAAGTATTGTTTTGTGTTTGTGTACATGCTGGTGTGTGTACGTTTGTTTGTGTGTGTGTGTGTGTGTGTGTGTGTGTGTGTGTGTGTGTGTGTGTGTGTGTGTGTGTGTGTGTGTGTGTGTGTGTGTTTGCTGCCATTTTGTTTGTCGGACTGGAAGGATCACCAAATTGACATGGGCAAGGTCAAACTTTACATGGGCAAGGTCAAGTCAAAGTTCCTTCCAGCACCGATGGTGCATTGCCATAGGTCAGCGCCCATCTCCATTGCAGTAGCCCTTGGGTCACAAACCTTGGGCAATCACTACAGCAAGGGGCTTGTCCAGTGCTAGCGGTGTGTGTTTAACTTCCATACGTTTTCCCAAACGCTGAATGCTATGCAGAGAAAGCAGTACCATTTTTTCTGTGGTATGACCCGGCCGGGGATAGAACTCACGACATATCGTATGCAAGGTGAACACTCTACCCACTAGGCCATGGGTAAGGGGGTGAAGCGTATCTGTGTATGTGTGTGTGTGCATGTGCGCGTGTGTGTGTGCGTTTGTGTGTGTGTGTTTGATGCCATTTTGTTTATGGGAATGGAAGGATTACCGGACTGGGTAAATGGGTGAAGCCTTATCGTATTGTCTTGTTCGCATTTATTGTTTAGTAACTTTAAAGAAGAAAGTTATGTTGTAGTTTAACATTTTAAGAAAAAGCATTGTCTCTATTAAATCTATTTTTCAGTATGCGTCCACGGGTTTCCATTTCTGTGTTAGAGTGCCTGATAAAATGTCTGCTCCATAAATCAGCATGGAAGTTTATGGGATTCTTGAATTGATAATAATTAAAATTGACTATTAGCCCATACCAATCTATTTTCTTGGCTCGTGTATTCTATGAAGTAATATTTTAACCTCTGAAGCTGTTTTTATGTTGATATTCCTGTTTTGTTTGTGGTAAATACTTTATTCAACAAATAAAATTGTTATTGCCTTACCTGACACTGTGTAAATGTTTTATATGTGAAACATTTTCAACAGAAAACCCGTCCTCAATTTTGGATACGCTCAAGTGAAGGGAAGAAAGGAGAGTGGGTCGACAACATGTGTGTTACCAAACTTTCCTACGTTTGCGAGAAGCCAAAATGATATCGTAAGTACTGATTCACGATGTAAGGACAAATTCAGCCCAAAGAAGCCTCCCCCCTCAAGTTTAGAGTTAGATCAAGTAACTAAAAGATACTGCATTATCTTTCTGTGCTATAAAGCAAGCACAGCTAGGTACATGTAATGTTACTCGTAAATTGAAAGGTGCTGACAGAGGAAAACTGTTTTGCCCTACACTCTTCATTCAAGGAAGTGAAATATAAACGGGGAAAGGAGACAGACTTTAGGCCAAACCAGTATAAGGTCTTGGATCTAAAAATGATTACAAGAGGCCAAGATGAAAACAAAAACTTGAAATCTGACTATAGTCACTCCGATCCATGAAGCCTATCCCATTAAGCATTATTGTTTTAAGTTTGAGAATCAACAGACCAAATTTGTGTGACTTAAGTGCTTACTTTTTCGAGACCATTTCTCATTTAAGTTACTTCAGAATCTATAAATGCCTGACTAAAACTTCACTGTAATTGGCAGATCCAACTTTCACGACGAATTGAATTGAGCTAAACTGCATTTGTATCAGTAAACAGTGGTGATGTACAGTGCATAAGTTCATTCTGAGCCAGATACAACACAAAATACAAGATAGAGAACTTTATTGGCACAACGAATGTACAGGGACTTTCCTAAATCCACTAACTATACAAACCCAAAGGTAGATGCAATGATTTAAACAGTGTGAAAGCAATAACAAATAAAGAAATATGTATAATGTAATGTCAAATATAGGGTTTAACTAATGTTCATATTCGTTTCTTAAATTTAAACATCTCAAAATTTGTTTAACTTCAGTCAAATCTGCCAGAGAAGACCACACAAGGGACCAGGAAATTCTGCTCCGTGTGGACAGGTGGTTACTGCAAAGTCTGACATTATTCTTATGTCTGTGTCAATGGAAAAATTAATCTGAGTGACAACCATGGTTGTCCCTCAGACTGATTTTCCCATTGATCAAACGTGGCCGGCTACACGTTAGGCAGGTGGCCATTATGTAGATGTAGTCACTTGTACTTGTTTGACAGTATTTTCACACTGTAAGAATCACAATGTTCTCGAACTTTTCTGTTAGAATGAAATGTATCAAGTTCTTTTGATCAAGTGAAAGAAAGTTGAATATTATTACATGTACTTTAGGCATTTACCGCTGTGATAGTGACTGCGTTTTGAGTAATCAATGATATAGTCACTGACGAAAGACAGTGGATGCTGTCTGAAACGTCTGACTGTTTCAAAACTTATCTTTGGCAATGATATAGTTTGACACTCATTTTCAATCACATTTTGAACCGAAGATATAATCATCAAGTGATGGAATATCTAAGACAGAAGCTGATGGCTGTTACTCATAATGAAGTTTCATGACTTTATTACACACGAAAAATCACTCACCTTGGACTAGAAAAGTCTAGTGATATCACTAAAATTGACATGTAAAAAAGCTGTAGGCAGTTATTCTGATGAATTTGTTTTTCTGTTAAGGCCAGATCAATTTATTGCCTTGGTTCTATGACATTTCTAAGTACATTGTACATATTTAGCAAGAGAACATCACGGACAGAGGACTGGGAGAATAAAGATTAATAGCCCAGGGCTGTATTCACTCCTTAAAACTGAGTGTACAGAGGTAATAAATTGGTGCAGCTTATTATAAATATCTCTAAGAACTTTAACTTGTGTTTGTGCTCCTAGAGGTAGTAAGCCATTATTATGAAGAAAGCTATTTGCACGCCTAATGTTTTGAAATAAAAGCGACTCTCAAAAATCCATTTAGACAATAGGGAAATAATGTATTGCAATGTACACTGCTGATAATTTCATAACAAAATGGTTAATCGATACAATGTAACAATACATATCTTGAAAGTGATTTTCCTTACTTAATGTAGACAATCATAGAATGTTATACTTTACCAATGCAATAGTGCATGATCAGTGAGTAGAGTGTTCACATTGCATGCGGCAGGTTGTGAGTTCGATACCTGACCGAGTCATACCAAAAACTTTGAATAGTATTATTAATTGGCACATACTTGTTCTGATTTCTATAGTGAAGAATATGGTAGTTGAACACACAAATACCAATGGACTAGCCCCCTGTTATACACTCTTTATGATGAAACAGAATTTGTGTGGCCAAAGGGCTTTGAATTGGAGATGGGTACCGCCATATGCAGAATGCTTGGTGTTGATGACTTTTTATACAGTACAATGTTGATCTCATTGTTTTCTGATCAGTTCTTGATTTTAAGTTTGTAATGATTTATTCTGTTCTGTGAAGTAGACTTGGTCACCTTAGAAAGCAGATTGTACCAGTAGTCAGAAAATTAAAAAGAAATATATATGTAATACAAAAATCAGAGGTTTTCAACATGCTTAGAAAATTTTAGACCTTGAAATGATTTTCTTAAGCCGATTTTCTGTAGGGCTGTGAAATCTACAGCAACCTAGGGAGACAGCAGTACATAAATTGCAAACGCACAGTGCACCATTTCCTACTAACACTAAGCTACATACATGAGTATAGTTTTTATCTATCGATTTAAATTTACTTGTGTCCTTTTTTATTTTTCTTGTTTCTTCTTATATACAGAAGTATTTTCTTAAAAGACGAAAACTTTGTGTTCAAGAAAAACATTTTGTCCAGGAGTAAGCATTTTTTCTTAAGTCATTATGTTTTTACAGCATTTTTCTGGAAGTAAGATTCTTCTTGTTAGAATTTGAAAACTAAAGCTAACATTTGCTTAAACTTGACAAGAATAATAACCTTGCAAGACAAGAAAAACAAGGAATTTAGACTTGTAGACACTACTGAAAATGAAATTTTTTTGAGAAATAGTTCATTGACTTAAGAAAAAGTGTTCCTTGTTTTGAGAATTTCCATTGAAATAATCTTATTTTTTCTTCTTCTTAAGACAAGAAAATCTGTACACGATTTAAGAAAACCTAAAACAAAAACAAGAAACAAAGTTTGATAATGTTCAAGTCAAAACAAACAAGATTTTTTCAAATCCGAGAACAAACAAGTTAACTAAGTGTGGCCTAAAGCTTGCAAAACACCTGCATTCATTATATAACTGACAGTGAGTGTTAAGTACTAGTATTTTCTCAAACGCACTGTCAGTTCAAGGACATTATAGGGGACCAGATTGTTATTTTCATATCTTAAGAATTATTTCCAACTGTATGATAGATGATAGTATCTTAAGATTTTTCAAAGTATCTTTAAGATTTTTTTAAAGCATCTCAAGATTGATATCCCATGTGAAGGGAGGATATTGAATCTTCATAGCCTGAGTGTTGACTACTTTCAGTAATAGCTTTCCAACACTAATCATATCTAGCGATAGACATGTACTCTTCATTTTACGATTTTGCACAAGGCTGTTGCGATTTTGCACAAGGCTGTTACGATAAGTTCCAAATACACGTGACACGTTTATTCAGTACTGAAACCAGGTGCTATCTTTCATGATTAAATGCCTTCGGATTTCTTCATCACAGCTGAAGATTTCATGAGTTCTCTTGTGTCGATTCCTTCTAGTCTCTACCAGACTTAACTTCGCTGGCTATAGGGAAAATATTTGCCATGGTTTCATTTGCAGTCCCTACCAGACTAACTACGCTGGCTATAGGGAGAATATTTGCTATGGTTTCATTTGCAATCTCTACCAGACTAACTACGCTGGCTATAGGGAGAATATTTGCTATGGTTTCATTTGCAATCTCTACCAGACTAACTACGCTGGCTATAGGGAGAATATTTGCCAGGGTTCCATTCGCAGGCTCCGCGGGTGAAATGTGATTTTCATCATAGACTGACTCTAATACTGATACTAAAGGCCCCACACAGGACACCATCAACCGAAGTGCTCTCTCGCCTGAGCTGGAAAGACATTAAAGAAACACTCCAGTACTACAATGCCGTACAAACCTACAAAGCCCTAAACAACAAACTGCCACCCTACATGCGCCAGATGTTCGTGTACTGCAGAGACCAAAGTACACGGACATTCAGACAAAGCACAAGCAGTCAGCTGGTTGTCCCCAAACCCAAGCGAGAGATCTTCAGAAGATCGGTAGCCTACCGTGGAACAAATGTCTGGAACAGCCTACCGCCAGACACACGTACGGCTCCGAATCTGACTTCCTTTAAGAGACTCTTGAAGTAACGGAAATGAACTAAACAAACGGACACGGACCATGAACCAGCTTTCGCCCTACTTTATGTTGTATATTGTAGAAATTGTATATTGTTGTACCATAAATATGTAATGATATATGTTGATAGAGTTATTAGGACTCAAATGACTGTGTATCTCTGTTATATTGTATCTGACCCTTACTTCTTCCCTCATGACCTCAATGAAAAGCGGCCTGCGTGCCGATTTGAGCTTATCATGAATAAACAAAGCTTAAAAAACAAAACAAGCTCTACTGGCTTCTGACGAATTCAACAATCCATACGCCCGTAGGAAGGCCTGATGGAGGCTCGATTGTGCGATCCAATCCACACATGGCCTGTCATGCTGGTCAATTTGGACGTAGCCAAGGATATATGAAGACACCTGAGACATTTTTGATAGTCTTTTATGTACCTACTAGTACATACATGTACCAAACCCTCATTTATTTACTTGAAATGTTTACCAACAATGTAGATTCATTGAGGCACGCAAGTGTACCTCCATTCTAGACAGTTTTGAATACAGAGAATAGAGCATTCTATCTTTACATGAATAAACATTAACAAACCGCCATACGAAGTGATAATCATAGTCTACAGCATTTTGTGCTAGTGACGCCATTTTGCAATCTGAGTATCTTGCAGGCTAAGGATTATATACGCGTTGGCTGTCGACATTCGAGCAAACAGAAAGGTACAATCCTTTGTGGAATGTTTACTCCACCTCTAAATCACAGTAGTCGTTCTTTATTTGCGATCATACTCCTCGGTCTAGTCATACTAAGAAATGCTTGAAACATAGTACGTACTTCTTCTTCGACATTTTGATATGGCAGACAAAGAAAAAGGACGAGAAGACGGAAGAAATGAAAAATTACAAAAACACATTGAATCATCAACAAACTATGTAACGTTACAAGGAAAATAGATAAAACTCACAGCAGATTGCAGTTTTACATATTAAGCCCACGCGATAGGATTAGGTAACAGTGCATGCATATTGAAGAGATTACTACCACCAATTGCGATCGTACTCCTAAATCCTGGGTCTAGTCATACTAAGAAATACTTTAAACATAGCACGTACTGCTTCTTCGACATTTTGATATGGCAGACAAAGAAAAGGAACGAGAAGACGTAAGAAATGAAGAATTGGCGAGAAAGTATGAAGACGTGGATCCGGCTGGTGAAAGTATCTTTGCACTGAGTTCTGGTCCAAAGAAACAGGATGGTGAAGATGGCAGAAATGTTCCGCCGCCTTTGCCGCCAAGAAAAAACGAAGACGTGGATCCGCATGGGGACAGAATTTGTGTACAAAGTTCTAAACTGCAACGCGCTGCGCACACTGAAAACCCGTCTCGCCATCTTGCCAAAACGGAGGCGGGTGATTCCAGGTTACCGCAGAAAAAGCAGTATGGTGAAGATGTCCCGCCGCCGTTGCCTATCAAAAAGCGCACCACTCGCCGACTTGACACGGGAGCCAAGAAAAAGGAAAAGGTAGACGGAAGGAATGACGAAATGGATACAAAGTACGAAGACGTGGATCCGCATGGTGAAAGTATCTTTGCATTATCGCCTGGGCCAAACAAGCAGGGCGATAATGATGTGGATTGTAGAAACGCCCCGCCGCCTTTGCCGGCAAGAGACCGTCGCCATCTTGACATGAAAGACAAAGAGAAGGAAGATGCCAGCAGAATGTATGAAGATGTGGATCCCGCTGGATACAGTGTCTTTGAAGATTCGAAACAAATGTGTCGAAAGATCAAAAGCTTGAATCTAGTGTCTGGCTGTGAAAATGTGATCCTGAACTCTAGTTTGAAACGTGCTGTGCCCGAACTACCCCCTACTCGAAAACTTGACATGGGAGACCACGTAGTGGTGTGGCCAGACGAGAAGGCAGACCCGTCCTCAGAACCGTACTACAAAAAGGAGGACAGAACTGGACATAAAGCTGGAGGTATGTCCACTTTCAATTAAAATTCAACAAATAGCCCACCGTTTTTGGTTACAATTGAAACGTAAGACGTAAACTGACGTAGCATACCTCCATCAATTATACAAATAATGCCCTGGCCAATAATCATGATTCGGAGTTACAACTTTTGTTTTCCCTTTTATTTACATATGCCAGAAATGACATCAAATCCTTGTATATCTTGGCTTGTATGGTGTATTATTAGTTTGAACTATAGGTGGATCTTCAGTTTTCGTACGCGTGATGATTTAAAACAATGATGTTTAGTCCTAATTCTCGAAATAAGAATTTTTTGATGTGGAACTTTTGCCTCTGCCTATTGTAAGGTATTAGGATTAGAAAAGGAAATATTTTCCAAAACAAAACTTTGCCTAATGTTTCCATTCAAAACAAGTGCTTTGACACATTTTTTGAAATCCTATCACATTGTACGCCCAAAAGACAAGCAGTATCATGTACATGTGTTGAAGTTGTCCGGTACTCTGGACCAAAACAAAGCCAATTTGCACGATTTCCACGAACGTCCCAGACTCCAAGGTTTTCAGAGAATACCATTTATATATAGCACAAACCTGAAAATACCATCAGGCAATGTACATGTTATAACGGTAGATTGATATTGTCACCATTGCTGACGGCAACTTCTCACAATTGTATTCAGCTATGTCCTATCGATCATGATCTCAATTTACAATTTTTTTGGTACTTTTAGTTATATTGGCCATAAATGATATCAAACCCTTGAACATGTGCGTAAAATACATCTTTGGCATGTATAATATCATAGCATTGTGGGCGTTCATTTTCCATATGCATATGGTTTGCAACAATGATGATATTTTCTTGCTTTAGATTAGTCTGGTGTTGTTTTTGCCATCGACCATTTATTTGTGTGGTATCCTTGCCTTCTACAAGAAAGTCTATTGCATTTATTGTAAGCTGTTTGCACCACAAATATTCCTTGCACCACAAATAAACGAAACTTTACCTAATGTTTTTCATTCATAACTGCTTCTTTCACATGGTTTTGTTATTCTATCACACATCAAGTGTTAATCTGCGTCCAAAAGGCAAGCAGTACATTTTGCATATGTGTTGAACCTATGTAGTACACTGGACAAGAACAAAATCAATTCATGAATTAACTCCATGTTTTTAATACGTTCTTACGGTCACCAGTGGCTCATTTGGATTCTGTGAACATTGACAGGAAATATCAATGCAATAATGTAGATTCGTCTCATCACCTTTAGCGAGGAGAATGATATATTTAGGTGACGTACGGGAACTTGTTTCTTTTAGGACAGCATTGAAATGCATATTTATTTATCTATTTATCTATTTATTGCACTTCTCCATAAAAATGGAAGGCATGACGGGTTAGGGGTCACCTTTTCAAGGCCGCCATGCCGAAACAAAGTTATACACAAAATCAAAACATAATAATACAATATAAATAACAAATATAAATAAATCGACATAGAATTCAACAAAGGTAGAGATGAATTTAAGAAACAGCACAAGATTCATAATGAGGTAGTGATTTGAACATTACAAATTAACGAGGCCTGGTAGCAAAGCAAGTTGCATATAGCCCACCATTTCTGTTTAAATTTAAACGCAAGACCCGAAAAGAAGCAAAATGCCGTCATCGATGATGCAAATAATGCCCCAATAATCATGATTTTGAGTTATAATTTTCTTTTCTTCATATCTACATATGTCATAAATCCTAGTATGATACGACTTGCATGATATATTATTAGTTTAAACTATAGGTGGGTATTCACTTTTCGTACGCATGAAGATTTGGAATAATGATGTTATGTCCTTGCTCGAAATTAGTCTGGTATTGTTTACGCTATATTCTATATAGGTTCGTTGACATGTTTTTGTTATTCTATCACACATCCAGCGTTTATCTGCGGCCAAAAAGCGATCTGTACATTTTGTACCTGTGTTAAGCATGTTTAGTGCCCTGGACACCAGCGTCGCATTAGTATTATGGGATTATAGACAGGCAATATAAATGCGATAATGTAGAGTCGTCTTATTACCTTCACAACCAAGAAGGGTAATATATATCGGTTACGTTTCGTTTGTTCACGTAAAGCATATCTCGATAAGGTATGAATGGATCAATGTGTTTTAGCACAATGGTGTATGCAGGGAAATTTCAAAATAAATGACAGTTTGGTTATGCCCTCTAGCGACTTTCTTTGGTACTGCAGCAGAATTTCTTGTCTTCTGTATCTCAGGACACGTCTTTAGTTCTGTGAAGAAATGACCAAAACGTTGACTTTCGTTTCGATCCTACAGTAGGGCCGGAAGAAGTGGGCAAAAAATATGAAGACGTGGGGTTCAGCAATGTAGATGTGAAATTAAACTCCGGTTTGAAACGTGCTGTGCCTGATCTCCCCCCTCCCCGGAAACTCGACATGGGAGATCACGTAGTCGTGTGTCCAGAGCAGAAGAAAGAATCGTCCTCAGATCAGTACTACAAACCAGAGAAGACTGATGAAGATGAAAAGCTGGAGGAAAAAAGCTTCGGTCTCAAAGTTAGAGGTTCGTCATGGTTTAACTTCATGTAATAAAACTGTGCAGAATATTCTTAAGGTATTGAACTGTTGTTGAAACTTTCCAGGGTTATTAGGTTAAGAATAATTATTCTAAGGATAACTCTGATGTCAATTAATACTATTATTTTAAAAAAACAATGAGATAGACACTTAAGTGTCCTTATACAAATTATAGTTCAAAATTTACACATTAAGGTTTAAAAGGTTTATCATTAGAAGGTAAACTTTATAAGATTATTGGCTTGCTTCTAAACTTTGTATATTCCATCTGTTTTCTTATATCTTTGAATTGAAGTTTAGATTGGTAAATGTTGAACTGCTGAAAGCAGATCTGTCTTACAATAGTCCCAATAAAAAATTGAGGTTTGCTATCTTTCGTTGCATAATGCATGAATAATTTTCTTTAGGACTTACTGGAAGACCAAATCATTTCCGTGGTTCTCGGACTGGCTATTTTTCACTCCCTTAATTAAAAGCAATTAAATGTGCAGACCTGGTTCTCATGCTCTCGTTCTACCTTTTTTTTCCGTCAAGTATATGGTTTTTTGATCTAAAAACCCACGAATTAGATTTGCGTGGCCTTATGTTGTATGTTTATATTGGATTTCAGAACGTGCCACCGGAATGTGGAATAAGGCAGCATCCAGTAAGGTTGTCTGGGTTATTGTGGGCTGTGGAATGCTGGTGATTGCTTCAGTTGTCGTCGCTTTAGTCCTGTCCCTTTACATCAAATCTGAAAGTAAGGTAAGCCACCCAGGTACTTTTGCGGGTAAGAAACTATTGATTCCCTTGTTTCTCTGACATTTTAGAGAATCTATTTGGGAAGAGAAGAGAACATTGCAAAAACAAAGATGTCTGTATTCACTTCCAGGAACTGTGGGCACCAATTAATTTGAACTTTTCCCCAAGATCCAAAGTTTTTTTTATTGCTCTTGCAGTTTTTTGACAGTTTAAGGAATTAATCAACCGACATGGCAGAAACCATCGTTGATAGTAGCTTGCTTGCATAATATGACATTTCTACAAGTAAGGTCATGCTTCTTGCTACAGCAAAGAACCATTAGGCCACACGATGCACTTCGTTTTAAAAGGATAAGACTAAGCTGGAATGCCAAACAGAGTCAGAGGAGGAAGTCTGTACCTGGTAAACAAAGTTTTTGAGAATGCATACAGTCAGATTAAAGTTATCGTCCTATCCCTCTGTCTTGACCTTTCATCTTCCTCAAGTGTTGATACAAAATATACGAAAACCGAGAAATTCAAACTGTTGTTGCCTCACCAACATCCCCACCTATTTGCAGATTGAGAATCAAGATGACGTGGTTACCTGGGCAAACGTTACAAATTACAGCTCATTGGTTTTCTACCAAGATAACACCTCTGCCCTTGTCAACACGACTCCACAATCCCCACCACTGATGCTAATGAAGTCTGCTAGTCCAATGATGACGACGTTCTTCAAGGAAAAACTCTCGGCCATTGTGAACACGACTCCTCTTTCCTCAACATCGATGCTAAAGAAGTCTGCTACTCCAATGATGACGATGGTCTTTAAGAATAACACCTCGGCCCTTGTCAACACGACTCCATTCTCCCCTTCGAAGCTAAGGAAGTCTGCTACTCCAATGATGACGACGTTCTTCAAGGAAGGCAAGTCGGCCGTTGTCAACACGACTTCACTCTCCCCACCATCGACACTAAGGAAGTCTGCCTCTTCAAGTCTTACGACGTTCTACGAGGAGAAGATTTCTGCTGTTTCCTATTCGACTTCGCTCATTTTGCCTTCCGGACGGGAGACAACTGAGTCATTTACAAATGCCAGCAGTTTGCGCCCTGGAACCCAACCAACGACTGTTATATCTCTATCAACGTTCACAGCGGGTAAGCGATGCCATTTTTATCCCATTTTCTATTACAACAGCAATACAAAGAATGATTCTATAAAGTTTTATCACTCAGACAAGTGCATCAGGAATCCTTGCCAACATGGACACTGCGTGAACAAAGATGTAGGATACAAATGTACTTGCTCACCTGAATGGACTGGACAGAATTGTCAACAAGGTGGGTTTTTTAATGTTGCAACACCAATTTTTTTAAATGAATTTTTGGGTGACATTTTCTCCCATCTTCTCCATAGATTTCCTTTAACCCCATCTACTTTCTAATCATCGTGGCTGATGCCCAGTGATAGGATACCGCCGTTGAAAGTCCATTTAACCACATGATTTATTTCTGTTGTCATACAGCCATCAATGAGTGCACCAAGACACCATGCCAACATGGAACCTGTGTGAACAAAGATGGCGGATACAAATGTACCTGCCCACCTGGATGGACTGGACAGAACTGTCAGCAAGGTAAGTGTTTTTTTTAGATACCATTCATGTTGCTAAATGTCTCCCTCATTTTTCTTCTTTTTTTTTCTACGTCCTCTTTCTTTATATCTCTTTACTTATCACACAGACATAGATGAGTGCACCAGGAAACCCTGTCAACATGGAACCTGTGTGAACAAATATGGCGACTACAAATGCACCTGCTCACCTGGATGGACTGGACAGAACTGTCAGCAAGGTGAGTTATTTTTGGCCTATCACGAATATTCAAGTGTTTCTGTGGTAGAGTCAATTCCTTCTTTCATGTCCTTCAAGCGCGTTTTGAAAATGAATTAATATTTGAAAAAATTGTTTCGACAAGTTAATGAGCTTCACAGACATGCAGTTTGTTCTTAAATCGTACAGACCTGGATGAGTGTGTTGACAAACCATGCCAACATGGAACCTGTGTGAACAAAGATGGTGGATATAAATGCATCTGCTCACGCGGATGGACAGGACAGAATTGTGAGCAAGGTGAGTTTTTTCCTAAACTTTTTTCCGTATGGTACTTAAGGTATTTTTATTAGGTTCTCAGGTCGTTGCTGTTTACATTAATGATGATAGAAGTTCGTTTGCTACTCAATTCACTGCCTTGAGCTGTTTTATAGTTACTAGTTTCTAATAGGTCAAGTTGCAAAGTGAAGCTGTAACGGTACATGTCTTTCTCTTACACACAGACATCAATGAATGTACCAGGAACCCATGCCAACATGGAATTCTTTTTGTTCTGTCACAAATATTCAAATTCTTGTGTGTGTTAGAGTCATTATTTTATGTCACCGTGTTGGGGTGAACAATTGACCTAGTTTATGTTTAAAAAATTGTTTCGGCAATTTGAATTGGAGCCGCATTTCATATTATCTTACAGACATCAATAAGTGTACCAGGAACCCATGCCAACATGGACGCTGCGTGAACAAAGATGGTGGATACAAATGTACCTGCTCACCTGGATGGACCGGGGAGAACTGTCAGCAAGGTGAATTCTTTTTGTTCTGTCACAAATATTCAAATTCTTGTGTGTGTTAGAGTCATTATTTTATGTCACCGTGTTGTTGTTAACAATTGGGCTAGTTTATGTTTAAAAAATTGTTTCGGCAATTTAAATTGGAGCCGCATTTTGTATTATCTTACAGACATCAATGAGTGTACCAGGAACCCATGCCAACATGGACGCTGTGTGAACATAAATGGCGGATACAAATGTACCTGCACACCGGGATGGACTGGACAGAACTGTCAGCTAGGTATGTTGTTTAAAGTAGTCGAAAAATGTTTCTAGTGCTAAATGACAGAATTATCTTTGCCCTAATGGGAATGTTTTGTTTAAATGACTGCTATCACATCTGTTGGCTGTTTTGACCAATGAAGCTTTACTTCAAGCCATAGAAAAGACCAGAGGAGAGTGTTCTGGTTCGGCTGATAATATTCTTCTGAATCCAAGAACGTAATTGTATTGGTAACTTGACCATGAACCTGGACTAGGCAGCAGTTGCATTATGAAGCATCGATATCCTGATAACCCCCACGATTACCCTTCAGATCAATTACAGCCAGGTGTAACATGTTATATCGCGAACAAGCATTGGACAAACTTTAAGTTGGCGGCTCTTAAGAAACCTTGGGTTTAGCTTAAAAATGGTCTTTTTTTGCAATTTGTTTCTGGATACTTGTTTGTCAACTTACAGCCTTATTAACTGACTACACCAAAGTTTGACTCCAAGCATCTATACCCTTTTGATGTTAGATCACTGCACTATTCCTTTTAACCACTAACAGCCAAATGATGCAAACGATACAACTTTTAAACGTAGATGGAAGGAGCACAACAATGAATTTTATACATATATATTCGTGAGGGACAAAGACAGCTGGACTACAGAAACTCTAGCAACACACTGTCAACAACAATGCACTGTGAAATGTTCTTGAGAGACAACATTTAGCTGAAGTACACTGCACTTACTATTTGTTACAGCCACACCATGCCAAAATGGATGGAAGGAATACAGCAACCACTGCTATAAGTTGATCACAGACAAAGTCACCTGGTCTACAGCAGACTCAGAGTGTAGAAAATATCGTGCATATCTGGCCTCTATCACAAGCAGTGCGGAGAACTACTTCATCACAGGTCTAATCAGACATGGTGGGTAATAAACAACCGTTACTCCTTGTTGATGTCGTAGTGACCTGAGTGATTAGCGTACCGACGCAGACCTGATACATTACCATGACGTACTCAGCAACTGTGCAGTTGAAAGAAACTTCCTTGCAAAATGTAGCACACAGCTGAACATGATCATATGAGAGGTGCTCATGAGACGATTCGTTAATATGTACTTGTAGGCCATATATATATATATATATATATATATATATATATATATATATATATATATATGTTTATATATATATATATATATATATATACATATAAACATGTTTCAGGTTGTGTGTTCAATGAGTCAATGAGTCAGATGCAAACTGTCCCCCCTAATAATTGTTTTCTTAATGGCTCCTCCTGTTTAACCTTTTCAAAAAATTGTCGAAAAACAACAATTCAAATTGGGATGGCTTTTATTCCCTTGCATTGTAGAAAGGTTGCCATACGTTGTATCGCAATTGTTGAACGATATAAATGATTGTAGTACTGTCTTTGCTTTATATCATTTATCAATGGACCTTGTTCTTTTGCTTCCTTGTAGCCCCTGAGTCCAGCATCTTGATTGTTGAACAATATACATACTTGTAGTGCTGTTTTTGCATCATTTATCAAAAGACCTTGATCTTGCTACCTTGCAGCCCCTGAGTCGAGGATCGCGGAACAATATTCAAGGTTGTAATGCTGTTTTTTTCTTGCTTTCAGCCCCTGAGTCAGAGGTCTGGATTGGACTTGCCAAAACTGACTCTGGCTGGAAGTGGTGTGATGGGTCAAGAGCCACCTACACGAACTGGGACTCTGGTGAGCCTAACAACCACGACGGCTGGATCTGTGGTGATGAGAAGTGCGGTCTCATTTACTCTAAGGTGCGTGTACCTTTTGTCCAAATTTATTCTCTTAAAGCAATGTAAAGTTTTTTAAAATCATAATTGGTTTATTGACATTAATAGAAAAAAAGGCGGATTTATGATCGAATACAAGCAACGTTCCGAACATTTGATTTTAATCTAGAGAACAGCAGTGAAATCATAAGGGAATCAATGCAGTTTTTTTATTGTAACTTTTATTCACTTATCTAGAAATCTCATTTATTTGCCAAGTGAAATACAAAGATTGTGTATTCGTAAAATTACATGCATTTGCCATTTATTATTTCCCTCTATGACAAGTAACACTATAAAATAGAATAGAAGTCAATGCTGGAAGGAGACTAACCATCTTTTGCATGTTATATGTCCCACAGAGTGGCAAAGCTTGGCTCAAGGGTGAGTGGGCAAGAGGAAAATGGAATGACAAACGATGCTGGAAGAAATATCCTTACCTTTGCGAGAAGAAATGACATCCTATGAAATAATTTGAAGCTTTAACCCTCCAACAGAAAAATTGACTCACGATCACGACAAATTTTCGATTGGACCTCCAACCTTCATCAGATATTCGATCCACTGCGTTGAACGCAGGAAAGGCGGAGACGTGATGACGTCAGCAGTGATATTTTCGGAGTGGATCGAATATCTATTGAAGGTTGGAGGTCCAACCGAAATTTCATGGTGAGCCAATTTTTGTGTTGGATTAACGCTTCAAATTATCCCCATATGTACTGTACCAACACAGATGAGCTGTTATGCGAAAATGACATCCTATTGCATGTAAAAGATTCATACTGGTACAACAGCAGCGAATCACTCATTGATTGAGGTGAATCAGAAGAGTTAATGATTTGTTGTGTTTTTTTCTTTTACTAAGATCTCCATTAGTGTCCAACTTTGACGAATTCCACACTATTCTACCTGGATTCCACTTACACATGTAATATATTGAATAAAGTTAAATGAAATGTGATGCAGCCATACAGTGGAACACTAAGACAATGCAACCAAAATACCTGCGTAGATCGATTCGCATTCGTCCTGGAAAATGGTCCAAGGTAAATGTCAGGTCACTTCAATGTCTGTATGTTTGGCAATCAAGAAGTATTTTCTTACTTTCCAATACATGATAATGTTGTTTGAAAAACACTGTGAACAAAAACAAAACAAAAAAATACAGGATTTGATAATAAGTCATAGTAGGTTTATATATTTGCTGCATTGAAAAAAATCACTTTTGCACACTGTATCTCAGACTGGTCAATGTAGAAAGTTTAGTTCAGTTTGCAAACACTTGCTTAAAGCAGCTTGCACCTTCTTGGGAGCAATTGTTTACCAAACACCCAATAATGGACACTGTAATGAACTGATCAAAATACATTTATGTATTATGTATCACTGCATAAATAAGTGGAAACTAACGTCAAATATTATTGGTAAAACGTGAAAAACCTTAAGTTCTAAGATTGCACGAACTCTTTATTATCATCAACATCATAGACACTTTAGAGATGTGTTTGAAAAAACATGTTTTGTAGAAGGTTGAGTAAATAGTATCGCTAAAATCAAATAGATGATAAAAAGTATCATATGAATGGAAAGAAGGCCAAGCCAATTCTTAAGTCAGATTGTGTGAAATGGGACTTTATATAATTATAATATAAACACTATAGGTTCTAGCATAACTGATATATCAACAATCGATGGTTTACATTGCACGTCTTTGCAAGTGACAGCGCAGCAGACGATAAATGTTCAGTGTGAATGAGTCAGAAATACAATGTGTACCAAGTACCAAGACCAAAGAAATTAAGCTTTTGGTGGCATATAAGAACCTTTTACTAGAACTATTTAGAACTACATCATGCTGTAATACTGTATAGGAAAGCAGACAAGTAAAGAAAAATGTAAATTTCATGTTTCAGATCCTTTAGCTCATACTTTAATAATGCACTGGAGAGGGTGGGGGCTACATTCAGCAAATCACCAATCGTTAATAATGGTAGTGACCTAGTAGAAACGGGGCAGCCTTCATTTAGAAACTTAGTGCATCATACGTTCTGTGTATGGTTGTTTATGTTACGTCGAAGGGCGGTTATACCGGCTATATAGATACAAATTCAAATACGAAAGAAAGACCTGGGTCGATGTAATACATGTGATATGTGTATTCGAAAGTGGCTGGAGTAGAATAAATTTTTTTGTAAGTTTAAGTAAACCTCATAATCAAAAAGAGAAGTTGCCAAACTACTTTTGTGATATCATTAGCCTTAAATGGCATTCATTTTGTAAAGTGTAGAAGTTGTACAATTATAGAGCTATGATCTAAAGGCATACTCGACTCCAGAGGAGAGTGTTATTTTCTAAAAGACCTTATCTTTATGAAAACGAAATTTGAAAAAAATAGTGACTGATGAACTAATAAATGAACCATCTATAATCCGGGGATTGAATTGTGTCCCTCAATTCAGGTGATGCATGATGGGAATGATGCCTTATACTTAAAACTATTGGTTCCTTTGCGATAATTACTGATGGTCAAATTGGTAAAACTTGGTAAAAAATGTTCACAAACACGCTACAAACATTATTTTCAAGATCGGGCCTCGATTTCCTGAGAGCGCCTCATTTTTCTGAGGGCTTTTTAAAAATTTCAATCATGGGTTTCAATGAGATGACTAACAAAGATCAAAGCCAATTTATGACCCAATGCAAGTGGGAAATGAAATTACCGAGGCTCTAAGTTAACAAACAAGTACCCAGAAACTGATTTCCAAATTAATTTTAGAACTCAACCCTAGAATGTTTTAGAAGCGCCCCAGTTGAAGTTTCTCAAAAGTTTGTTTGCCATATGATTAAGTTATAAGTTACACAAGGCTATTACAATATTAATGCTATATTATGCAGCTGCTTCCTAGTCCAAGTTCAAAGTCAAGTTACAATTACGTTTAGGGATTCAGAAAAAAATACTATCAGCAGAGCCAGAACACTCCAGAGCTTTGGAGTTGAGTATGCCTTAAGCATCAAACCTAAGATCCATGTATACATTTATTGTTAAAAAAGTCACTCAAGCATTAATAATTTGCTCAAATGCCATCTGAGATTGGCTTGATGTAAGCATCTTGCGTCTTGTATTCTTTAGTGATTCGCGTTAAAGTTGTTGTACGAAAAAAGCACCATTGTTGTTAAAAAAGAAACAAAGAAAATAAAAAAGAACAGCAATTAACGTGCCCACGTGGATCCATACAGTCTAGGTTGACAAACACGCCCTGAGCAGACCAATGTCAAAGATAGAGAAAATTATAAAAACAATGAATGAAGGTTGTAACTGAGGAAATTCGACAGCCTGAATTTAGAAAACTAAGTGCACTAAACGCTCGGCTAAAAAACAACAACATAGAATCATTGGCATTCTTTGATTGAAGTATGCTCAAGGAAACAAATTAAAACTTAATGCAGTAGTTAAAAATAAGCACTATAGGTCACTGTGCGTAACATTCGACATTGACATTATGATGATACGCATAATAATCTTTATCATACATTCATGCCTTATTGGGGCTAAGTACTAGTCTCCAAACAGACCTACGGGTTGGCAAAGACCGTATCCAACAGGCAGAAGGAGTTTTTATAGCCAACCCAAGTCTCATAGCCAACCCAACCTTGGCTATGAGACTTGGGTTGGCTATAAAAACTCCTTCTGCCTGTTGGATACGGTCTTTGCCAACCCGTAGGTCTGCTTGGAGACTAGCTAAGTACAGGCATGCAAATACAAGTAGCAGTAGTGAAACAACTTCCAAAACTGATCCAAAACATGGGTTCTAAAACTACTCTAATAACCCCAATCGGCAAACGAGACTACAAACACCACCCGTAGTGTAAGTAGTTCAATCGATTTTCGCTTTGATTCTAGATCCTGCCTCTTAAGGTATCTTACCCCTTCCCATGATTTTCAATTTTTTCTGACTGCCTCCCTCTGTAACTACGATGTAAGGAGGGGTGACTTAGAGGGTCTTTGCTGACGAATTACTAGAATTGATATTGTACACAAAGAGCTTTTTGAAACCTTTTAAGTTAATTATATTTCTCACTGCCTTTTAACAGAAGAATTTTTCTGCAGTGTGGTATCTTATCATAATTTATGTTATGAACACTTTCCAAATGAGTCTGGCAGAAAACGTCAGTCGGCCCGGGGGCCGGTCTTGTTTTTCTAGTCCTACGTTGTTGACAGGGTTCTCCTTGACAGCATCGTTATCTGTCGCACCAAGTCACCATCAAAAACTGTAAATTCCAGCGGAAAACTATCAGCCTAGCAAAAAAAAAACATTGAAAGAAAATATGCAGACGGCATACGAGAAACAAGTACCAGATGTGCAACATGACAACAGGGACTGTGAGCTAGAACCTACCGAGATGCCCCTCCCTCCGAACTACCTTTATGGTAGAGGAGCTGAAGCAGCTGGTGAGGAAGCATGTGCAAGGGTACTGTACGGGGACAAAACAGACAATAAGGAATCAGTTCCACATGACGACGCAGGTCAAGAAAGATCTACTGAGACTTGGTCGCAGCTCTATTCAGTCAAAACGGAGTCGGGATATGAGACTTGCCAGTCGGCGCTGCCTTCTGAACAAAATTCAACCTGTCAGTTTGATGACGTGAACCAAACTGAAGCTACTACTCCTGAACAAGCTAAAGGTAAGATGCTGATGTACTTTTATGGAAAGTAATAGACGTACATGCAGTGAAGGAAATTCAAATTGTTCAATCTACTAAAGAAGGCAGTCGGGTTATTTTGACAACGCAGCATCTTTTTGTTTTGTTCTTTGTCTATGTTGCACATAGAATAGGGTACAGTAAGAAATACAGTAATAAAGGACAAATGTGTGGGAGAGAAAGGTCCCTTCCCTCTGACATGACGTTCACATAATATCAATAGTAACTGTCATATATTGTATTCTAGTTCTATTAAAAGTTTATTGCAAATACAATCCCGAGGGCTGATTGCAAGTACAAACAACACAAATATTGCTGAAAAATACAATACTAAGACTACGTCTAATGTTATGCTACATTCTAAAATACATATGCTAGTTTTGTTTGGTTTGACTTCTTTAGAGGCAGTGGAAGACGAATTTACCGGCTTCTTTTATAATTTGTGGGTTCTTTGATTTTGAGGGGCAATATTTACAAATCATCTCCGACACATGTAGTTTCATATATCGGCCTTTTCCATTTCTAGGGGGTGGGCAATTAATTATTCTAATATTACTGGTAGCGAAGCGCTGCTCAAAGTCACAACGTTCGAGATATTTCTCTACACAGTATTCGGCTTTACATTTTCTAATAGATCTCAGCTTGCTACTATCAATAGACAAATCATGGAAACAGCTTGAAGGTACATATCTGAAATCCTTCTCCTTAATAACTTACCCATGTGTTTAAGGTTACAGTTTGTACTATCAATATGCAATAGGTAGATCATAAAATGCATTGATACCTGAGTTAACTACGAGAGCAATAGCTTGCAATATTTCAAGATGGAGTTAAGTTTGCAATGTTGTTGAGGATTCGTACTGTTTAAAGCCAGACACAATGTGACCAATCTCCACGCAAGTGTATTGTGTGTTTCAGATGTTTTTGTCCAACGTAATATGCTGCATGACATGTTTATGAATTATTATATCTCGCAGGCTCGTTACTAACCGTTGATGCAAACCAATGAGGTTTCAATCTGATTGAGACATCCGATGATTGTGCAAACATTTATACACGTGCATTTATCAAATGTCATATAAGGAAGGAACATGTCATCGTGAAAGTAATCTGCAAACCTGATCCTGCCTAGTATCTAAAATGTGCGTGGAGGTTTTACCGGCCAGTGAAGCATTTTTCCTTTTCTTATTTTTCTGACGGTTGACTTTTATAATGATTATCATAGCCTTGTCCGTTGTGAGCTGAGGATAAACTGAATCCTAACCTGTAAAAATTCCCCGATGTGTACTAAATGACCTGCGACAACACTTCTAGTACTGAAGAGTTCCTGGGAAGCGCACGAGGGTATAGTTACTAAGCAAACCTGGGCTAATTTCACTGGCAAATCTGCTCCTGATCATTGAAGTAACTCATACGGTCACGATAACTAAAAAAATTCCTGGATGGATTGTCTTCATGCATGGTGTGTGAGTAGGTCTCGAAATGATTAGATTTTGGGCCCCCTAGTGGCTTGCTATGGTACTATATCTCGTGTTCGTGGTCATGAGTTTTGAGTGGTAGATAACTCTTGGGAGGGATAGTAAGTTGTAAGGTTTGGGCCGGATTTTTTAAACTGCAGGAGCCGATTTCGTTTCAAAGTTTGAAAGGGAATAACTCAAGAAGGGGTTGACGGATCGTAGATAGCTTGAGTGATAATCAACAAGTTCGTATGCCTATCAGGAAAATCAGGAACTAATTTGCATGATTAATGAAGAAAGTTCATAAATACGCTGCATTCCATTACATGTACAGTAGGTAGAGCTTTTTATTTGCACCTGAGATCATATTGCTTACAAGTTCCATCTTAGGTCGCTTTGAACTGTCACGCCGACGATTTTGGTGGACGGTTTCCAGAACTTGACCTACAAGGCCAGGGTGAGCGGTTGCGGTAGTGGGGGAAATTTTGCAAAGCAGACTTGAATCACTTTGCATGGATGTGATTAGAAGTAGGTGACAAATAAACCTATCAATAATAGCACCCCGATAGGCATACAGCAGGTATACTCATGAGGTCGCGATCGATGCTAAGTTCTTCAGTTCATTTCAGATACCAGTTATGACCATCCCCTAGCTTGTCAAGAAAAGACAGACGCTCCTGACACTGACATGGCGGCACCACCCGAAGCTATATACGAGGATGTCGATGGAGGTACATCCCATTATCTAACAGTACCGTGTATGACACCAGTATCTCACGATTTATTGTTTATACATACTGCACAGAGAGATGTTCCTATAGTTCAGCTGTTAGCAGCCTCACCGTTGAGCACGTGGTTCCAATTAGTTGGTAAGTGAGAAACCCGAATTCAGTCCTTTGCAGGACATTTCGGTTTGGGGCTGCATCCGTCTTTCGGAAAGGACGTCAAATATGGTTACGTGTTCGAGGAGGCGCCTTGATCAAGTTAAAGGGGAAGGGTTGTCTAATTGAAATTATATACCCTGCTATTGAAACAGCAGGGAACTTAGCTGCCCTATTTGCCGCTAGCCACTAGAGAAGAATCTGAAGGTTCGAACGAACAAACATAATTTAGTAATCCTGTAATCTGTTGGAAATTTGTCATTGATCTAGTTGTATAACCGTTTTTAACTGCACACGCGCAAAGTCAAGGGTTGGCCTCTACCTTGTATACAGTTCTTGTCTACATAATGCTTGATACATGTCAGGACGCGTTATTTCTATGTCTCAAGGCCTTCAACTTTCAAATATTACCCACAATTCTCCACACTGCACATATGCCGTTATAACTGTGAACCAGCTCATCAACTGTATTCAACAAGTATAGTCTAGGCGATTAGCGCAAAACATAGCTAGAATTGTTCAAATTGTGGTAAAAGCATGAAACTTGGTCTGGTGAACCCTGAGTATTTTCAAGGGTCGCGAATTAAAGCAACTTAAGGCAAAATGTAGACACTGGCTCTGTAAAGCACGCGTTACCAAGAAAAAAATTGCCTAGCAACAGTTGCTATGTAAGAGCCGGTTTCTAATGGCTCCACCCCTAGAATTGTTTCTATCAATATATAGAACACATATGCGAAGTTTCACGCTTTAACCATAATCTGAACAATTTTTTCACCAACCGCCTAACTAGTATATCCTTCATGCTATTTTGTTATTCATCAAACTATTCAGTCAACGCACTTCCTCCCCCCCCCCCGACGTACCTTTTGGAATTTGTGTACTTAATGCATCTTCACAGAACATAAATTTTACTGCAGATGACGCTGATAACAATGGCGACCCCGACAATCACGTCTACGACTACCCTAAAACTAGTGGTCCATCACGACAGCCTGAAGACGGAGGTATGTTGTCCTGTCACCTTCTCTAGGGCTATGTTTCCGGTAGCATTGAGGCTATGATTTCGGTGGCGCGTGTATTCCTTCATATGTAATTTTAATGCCTTTTTGGTTTTCTTTGTTATTGATTTAACGGCATAAACCAATATGGATTGTTGTGATATTTGGGATGTGGGTAGGTCTGAAGAAAATGAAGTTAGAATTGGATTATGAAAATTTGGACTTAGATTTCATAACAAGACTTTGATGCATGCAGCATATGTGATTAAAAGTATAGATTACACAGATCCATTAAGTGGTAACTGATCGGCATTTTACACTTCTGACATGTGTAAATTTGTTAAAGGTGCACATCACTATGCGTAAGTTGTGTAATTGTGGAGGTCATTTGCATAATTGAGATGTATCCTAAAGGGATGAGGTCTGCAAACTGTCGCTCTGCCAGTGTTTCGTACACTTGAGCTAGTACTTATGTTGTAATTTCTTCCCAGGTACAACGCCCATGCAGCCACCTAGCACTAACTGGAAGACACAAGCAGACAGGGCTGCGTCTATACCCAACCCTCTGTACCGTAAGACCGGAGCAGATAAGACAGGAGAAGGTAAGACAGTTTTATATTTCAATCCGTACCACAGGCGTAGGAGGTCTTAACGTTTCTTTTCATTATTATTCTTCCCCTCCTCCTGCCATTTGGTCTGAAAGTTGTAGAATGACATGAAATTTGTCAAGGAGGTAGAGTGGCCGGGTACCCCAGAAGCTTTTTTGTATTCAATGTTGTATTCAGGCCTTTGAAATCATATTTTTTGTGTGTGTTTGCTATTTCCAGAAAGGGTTTTTTCTACTATCTATAAAAATTGCTTATCGTCTTTATATTGAGACCATGTGCCCTGGTATTGCAACCAAACTAGATTTACACCTCACACCTTCGCCAGGTAAGTTTGTGTTATTGCAATATTGTTGGTTGCTATCGAAATCACCTAATTTGCACGATATATCACTTAGAATGCTCGTTTCTACATAACTTATGCCACAAATATGAAAATCATCATTTTCCAATACAGCCCAGATCTATGCTCATTGTAGATGTACAAAGAAGTTTCTTATTAGCAACTATTCAAATCAGGGCCTAATTCTACTACTTGATGAGAAAATGCTATAATACATGTACTTAAGTGGTTTAATGGTAGGAATCATGACACACGTAGAAAATATGAATTTTTCTTTGAACTCAGATGACTCTAAGGAGGCAAACATGTGTGGGTTTGCTAAAAGCTGCAATATGAAGTTTCACAGTTCCTGTCTTCTCCGTGTTATCGCCATCGCTGTTGCAGTAGGAGTCTTGCTTGGTGCTGGAATGTGCGTTAGCATGTACCTCACTGTTCCATCGGAAAACAAAGCAGACGTCCACCCGGTCAGTACCTTATGTAGACAGACATGGCCTTTATTCTCCTTTGACACACCCACAATTGGGATTTCATTTTCACATCTCCACAGTGGCAATATCCATTCTAGACACATCCTGCATGTATCTTTTCAAGCTTAAGAAGGCAACGAAAACATAGAAAATATGCTATGATAAGTGTGCTCTTGTCTTCAGTTAGAAATATGAAACATTTTTTGGGAAGAAATTATCTGATTAGATATCAAATGCATGCTATGCCGTTCCACGTTTTTCACAACGCAACCAATTTCTACTAAATCTATACACATCCTGTATATAACAAATAGCCTATTCAGTCGAAAGGCCTGGACATCTCATCAACTTCGTTCATATGGAAGACTGCACCGTGCACCAAGTCGTCTGCACCCGAGTTACTTCTGCCAACGGACTTCTCTACGCCATCGACTACACCAGGCGTAACAACTGTGCTGAAATCAAGTACCACGTCCACACTACCAGTTATGACACCCGTACCGTCAGGGGTGAGTAGTCCATCCTACTTTTTTTTATCAAATCGTGCGTTCTTTTGCCAGACGGTGAAGGAATAGAATTGGTATTTTGTGCTCTTGAATCATCTCAAATACGATGACGCATGACGCTTTTCAGGTAACGTAACATGACCTATTTACGTGCAGAACCTATTTACGTCCGGTTTGCCTCATGTCCACATGTCGCGGTGTTTTATGCCAAAGCCTGTTCTCATGAGCAATAAAGAACATCATAAGTATGATCCTTAGCCATCTCTTTAATTTTTGCACAGCAAAACATAATGGCCATGCGTTTACCACGTGAACGCCACGTGCCGCGCATGTGGGGGAAATTTACAGATAAACATTATTTTTTTCCATCGCGTTAAGCAAGTGGCCGGACAGACATAGTGATTTTACTATCATTTGTCTGCAGACTAATTTGGACAGTTTCTGTGCATTTCTTTCTGGTCTATTTTCTTCAAGCATAGCGCTAGAAGGGAAAAGATTCAGAAGTGGACGATAATGGGTTACCCTAGCACAATTCTTCATCATATACCTCAGTATAAATACATGCTCGCACTGCGTTAAACAGGCGGAGAAAAACTTACAGACAATGCATTTTCTTTTTAGAAGAGCTTATATCACTGCCCATGGGTTTGAAATTTGGCTCTGTCCGCGCGGTTTTAAGATAAATACGTTTTGAATAAATCGGACGTTAATTGGTCAGGTTACGTTAGAATAGCTGGTAGCAGTGCAATGTGGCTTCGCTGCCAATCACACCAGGTCACTCCTGTAGTTCTGGATAAGTCTGTTGGGTTCTTAAACGAGCAGGGGTTTGAGGCTTGAGGCAAGGCAGTCAAATTTGTGTTCCCCATCCTTCACAATCGTTACCAAGCTGAAAAATGTACCCTTATTATTTTTCTCTAGCCTTTCCAATTCCATACAGAAGAGATGAGATGGAACAAGATCCAAATGACAAAAAGGCACGAATCTACGACAACGCGGAAAGGTAGGAGTCACAAGACATCGTTTCCTGTACCTCAGCTAGTTACGAGGTCAGTAGTACCATAGGCGGTAGGCCGAGGAATTGTCTCTGAGTCGCCCTTGCTGAACTTCCCGGGAAGATGACAAATTTCCGAGCGTGGCCCAAAATGAAGTATTCGGGTATCACTTTGGTATCACCCGAGCGCCGGGTGCGTGTTCCGAGCGAAGGCAAAGAGTCGAGCGGGTTCGCGAGGAACCCGTCGGCGAAATTGACAAACGAGTAGCCTCCGTTGCAGTCCTTCCCACAAGCGATTTTTTCCCCAAACTTTAATTAATATCGGGTCCAGGCTATTGGGGGGGGGGGGCGTATCTGCTTGAGCCCCCGTATCTGCTTGGGATCGTGGAACCGCGGTGAGCTTGTAACCGCTGTTACAAACGAGCTCCTCACGCAAGGAGGGCTTAAACTCAGCCTCAGTCCCAGCGCTGACGGGGGTGTTTCCGGCGCACAGAGAGATTCCTTTATCGTGTGGCACGGTCCCTTACTCAACAACAATGGCCATGCTCATTACCACAGCATTTACATGAACTGAATCGACTGAACGGATAAAATCAATATGAGTTATATTCTATGACATGCATGTATGTGTGCAGCCATGAACGATAGAAAAACGACACGGAAGGGTGACAAAACGCTATAAAACACGGAAAAAACTACCATGGTCTAGTTACGCTATTGCAGACGCAGTTTAGTGTTGTAATAAGTTGTTTTGTCCGATTGGCCTCAATTAACTCTTAGATCGCAAAGATCCCAGTTTTATGTGAACTAAAGGTCTTGGCTTAGCTGAGGAAATCATTTCTACCGTTTTCTATTCAACTTCACTTAAACTTGTTTTGCCCTTAGGAGGGGAGTCAACTGAGGCCCTTGCAAATGTCAGCTCTCATCCTGGAATCCATCCGAAGACCGTCACATCTCTTTTAACAACAGGTAAGGCAACACACAACAAACAAATGATTTAGTAGTGAATACAGGCACATTTCTCTTTACTTTTACATATTGCCTTTGTCAGGTTTCTTCTCCTTCTCTTCCTCCTTCTCCTCCTTCTCCTGGCAAATCTTCAAATGGATCCATCTTTGTCATGTTAAGACCAAATGACCTAAAATTTGCTACTCCTGTCCAATCTTCATTCATTTCATTATGTACAAAATGGAAGAGTTTGAGTGGAAGTATTTTAGAATGGTCCATTATGTATGGGGTTGCCTGTGTAAGAGTCTGTTTTTGCATAGGGGGTCAAATTGAGAAATCTCCATTTCTTACTGGAATAACTTTGCAATCGATCACTTTTTTTAAATATTTCGATTTGCCCAGTTATTTTGGAACAGCCAATTTTTCTAGATGGGGAGGAGTATGGGCGAAACATGCTGTATTTGCTCAGGAGAAAATGACGGCCTTTCTAGTTGTGTCTTAATGTTGTCACATTAGGGATCTAAAGATACTTTCATGGCTTTTTTAGACATATAATGGGCTCAATTCATAAATGATATTGCTTTCTTCATCCCACAGACATCAATGAGTGTACCAGTAAACCATGCCACTATGGAACCCGTGTGAACAAAGATGGCGGATACATATGTACCTGCTCACCTGGATGGACGGGACAGAACAGTCAGCAAGGTGAGTTATTTTTACACCTAATTTACATTACACCTTATGTCACAGCAAAAAATAGTTGTTGTTTTTTTCTTTTCCATCACACATTCATCATTGAGTGTATAAACAAAACAGGCCACCATGCATGGAACCTGCATGAATGGAGGCTACTATTGTTGGTGGACACAATTGTATCTGCTACTCTGGATTTACTGCAAGCAGGGTTTTATTTGGCATGTAAGCCATCGCGAAATCGCGTGCGAATACACTCAGACCCTTCTAAGGTCCCTTGCTTGTACGCAATTCTGCTTCTCATGTGAGCGGACAATGCATCCAGGCACATGGCAACACTCTTGTATGTGGCGGGGTACAAGTACTGACTACATTGAGACGGGCGAAGAAAAGGCAGCACTCTTATAGGGTGTGTGATAAAGGTGGAACAAGTTCTAGTTATACTGGCGGGCGAAGGAAAAGGCACCACAGTTGTGTGGCGTGTGGTACAAGTGGTACATGTGGTAGCTGTACCTAGATGGGTGAAAGGAAAGGCAGAACCTTTACGGCGTTTCTTACACATTGTAGCTATATATAAGCGTAAATACGTGTACGATTTTGTGATAGGGAGGTTCAAGATATCGCGACGATATCGTGTTACGATTTCCTACAATATTGCATATCATAGAAACATTAGACTAAATTTGTATATTGCAGGGACGTCACGTTATTTCGTTACGATAAACGATGTGATATTATATGGAAACGACGTAACGTTAATGCACCATACGGTACGTATTATACCAAAGCCCTGTCCGACCCATCCCGCGCGAGTGCCCCACAGGAGAGCTGTGGTATGCGTACCGTATTCCACAGATATGACATGTGCGGTATACGGTACGTTCACCACATCGCTGTCTAAGGCATTATTTCCGTGTCAAAATATAAGGAGGTAGATACATACCCTTTGTACCTAGCTTAAGTCACGCCACGTGCGACAGTAAGTACCTAAAGTGCGACATAAAGTACCTACAACAAACAAGTCACACTTTATACGTTGATGAAAGTTAGACAACCAGGTAGTAAGATACGCCAAAAATAATTACTCAAGCAACTGGATAAAATTTTGAAACAGTCAGACGTTTCAGACAGCATCCACTGTCTTTCGTCAGTGACTAACGATGGGACTGAGAACATTCAGAGTTTTGGTATAATGATGGCACATGTGTGTTCTTTACACTTCCTTGTTTCGATGGAGCTGGCGTAACGACTCTGCGTCCTCTCTCCCAGGTGTGTGGCTAGCACGGTATTCATCATGGGTTGTGGACTCCGCCGGTACACCGTGGGTCGACAACGGAGTGACATTTGATGCCGAAAAAGCCTTGGATGGGGACACTTGAACCTTCTGGAACCCACAGATCCACCGGGACTACATGTACAACAACTGGTACATCGTACTGGACCTTAAAGAGCCCCACATTCTAACCCGCATCGCAATCAACAACTACGGAGACACCATCCATGACATTACAGCGTTCAAGTGGCAAAGGTCGCAGGTCGGGAGACCGTACAACTGGGAGGACGTCTTGAACGTTACTAACTTACAGGTAGGGACGAACCGGGACCAGGAATTCGGCGGGTTCCAGGGAACAGCGCGGTACTGGAGGATCGTGGTCACTCGGACCCACGCGGGCTATCAGCCATGGCTCAGTGAACTGGACCTCTTCGGAATCTCACCAGGCAAGGGAAACAATCGTTATTATTTTGTAGCCAATAGAAATGTTGATACAAGAAACGTTCACAGTAGAATCATCATCATCATCATCATCGCCGCTTTAATCTGTCGACGATGCGGGCCACCACTGCTTTCCACGCACTTCTGTCCAGTCCCTGCCTTCTCACTCCTTCCCAAGTAAAGCCCAGTTCCTCCAAGTCTCTCATGACAGTTTTCTCCCATGTAATCTGTTGACCTCCCCTCCTTCTTTTCCCCTGTGGTACCCAGTTTAATGCCGTCCGTGGTAGGCGTGTCCTTGACATTCTTGCAACATGCCCAAGCCACCTTATTCGTGCTCTGCGCACCAGAGTAGACAAACAGGGTTGACCCGTTCTCCTGCGCACTTCCTCATTGAAGATGTGCTGTTGCCATCTCGCCCTCAGAATGGCACGTAACCACCTCTGATCGGCAACATAGAGTAGCAAAATAGTTTAGAAAGGGTAACTGTGATTTGACTTTAAGTGGTAGTGGTGCATAAGGATGGCTGTAAATTTCAACTTCTCTCAGTTTTTCTCTCTAAATAAGTTGATGAGAGGCAAAGTCTGTTGGTCGATTGCAAAGTTTATACCCCTTTTTGTGTTAGTTCTTTACACTTCTGTTTGCTTCAGGAGGATATCGATGTAAGAGTGATCGGAAGGAATGCAACAACCACTGCTACAAGTTGGTGATGGACAAAGTCAGCTGGAATACAGCAAACTCTGGATGTAAACGACTTGGCGCAAACCTGGCTTCTATCAAAGACAGAACTGAAAACGATTTCATTGCTAAAAACATCTTACGTGGTGGGTTGATTTTTAAAATGATTCTAGATTGGAGTATCACATGAAAACAGACTGGACTGTCCGCTCCTTAAGCACACACAGTTTCAGGGAGTGAGCAGAGCCAGATGCTTGTTTTCCTCCCAGTCGCCCGTTAACATGATGTCCTTAAACTTGTTTAAATTCCAGATGAACATATCAGAGAACGTACACGTTGAACTGGCGTGTCCAAATGACAGAAAATTTATTTTACCTTCAGATGCAGCCCGAAAGTGCCAGGATAGAGATGGGTATTTTTACAGAGGGACTGTTGCCGTCACAAAGACAGGCAAGAAGTGTCAACATTGGGACAGTCAGACACCACATGAACACACAGCTAGTACAAACAAACCTGCTAATTGCCCGTCACCTGGACTAGAGAGGAACTACTGTCGGAATCCTGACGGCGAAACCGGAGTTTGGTGCTACACCATGGACCCTGACACGAGATGGGAGTACTGTGATGTGCCTGTGTGTGGTAAGATTTTTGTGAAATCAAATCTTTATCGAGCCACATGAATCTAATTTGTAGGTTATAAGATGTTTTATTAGATTATAATGAAGGTAAAATGAAAAAGTCTACCCCAGTTTGTTTTGTTCCATGCTATGATGGAGCGCCAGCTAGGAATTTGTGGAAGGTAAAATCCGCAATTCAGCCAAGAAAAAAATTACATTCAAACATCTTCTGGTGCGAAGTAAATCCATTTAATCGCAGTTGATATACTGTGTATCTATCATTGATTTTAAACGAGGACTTTAAAGACATGCACGATAGAAGTGCGATAGTAGTTCACATAGGCCAGCCTGACTTAAGGCAAACATAATAGTAGTATGGTTGCATTTCACATGTTCAGATAAACAAGCTCTTTATTTACAACAGTTACAACATCTCATATTTCAACACATTCTTCTCAGTGCTGCAACCTCACCTAGGTGCAGTGCAAAGTAGAACCTGCAATGGGGAAGATGACAACTAAACGTCACCAAAACGTCAGCTGTGATTATCTTTGGTTGTGAATAAAGAACTTCAGCCCTCGAATGATTTTACCAGGTTGGTAAGGGACTGGATAAGAGGGTTCTTTATTCACAACCATTGCTATTAAAGAAGTCGACATTTCGGTGTGACACCTCCCTCTGGACAATACTGATAATGACTGGATCTACTTCGCACTTCAACTAGGCGTTGCTGCTAACAAATGCGGTTCCAAAAGCATAGTCACATATACATAGAGATAGACATGTGTTATTCAATCTTTTACCAACCTGATAAAATAAACACTGTTCTGGTACTACAAGTAATTTCTCAATCATTTACTGTGAAATAGAGGGCTGGCCGTTGATCTGGCTTGGACTGCATGGCATACACGATGGTCGACGATCAACATGGACAGATGGATCGAAACGATCCTACACAAACTGGGCTCCAGGTGAGCCTAGTAAACAATGGCAGGACAAGACTCTGAACTGGTTTGGTACAAAGACGTCGACCTACTGTGCTAGTGTATACTACAAGGTGTGTTGCCCTTTCCTTACCTGTATGTGTAGGCCACAGCTTTCTTTTAAATTCTATTTTCACATACAATTCAACTTGTTGGCTCTTAGACAGACTTTTTTGTCAGAGATCCTAGATAATAAATTAGCGTGGCCCTACGTAGACTTACTACCTGCAAAGGTTCACACTTCATCAGACTTGTTTCTATTTCAATCAGTGCAATAAGTGCATATGATCTGAAGCATATTATACCACATTATACTCGCTTGGAAGGTAGAGTTCACTAAGTTGATGAACTCTTCCAACACAAAATTTAGGACTAAACACCCAAATGTTTGACAGTCCAACTCCAATATTTCGCAAGGAATTATCAATCCACCTATTCTGTGATGCCACGTTACGTTATGCAGATAGAACACATAACTCAGTGAGCAGTGGATCATAAGATGCAGAAAGTTAATGATGCCCTCGTCTCAATTAGTATCAAGTGATGGTTGCAGAGGAATGAAAAAAAAGCCATTTACATCAAAATTTGTATTTTTTTATCTTGATTTTTTATCAATTTACATATGTTTACGAGTATCAGGCAAAAGGCAAAATTGCTTATACAACGCCTCCTACTCGAAAATATAAATGTAAAACAACGGTAAAGCACAATGACGAAATACATCCGTAAAAAAAATAATAATACAGAATGGATAAAAGACAAATGAATGTAAACAAGGCAATTTGGTGATCTACCTATTATGAGAATCTACCTGCACAGTGAATGAAAGTACGGACTATATCAAAGATATTATAGTTTTGTAAATGTGAAGGTGATATGGACCCTCGTAGCAGTAAAGAATATAATGTGCTGTCGTTGAGATGCTGTAGCCCTACTATATTGGAAAGAGATGATTACAGAGCACTTAAGTTTATTGTGTAGAAGGTAGTGTTCAGTTGTTTCACTATGAAAACCGCATTTGCTTGTAGACTGAAGTTTAGACCGAGCCCTGTATGATGAACAGCGGATTTTCTTTGGCAATGATAGAAATAGGATTGTTTTGTCGGTCTGTTGAATAGTTGGTCCAATTCCCTTTAAAGGATGTTGATCGTCAGAGAGGCGTCTTGTAAATACTGTGGTGCAAGACCATTCATTATTTTCCAAAATTGGATCAACTTAATGATGATGATGATGATCCACTGTATTCTGCGGCTCGGAGGTTGTGGAAACAGCCTCTGGCTGCATTCAGTCTTTCTTCATTTCTTTCCACTGTGTCTTCTCTTCTTTAATATGTCTTTGCATTATGTCAGCCAGAGTATCCCATCCAACCTCAGCTATAACACATTGGTATTTAGTGCCTCCCGTGGCTCCAGTACAGACCCGTGCCGCGGATATTTGGAAAGACTTAAGTAGATCAGAGTCTTTACCGTGGTGGTTACACCATTCAGCATAAGTATATTCAAATAATTGATGAATCATAGTGACATACAACGTTTTTAATGTTCCCCGAGGGACAAAATAAGATATTGTCTTCAGAAGGTTGATACGTTTCATTGAAGTGAAAACAGACACATGATATGACCAGGAAATGCCACGTTCCAGGTGTAACCCCAATTTAGATTAGTTCCGGAGTTGGACAGTCGAACATTTGGGTAAGTGCAATTTTTGCGTTTAAAATTACAGCTCACCTTTGCTTCAGAGTCATTTCTACCAACCCAAACAAAGAGCATGAAGTGTTTCTTCCTACTAATTTTCCCTTTAAGAATGTATTTCTGATTCTCAAACCGGTTCTATTTCTGTCCCTTAGGAACACAGAGGACAATGGAATGACCAGTCGTGCAACAGTAAATTTTACTACCTTTGCAAGAAACCGATGACATGATAATCTCAGTCTTCATTCAGAGAATCGTAATTATAGCGAGCAGGAAATGGAGGCAGTTTTGGATAAAATTTATACAAAAGTCACCCTGCCCTAATCAGGAACAGGGCGCTGTGTGGCAAATGCACTCTGCAGAGTCTCTCATATTGTAACACAGAAGAACGTTTCAACTGTAGAACTATGGAAAAGATTTAGACTTGATACTCGATGTTCATACTCTAATACAAAATCCATTAGTGGACCACCTTTTAAGACTGTTTTAAGTACTGATATGCAGAAATGTAAAATGTGAACTCAAGTCGGCATCCTGATTCTAGTGACAGTGGGGAGAATGATATACTAGGTCGAGAGAGTTAAGACATACAGGTAGAGCGGTACATAATACAAAGTAAATCGGGCAAATTGATGAATTCTCAGACGTTTCATGCTCAGTAAATGATGAAAAATGGTGGATGATATGTGAAACGTCTAAATCTTCAGATTACTTTTATCAATTTGCGGTGATTTATTTCGTATCATGAAATGATACACTAGACTTAAAGTTTTAGCAAAAAAAAGGAAGCCTAATGTTATGTGCTGGAATTGGGATGGCACTGGTCATTGATAACCTAAACCAAGCGGCGTGTTTGTCATAATGTTTGTCATTTGAAATAGTTTGAATTTACTTAATTTAGATGTACAATGTCTGCATGATAGTATATACTCAAGGTCTAATATCATTAAGTCCTGACTAGCTGGAGTACATTGTACAAAGATATTTTGTCAGAGCTGGTAACTACAGCAGACCGCTCTGCATGGATGAATAAGAAAAAGTAAAGCGGCTCAGCATGAAGAAGAAATGTGTTAGAAAAGCTTGTTTCATCAGGGCCCCTTCTGTATTTCAAATGTTTTGAATTTTGTTTAATCAAGAATGGATGTACATTGCTTTCTAGCTGGACTACATTGTAGTGGACATATTTATTGTAGTCATAAATAGAATTAGAGAACACCATGACAGTCAGTAGCAGACTGACTCTGGGAGTTTACGTTAGCTGAATTTATTGGGTGGTTTCATAGTGCAGGCTTCCTCTTTAAGTCACATTAGAGTGGAAATCTTTGATAAAGCCAATACCTATTCGTGTTTTCTTGACCCTTATGCCACATCAATTCGTTTTCTGAACTATTGGACTATAAGTTCTCTATAGCAGCAGGATATCATGAAAACAGAATACTGGCATTCAGAAACTGAGTGTATTAATGTCAAGACTTTCCATTCAGATTCTGTTTCCATGTCGATTTTCATCGTTCAGCATTATGTTTTTTTAATCAAAGAAGTTAAATCGGTGTGGCCAAAGAATTCATCGTACAATTTGCTCGCACCTGTGAAGGAAAGTGAGGGATAAGTCTTTTCTCAAACACACTGCCAATACGTTTAAGGACATTGTAGGTGTCTAGTCAGCTATTTTCGTTTCAAAAGAATTATTTTCTATTCTATGATAAATGATACTAGTAGCATGCTGAGATTTTTTAAAAATGTTTCATAATTTTTTTTTCTATTGTATGATAAATGATACTAGTAGCATGCTGAGATTTTTTTGAGTGTCTCAAGATTTTTCAAAGCATCTTTAATTTTAGATTGTTATAATATCTCAAGATTGATAACCCAAGTGAATATCGAAAAGATGATGAATCTTCATAGCCTGAGTGTTGACTACTTTACAACATTACTGCAAGCTACTCTGCCGTTACTATGGCCTCAGCAGTACCTTTCCAACACTAATTACATCTAAAGATAGTCATGTATCTGTACATCGTACGTTTTTGTATAAAGCTGCATCAAGAGTACAATACGCCAAAAATAGTTACTCAAGCAACTGGATAAAATTTTGAAACAGTCAGAAATTTAGACTGTTTCAAAATTTTATCCAGTTGCTTGGCGTATCTTATTACCTGGATGTCTAACCTTCATCAACGTATCAAGAGTAAAACCAAGCCTATTCTATACCTTCCTATCTTGTTCTTGCAATGTCAAACTGATATCTAAAGCAATGTAACTATATCATATTCAAGTGTGATGTTTTGTGCAATGTTGTAAATGATAGCAGAAAGTGTCAAAAGAAGGTGAAAAACTGGACACTGGACCATCTGATACTAGTTTTTTTCTGTCATAAGAGACAAATACATCATAATTTTGTCTTTATGTCTGCTGTCTGCATCTCATTTGTATTCAGTTATCGTTTCATTCAGGTCAACATGAAGTAGACAATGGTAATTCAATGACTGGTGGCTTGTGTATCTATTGTATGCATGTATATGTGAGTAATTGATATCATGGCGTTGCATTTCTACTCCCAAGTTACTTAGTACTTCAAACTAGCCACATTGTTTCTACCACCCACCTAAATGCTACCATCCTGGACCATTTAACTTTTAAACCTTTCTTTATGAAACTACTATCTATATGTTATTATGTATTTTTTTTTACTTATCTATAACCTATATAGTTTTATCTATCTATTATCCAGACAAAAATCAGTTCTCTCTTTCTCTTCCTCTCATCCCTCACCCTCTCTCTCTCTATATATATATATACATATATAAATATAAATATATGAATATGTATATTTTTATCAATATGTGATATATATGTGGATTGAATCAGATATACCTGATCAGAAAATCATTCAAGCGATCTTTTAATAATACCTGAGATTAAATTCCAATTAAATATCTATTTATCAGCATTGTATTTGCACGGCATTGTGCTTATCAGTAACGAAATCTATCCTTAGCTGATGAAGACATCCAAAGAAAGATAAGCAATAATCCAAACAGACCGGTTACAGTAGCAATCACATGTGCTCGCTTTAGAGGTCACCTGCAATTATAAGCTATCTTTGAAATATGTAAGCAGACCTAAGAAATTAGTATAAACATCAAAATGGCTTTTAAACATATTCCAATCTGTAATTTGCTGTATTACTTGAAAAAAAAAAGATGCTAATGTATGGAAAATTCAAAGCAATTTCAGGCCTGGTCAAACATTACCCTAATGTAAGAGACTGGTTTTAGCATGGACCAATGTAATTTAAGTGTAGGTTGTAGGTTGATATGAAATATACCTGCATATCTATTGAATTTTCAGACAGCTGGGTGATACCATGCGGTAGGGTTGGGTAACAGTGCATACATATTGAAGAGAGTACCACACCTCACTATAACCACGTTGCTATGTTCGTGCTTTTTAAGTTTATTTGTAGCTGTTTTGTTTTCTAATGTTCATCTAAATTGGTCTGCAAAGGGCCTCAAAGCTTCACCGCAATATGCCCAACAAACACCGCCTCGCCGTCTTGCAGAAATGTCGGCGAGCGATTCAAGGCAGTCGCAAGAAAAACAATATGATGAAGATGTCCCGCCACCTTTGCCGGCAAAAAAATCCCGCCGTCTTGACATAAAGGCCACGGAGAAGGCGCAGGTAAATGGAAGGAATAAAGAATCGGACAGAAAGTACGAAGACGTGGATCCGCACGGTGAAAACATCTTGAGCACTGGGTTGAAACGCGCTGCTCAACTTAGTGACACGGGAGACCATGTTGTGGTGTGTCCAGAGCACAATGAAGAGCCGTGCCAGGATGCGTCCTACACACCAGCAGATACCAACGGAGATGGGGACGGTGATGCGCCTGGCTTCTGTCACAAAGTTAGAGGTACGTGCAGATCATATACAGCTAAAACTAGGGCCTTACAAACCTTGAATTAGGCCACGCCAATTGAATATGTTATTTCTCGGACATTTTGGTAAGGAGGCATCATTTAAACAAAAGGCTGGTTTGAAAAGTTGCTTTTGTCCTGATTCTGTACACTCCCGGGAACCTTGTCTACCAAGATATTCCTAGCCTTTGTTTTTTATATTGATATTTCAATCTAGCAATCTAGCATGATTTTGTAAGAACCAATAGATTAATTAAATCTGTGTGGCATTAACTTCTTTAAACAAAGATAGTCTGATTAAGATAGTCTACAGCTACACATTGTTTACATATAAGTCAGGCAACACGATACGATACTAACGAAGATGAAAAAGCATGAATCGCCTTGTTTTTGTTACGGAGCAAAAGGTACAATCTATGTCTAGCTTCAACATATAGAATTGTTTTGTTGCATATTCAAACCACAGGAGGAGAAATGTAGCCCATAATATAGCTCCTATTAGTAAAACAGCTGAGCTATAGAATGGTCCTAGGGAGCACACCCTAGCCAAAAAAGCCCTTGGGAATGACCCCTGTCAAACTATGAAACTAGGGAGCACACCCTAGCCAAAAATGCCAGTGGAAATAACCATTGCAACAATGTGTAACTGTGTATATCTTTGGAATTCTAAACTTGTAATGTAAATGTGCTGATATGTTATGTAATGTACTTATGTATTTTGAAAACAATGAAAAAATAAATAAAAAGGTACAATCTTTGTCTAGCTTCAACATATAGAATTGTTTTCTTGCATATTCAAACCACATGTAGGGGGCCAAATGTAGGTCCGTTTTAAAGCGTATATGAGTAAAACAGCTGTCACATTCATGGCAGAATCATGAAATGTTCTGATGAATCATACAAACTATGTCTTGTTTGCACTGTTCACGACTAATCATGCTCATTTCATTCGAGCTGGCTTTTATACAATAGGTACGAAAATATGCAAAAGCTCTTTAAAATCCATGATAAGTTATTTGTTGAGAAAAACTCCTTCAAAGACGGTCCTACCAAAAACTGCAGTTCCTAAAAAGCTGACAAAAACGCTTAAGCAATACGACTTAATCATTATCACCAGTAAATAATTTTGGTTTGATGGCAGCAATATTTAAAGTTTAAGGTTGTTTTATTAATCACGAATTTTAGGTCAGACTGTGAAAATGTGGACGAGGATGAAATCTAGCATTATTTGGAGGCTTATACTTGGCTGTGGAATCGTGGCGGTTGCGGTAATGTTCATCTCCGAAGGTGTGTCACCTGGAAGTCTCATACCCAACAGAAAGGTAGGCTAGCATCTCCAGGCCATACCAATTTACTTTCGTGGATCTCAGACATTTCTGGGTGGAAACTTGACACTAATTATTTTCACCCCCTGAAATACTGTTTCGTTACAAATTTTCCAATTTGACTAACGTAAGTATGTTGATCTTTCAGTTTAGAATTTTTGTTTTAAATCGGAGAACCAACATATTAAGAAGATGTCGCCTTAGTCTTAAATTGAAGATTCTGATATGAAAAAAAAACAAACTATTTTTCATTTAGGCTCCACACCATTTCAATCATTCCCAGGAAATCATGCTGTAATGGCCTTATCTGTCTAATAATAGTATTACCCAGTGGCTCATTATATTAAATGTCAACTCACTGCTTTCCAGTGATTTCTTGGTAATACACTAAAGCAAAGAGGGGTAACAAGTAAACAATCAATTAAAGCATGCCAATATCTTATCGTCTGTGATGTTATCACAAAGTGTAACATCTTGTACGAATTGGCAAAGCTTTGATACCTCATTTAGAAATTACCTAAGTATAGACATTTCAAGGAGAAAAAATCATTGGTGTTGTCTACCATATGCCTGTCTTGAAGGTACATACTTTCCATTCTCGCATTCATACTATTTTGTCATTTTAATTTAATCTTACAGTTCAGCACTAAGTCCGCAAAGCAAACGACTAGATTTATATCCTACCAAGGCTTCATTACATGAAATTTCTAAACTCTATGGATGTGCACCTGTTTATAGGATGGTATGGCGATCGATGAAAAGCTAGAGAACAACAGCAATTCGTGGTGGACGACATCCTACAAGGAAAACAGCTCAGACGATCTAACTTCACCTGCTTCTGCGACAAAGTGTCGGACCATGTGGCAGATAACATCCTACAGACACGCCTCAGCTGTTGTCTCTTTGACCAAGCTGTCTTCACCGTCAGGATGGACGTCGACTAGACCACAGATAGATGCCGCTACAAAGAACGAGACCTCACCACTAACACCCACACTTCTATCAACAACAGGTGAGGTTACAGCGATTTTTGCCTTTGAAATTAGGCAAGGCACTTCACTTGCTTATAGACCATTGAAGGACTGGATAATATCCAAGCAGGCCTCTCAGGGGTCCCCAGAATGTGCGAAATGGAACGAAATGGAACGAAATGGAATGAAATGGAACGAATTTTCGGGTAACCGGCCTTTCAGTGGCAAAATTGCTATGTTGGCCAACTATATCGAGAAGTCTATGGGCCAATGAGGCCCATGAACACTGTTTTGGCGGTTTCGGTGCGTGAAGAGTCTAGTCCGACGCACTTCTCCTAACTTTTAACCTTACGCCCCCTGGGTGGTGCCCCACCCCAGAAAAAGGGCTGGCTTTTGTGATTTTAACTATCAATTTCATGTATCGTATGTTTGTTCTAAGTGCAATAAAGATATCTTAAAGTTTCTCTTACCACCGGAAGATTTGCATGGAGACTAGGAGAGGACAGAATTAACAGAAATGTCCATTGTTGTTAGTCAACTAGATTGATTGTTTCTTGTCTTCTATGAAAAGGGAGGTATAGTCACCATGTAAAGTGAATGTTTTATTGTTGCCCGGGTACGAACATTTCAGACAAGTGTATCGAGGATCCTTGCAATCATAGACGCTGTGTGAGCAGAAATGACGGATACAAATGCACGTGCTCACCTGGATGGACTGGACAGAACTCTCAGCGAGGTGACTTCTTTTTGCGTCTTAATGTTTTCACATTAAGGGTCTCAATGCAATTCCATGATTAATTTTTCAGAAATATAATGGGCTTCAGATATAAATGGTATTATATCTTTATACCATTTATGGGTTGAGGTCAAGGCTTCAAATGTATTTGAATACATTTTACCCATCGTTTAAAATGCTGTTTATGATCAGACCTTCATTTCTTTAATCTACTTGACTTAAGTCTCCAACGTTCCGAACTCAACTTCAATTAAACTTGTTTTGCCTTTAGGAGGGGAATCAACTGAGGAATTTGCAAAGGCCAGCTCTCATCCTGGAGTCCAACCGACGACCGTCACATCTCTGTCAACAACAGGTAAGACAACACACACCTGTTTAAAGGAGTAAAAAACAGACATATATCTCATCAACTTGAGTTTGGGCTAAATGTCCGAAATCGGGCTGCTGTAGCATTCATTTAATCACATTATTTCTATCTGTTGTCCCACAGACATCAATGAGTGTATCCGGAAACCATGCCAACATGGACACTGTGTGAACAAAGATGGCGGATACAAATGTACCTGCTCACCTGGATGGACTGGACAGAACTGTCAGCAAGGTTAGTGTTTTTTCCAAACTATTTTGTTCCTATAAACTTTCAGCATTTAGCATCTCACATGATACGTGTGTACTTTTATTACGTCTTTGATTAGATATGATAGGTTTGATTTATGAATAACATTTCTTTTGTTATCTCACAGACATCAATGAGTGTACCAAGAAACCATGCCAACATGGAACTTGTGTGAACATTGATGGCGGATACAAATGTAACTGCTCACCTGGATGGACTGGACAGAACTGTCTGACTGGTTAGTTCGTCTTGTGTTCCAGTGTTGTCGCTTACATGAGGATTTTAAATATACTTTTCTTGCTTCTTTTTCAAAAATACAATGGATTTCAATTATAAAGGATAGTTATTTCTTTATCCCACAGACATCAATGAGTGTACCAGGAAACCATGCCAACATGGATACTGTGTGAACAAAGATCGCGGATACAAATGTACCTGCTCACCTGGATGGACTGGGCAGAACTGTCAGCAAGGAAAGCGTTTTTGCAAACTAGTTTGTTCCCATAAACTTTAAGCATTTAGCAACTGAAATCAAGGTGCAGATTTCATTAGATTGCGACCCTGAAAATAACGATACTGTTGTTCATCACACAGATATTGACGAGTGTACGAGAAAACCTTGCCAACATGGACGCTGTGTGGACACAGATGGTGGATACAAATGCACCTGCTCACCTGGATGGACTGGACAGAACTGTCAGACTGGTTAGTTCTCCTTGTGTCTCAGTGCTCTCACTTACATCAGGGGTCTAAGATATACTTCCATACATTATTTTTTTAGAACTATAGTGTATTCTATCTATGCTTATATGAATGACATTTCTTTATTTATCCAACAGACATCGATGAGTGTATCACAAAACCATGCCAACATGGAATCTGTGTGAACAAAAATGGTGGATACAAATGTACCTGCTCACCTGGATGGACTGGGCCAAACTGCCAGCAAGGTGCTTCTTACAATCTATTTTGTTCCTACAAACTTTCAGCATTAAACATCTCACATGATACATGACGTGTACTTTCATGACTTCTTTGATTAGATATGATAGGCTTGATTTATGCAGCTGTCAGCAAGGTGAGTTATTTTTCAGAACTATTTTCATCTTATGAACTATCAGCATTAAGCATGTCAAATTAGGGTACTGTCTTCGAGATGACAATCCTACAATTAATGTTACTCTTATCTATTGTACAGATATTGACGAGTGTACGAGGAAACCATGTCAGCATGGACACTGTGTGAACAAAGATGGCGGCTACAAATGCACCTGCGCACCTGGATGGACTGGACAGAACTGTCAGCAAGGTGAGTGCTTTTTTTAGACTATTTTGTTCCTATAAACTTTCAGCATTAAGCATCTCACTTTTTTTTTCTTGAGCTAACAATCCTACCCTTATTGATAGTACAGTTGTTACTGTTAATGTTATCACACAGACATCAATGAGTGTATCAAGAACCCATGCCAGTATGGAACCTGTGTGAACAAAGATGGCGGCTACAAATGTATCTGCTCTCCTGGGTGGACTGGGCAGAACTGTCAGCGAGGTGAGTTTTGTGTGTGTCCTTTTCGTAAACATTCAGGGCCTTAGATACCTTTATAGCTTCTTTTTCAGAAATATAATGGGTTCTATCTTCACATGATATTTCTTTTTATATCATACAGGCATCATTGAACGTAGCAGAAAGCCCTGTCAACGTGGGTGCTGTCTGAATAATGATGGTTGATACAAATGAACATTCAGTTTGATGTGTATAGGAACGAAATGGTAAAAATATGATTATGAACTACATTATGCCTTATCTTACCGCAATGTGAGGTTTTTTTCCTTATTCATCACACAGACATCAATGAGTGTACCAGGAACCCATGCCAACAGGGACGCTGTGTGAACGAAGCTGGTGGATACCATTGTATCTGCACCCTTGGACGGACTGGACCAAACTGCGAGCAGGGTGAGTATTTGGCTTAATTTTTATGCCATTAGCCATGACGAAATCGCGTGCGAATGCCACCAGAAACACGGCGCTACGGACCTGCTTGTCGATTGTAGCCCTTCAAACGTTTTTTACTCGTATGCAAGTCAGGTTCGCACTTGTGTGGGTCGATGCATCCAGGTCGCACTGTTTTACTTGGCATGTTACATGTGGTAGAAATGGTAGCTATGTTAAGAAAGGCGAATGAAAAGGCAATACTGAAACTACCAGTTATCCTTATTTGATCTTCCGTATTCAATCAAAATTATCTACCCTTCTATGTTGATATCACCGAAAGTAAGCCGTCTTTTCAAAATTCTGGTTGTACCCGTGTTAGTTCGTGAGAGGGTTGATAATCGGTTGGGAATCAGTCAGGAGAGACTCCACTTGACGCGGCAAGAAGTCGGGATGGTTGGGAGTAGGCAAGAGCGAAATCTTAAATGATTTGCGTATTTTGTTTCCTAATAGCACCCAAGAGATGGCGTGACGATGGGCGTTGCGGGCACGGCTACCCTGCCGAGGACGGTACTCCTGCTGAATGCGACCCTAGCGGGGATTACGCATGCTGCTCCTCATTCAACTGGTGCGAAACCACTGCAGAACACTGTGACTGTCCAACCTGTGTCTACTACAAGAACACACAGTCAGGTATATATTTAGAATAAGTCTTAATCAAATACCTTAGAATCGAACATGGTAATGTGTGTGGCATCATTTCCGTGGCAAGCTACTTCCTTGTTGCATCACATACCTTCTGCGATGAGTTTAGTGTTACAGACGGGGTTTGTAACGAGCATCCTCTTCGCGGACTGTTCAGGTCAGGTTAAGAAGCATTGACTTGGGATTGTCTTTCTGGCAGAAGCGGTGCAGCAGCTTCAAACTTGCGAGGACGGCAAATTGTCCATTCATTGTCCTCCTGGACAACGGATCAGCATCGTGTCCGCCCTGTATGGCCGGACCATCTGGAAGCATTGCAGCGACCGTCCCAACGGGGTCACCAACTGCCGCAGCCCTGACAGCCTGGCTCGGGTCAGGACAAGCTGCCACGGCAGGTCCAGCTGTTCGGTGGAGGCCGCCAACAGCGTGTTCGGGGATCCTTGTCCTTCCACGATAAAGTACCTGGAAGTCGAGTTCACATGCACAGGTTTATTATCATAACTTTATTGCACAACAATTGTACAAGGTACAAAGTATGGCATTCACTGGTACATAGATAACATTCTATTAGGCTAATTAGTCTATCTTGTAAAATATGGTGTAGTAGTATGGGATGACAATGGGATTTTACAATCATTGGAGGAGTTTCTAACATTTAGACCTTATTTGATATACTTCCCACTGTATACCATGCATGGGTTGTCACATTTCATAATGAACTTAAATTTGCTATTCAAGTCCATTGAGATAAATCCTGGTAGATCCGACGATAGCATTGAGTATAGTTATTATGACCATGAAAAGAGTTTTGCAAATGAGGACAACATTTGCATAATTGGTGAGAAAATACTGTAATTCTATTTTGGTAGATGGCATTTGGAAGGTATGTGACAGTTAAAATGATTGAAAACAAATTATGCAAATGTGGGCCTTATTTGCATAATATATTTTTGCACTTGACATTAAGGTTAAAATTTTGTACGTTATATTTCATATCACTTTCGGTATATTCTATATTACTTTTTTTTTGCTTTGCTTTCAGTATTTGTTTGACTGTATCCATTTGATTGCATTTTGTCATATCCTTTGTTTCGACGACGACACTAACATAAGCCACCAGCTTGAGTATGTCGTCTTCAAGTCCTGTAATTGACTGTCATTTAATGAAAGAAAATTGTACCTTTCAAACCAAGTTTAATGTGTTGCTTGAAATCTTTTCCGGATTAGGAGTAATTACGAAACTTATATTCAACATAGCAGAGTTACGTAAGGTAACACTGCTTTGTTAAGTGTTACGGATACGTGTCAAGATACCCTTTAATGGCTTAATGTGTTAGCTCACTACACTTCTGTTTGTTACAGCTGAGTATCAGAGTGAATGGACGGAATACAACAACCACTTCTACAAGCTGGTGATGAACAAAGTCAGCTGGAACAGGGCAAACTCAGGATGTAAACGAATTGGCGCAAACCTGGCTTCTATCAAAGACGGAATGGAAATGGATTTCATTGCTAAAAACATTTTAGGTGGTTGGTTGTTTTGTTGTCTCTACGTTTGATTAAAAAATTTCTAGTTTATTACATGAGTTTGAGAAGGCTGTTCGTATCTATAAGGCACACAGTTCTAAGGAGTGGACAGATTCAGATGAAGGTTCTCCTCTCAGCCTTCCGTTAACGTTGTCAGGATGTCCTTGAACTTGTTAAAATTTTACACAAACATGTCAGAGAAACAACAGGTTGAATTAGCGTGGTCAAATGATAGAAAATTTCTGTTACCTTCAGGTACAGCCCAAAAGTGCCAAGAAGAAGATAAGTCTTCTTACCGAGGGACTGTCGCTGTGACAAACACAGGCAAGACGTGCCAACGTTGGGACAGTCAGACACCCCAGCAACATGGCAAAACACCTGCTAAATATCCGTCATCCGGACTTGAGAGGAACTACTGCCGCAATCCTGGCGGTGTGGACGGAGTTTGGTGCTACACCATGGACCCTGGCACGAGATGGGAGCACTGTGATGTGCCTGTGTGTGGTAAGGTTTTTGTCAGATCAAATATTTATAGGGCAACATAAATCGATCCTTTTGGTTTTCAGATGTTGTTTAGATTATGCTGAAGATCAACATGAAAATAGAGTCTGGGGGAAAAATCTACATTAAAACTTCTGATATGATATAAATCTATTTCATCGCATTTGATACAATGTATATCAATAATTGATTTCAATTTCAGATTACTTAATTTCTCGGCACGAGGAGAAGGCAGGCATAATAGTTGTGTGATGATATTTCGCGACTTACAGAATAACAAATGTCTTTTCTCACAACCAAATGTTACAAAAGCTGATGACACATTCTTCACACGACAGCAGCGACACTTAGATGCGCTGTGAAGTACAGCCAGACATTACTACCCAGAAATAGGCAACTGATTTTTTTCCACACTACTGCGGTACACTCGGTGTCGCTGCTACTAAATTCAGTACCAAACGGACAGATTTATTCATGGATTCACGATTTACAGTAATAATCATGTACTAACGTTGTTCTTGCACTTGTGTCTTTACTTGTTTACTGTGAAATAGGAACATATCCGCTGATCTGGCTAGGAATGCACCGCATCCATAAAGACGGCCTTTCATCATGGTCGGATGGATCAAAGCTATCCTACACCAATTGGGCACCAGATCAGCCTGGTAAATGTTGGCAGGACACATTGACGGACTGGGTCGACTGGTTTCAAATTAGTAAAAGGACGGCCTACTGTGCCAGTGTACACTACAAGGTGCGTTGCCCTTTAAGTTTAGGCCATAGCTTTTGTACTCCTATTTTCACATACAATCTAAGTTGTTGGTTCTTAGAAATACATTTTTTTACTAACTTATTTGCCAAAAAAGGCAGAAAACAAAGGGAATATATTGGTTTGTCCCCGTAGTAGACTCACTACCTGTAATGGTACACAGTTCACCAGCCTTGTTTTTATTTCAATCAGTGCAATGAGTGCATATAATCTGAAATAAAGTTGAACTGTAGCTTCCAATACAAAAATTAGGATTAAATACCAAAATCGTCGACAGTCCAACTCTAATATTTGTCAAGGAATGAGAAATTCAACGCCTCTGTGATGTCACGTAACACATGACTCGGTGAGCAGGGGATTATAAGATGCAGAGTGTTATGACGCCCAATCTCTTAAGCGATGAATGAAGAGTGAAATAAGGCGTCATTTGCGATGAATGAAGAGTGAAATAAGGCGTCATTTACATCAAAATTCACAATTTGCGGATCCGTTGACTCAGGCTAGTTCAGCAGTTGGACAGTCAATTTTCTTCTGTTGGTAATTAAAGTTCATACTTGCTTCAGAATTATCTCTACCGACAAAGAGGAACTCTCAAGCTATGTGCATAAAATGTTTCTTTCTTAGTTATTTTCTCATTTTGCCTTCATGAATATATTGCTGAAACGTATTTCTCAAATATGTTCAATTGCTGTCCCTTAGGAACATAGAGGAAAATGGGATGACAAGCCGTGCAGCACTGAACTTTTCTACCTTTGCAAGAAATCGAAGACATGATAATCGCACTCTTCTCTCAAATGACAGAATTGTAGAGAGAGCAGGAAATGATGACAGTTTTGGATCAAAGGCTATACAAAGTCTCACTGTCCAAGGCAGAAACAGGTCACTTTGTGACAAATGCACTTTAGCACACTCTGCAGAGTCTCTCATACTGTCACCCACAGGAGAACTGTTAAATGTAGATCTATGGAATAAATCTAGACTTGGTTGGTACTTTGTCCATTTGTGGACCAGGTTGTAAGACTGTTAGTAATGATATGCAGAAATGTAAAATGTGAAATCAATTCATTATGTTCCTCAGTGTGCACTGTCGACATCCTGATTCTAGTGACAGTGAGAAGAATGACATACTAGGTCGAGAAAGTTAAAACATACAGCAGGTACTGTTCTACGTGTATGTTTTTATAATTTACATAATACAAAGTAAATTCGGCAAATTGATGAATTCTCTAACGAGTCAGATTTTTCAGACGGCATGCAGTTTCATGCTCAGTAAATGATGAAAAACGGTGGATAGAAGAAAGGAAGAATAATGCTATGTGCTAGAATTAGGATGGCACTGGGCATTGATTATTTCAACCAAGCGCCGTATTTGTCACAATGACTATTTAAGTTGAATATTTATGTTTATAACTAGTCGGGGATAGACACATGCAACTTCTGTTGTTTATGAGATTAAAAAGTATTCACAGCACAACTAATATTTATAGCACACGATCATATTGTCCATCATTCTGATGTTATGAAATTTGAAGTATATCAAACTTTGTCAGAATTGTCGATTGGTAGCTACAGCAGTCCCCTCTAGATCTGCAAGGATGAATAGCGCAAAGTACAGAAGTTCAATTTCAAGAAGCAAAATGCAGTAGAATAATAATGTTCCATTTTGACCTCCTGCTGTATTTGAATTAGTTTGAATTTACTTAATTCAGATGTACATTTTATGCATGTCACAGACTACAGTGTCACTAAACACTTAAGAAAACAAATTGCCTTTCATAACAGATATGATATCCCATAAATCGGTTGTCAACTTCTATTTTCTCATTATAAAGTAATTCTGTTACAGCCCAAATTCGAATTTACATATATTTCATGTATTACACCAGGGCCTTATTTCCAACATTGTATATCTTTAAAAAGTGGGTAGTTGTCAATGTTTTGAATAAACAACGATATACAGAATTCCTGATGTTTCCAGTCTTTTAAATGTAGGCTGTAGAATTTCTTTAGTTACAAGTTAACTACTCGCCAAGCAGAGGTTGGTGGAGAGGATTGCGACGTCTTTTGTTAGTGGAGGATGCCGACAGAAAATGGGGCATATGATAAAAAATCCACAACCTCTTCCACCAACCTCTGATTGGAGAGTACAAATTTGTTTCGAGTGTACATGTAGCCCCCAAATCTAGTTCATTTACAACAGTCAAACTATGAATAACAGGATGTGAGACATTAAAATGACATTTTCCATTATTTTACTAATTTTCTATGTACTAATACAACATTATTCAACTCTTCTAATTGCTTTGTTATTGGTGCTAATATGCATTTGTCCTGAATTTGTGACTCACTTAAACTTACTCACTATACGTTTATCATTGTCTCGCGACTCGCGAGTGTTAAAACCCGAGAAAATGCATTAATATGGCCCCACAAACGCTTTGTCACTTGCACACATTGTCCGATTTACCGTACGAAAGTTGCACAGGCTTGCGCATATCACTGAATAAATCTAGCCTCCACCAGGCCCTCCTACGGGCGTATGGATCGTAGAATTCTTCAGAAAAGGGAACAATTAGTCCATGGTGAAGATCGCATTTTGCCCGCGAGCAGAGCCTGCAAATGAAACCCTGGCAAATATTCTCCCTATAGCCGGCGTAGTTAGTCTGGCAAAGACTGCAAATTGAAACCCTGGCAAAATGAAACCCTGGCAAATACTCTCCCTATAGCCGGCATAGTTAGTCTGGTAGAGACTAGAGGAATGGTCACAGGAGAGCCCATGAAAGCTATCATCAGCTGTAATGAAGAAATTCGAAGGCATTTAATCATGAAATATAGCATCTGGTTTCAGTACAAAACAACAGTGCCACTTCTTTTTATATTTGGAACCTATCGTAAAAATTTGTATATGAACAGTCGTTGACATTATTATAAAATAATGGGACCAATGAATAATTACGGACAGAGTCTCTTTGCATTTTTCAAGGATTTGGGGTGAATACTGGCCTCGATTGGACTTAGTATATCGATACGGGAGAAACAAACTTTCTCGTAACTCTACGGAAACTTGACTTATACAACTTTTTAAAAAAGAAGAGAAATAGGGGGGGGGGATTAATGCGCGCGCGGATGTCAGTCATATAATCAAATCAACGTGGCCTTATTAAAACAAAGTACAATGCACAGTACACGTCTAACGTTAGATGTAATAAGTGTTGGAAAAGTACTACTGAGGAAATAGTAACGGCAGAGTATCTTGCAGGAATTGGTTCAGAATCTGCATTTTGTACATGTACTAGGAGCAGCATTTTAAAAAGCTGGCTGGCCACATTAAACTCCGAGTTGTGTTTCCAGGGGACTAAAAACACACATATAGAATTATCAACTTCTTTCATTGAAGTATGCTCAAGGAAAATGAACAACACTCTCTGCTTTTTGTACAGCAATCGACGAAGAATACCGCACCTAAGATGTCTATATAAAGCCAAAGTACTTCAGGTGTCATTGTAATATATCTAACGAATTTTAAGTGACTTTTTTCAAAGATGTAGAAAGGCTTAGAGTATATATAAATCATAGCTCTACGATTTCACAATTTCTACACTTTCAGTATTCAGGCTAATAATAGCACAAAAATCGTTTGTCAACTTTTATTTTTGATTCTAAAAATTCTTAAAAAGTAAATCCACATATTACATGTTCTATATCATGTCTTTCTATTGTATACCTCAAGTCACGGCATAAAACAACTTATGATGAACTTAGTTTCCTAAATAAAGCCTGTCCAAATTCTTCAGTAACAAGTTTGCTACCGTTTTTTAGATAATGGACGATTTGTTACATGTAGTCCACATTCAGTGCAATTCCAAGTGGCAAACTATGAAATACAGACTCTGAGGCATATAGACAACTGTCTTCACTTCCCTAATTCCTACTTAGTATTACTTAATAATGAACTAGCACGATTTAGTTTTATAAAATATTTCTATTAGGCCCAACCAAGTTTAATTTCTTGAATCTTGGAACTTGATGTATATTGTATGTCTGGATCAATCAGATTCACTATCTGTTTATCGTCTGCTGTTCTGTTATTGTGACAAAGGAGCAATGAACACCTTAGATGGTTGAGATATCAGTTATGGCAGAAGCTAATGCGTCTACATCATATTTGTCTCAGTCACACTTCACAGAATCTGACTTCAAAGTTATTTCCTTACACAATCTTTTTGTTTATGTTAATTATGCTCTTTTTCCTAAAAAAGGATTTGCTGTAGTAATTTTCGACTTTTACCAATTTTAGGGTTTAGCCAGTAGGTTGAAATCGACTTTTTTAATATTTCACAGGACTTATGTTGCTTTCACCAATATCATTCAATTCAATTTCTTCTACTTAATACAAAACATGCACAATCAAGCTGTCATCTCTTAACACTGTTTTGAGTGTGAATAGTGTCATCTTACAACTTAATGTCATTATGATTTTACCATCAATATGTGAGTTAAGTTTTCATGGATTTATGCAGTAATGTACAGTGCATGAATGTTATTGGAACAGTTCAGTATCAGCACAGTGTCTATTACTAAGTGTTTGATTGGTATATATGTGCTGCCAAAGAGGTGTTAACTGCTATAAACAGTAACTGTTTCTAAACTGAAGCTGTCTATATTGAATAGTCGAAGTGATTTTATCGATTTTTATCAATGCAGTAGATATAAAGTCCTGCTATGATTTAATATCAATGCAGTAGATATAAAGTCCTGCTATGATTTAATATCATATTCTTTTAATTATCTTGTATTGATTATAAACAAAGAAAACACTTCTTGATTCTCCAAATATGCAGACATTGAAGTTGCTTGACATTGAGCTTTAACCATTTTCTTGGACGGGTGCTAATCGTTTTACTCATGGATTTCGATTTAATTGTATTTAATATATTGCAGTTTAAGCGGAATCCAAGTATAATAGTATAACATTTGTCAAAATTGAACACTAATGGAGATCTTAGTGAAACAAACAAACAAATAAACAAACAAATCTAACATTCCATTAAAGAGACTTTTCATGATTCGCCTCGATCAATGAGTGGTTCCCTGATGCTGTACCAGATTGAATCTTTCAGTACAGTATGAATATTTTACATCCAATAGAATGTCATATTTTACGCTTCTTGCAAAGGTAAGGAAATGTCTTCCAGCATCGCTTGTCATTCCATTTTCCTCTTTCCCAATCACCCTTGATTAAATGGCTGCCACTCTGTAGGACGCATTACATGCAGAAGATGGTTAGTTTCCTTTCAGCAGTGACTTCTATTTCAAAGTGTCATAGAATGAAACAATTAATGGTGAAGACATGTAATTTTACGACTGAACAATCCTTGTATTTGACTTGTCAAAGAAATGAACACATCTAGATATATCAAATAAAACTTGCAATTAAAGATATGCATTGATTAAAAATCGTCAATATGATAGGAGACAATGCTTCACAAGTAAGCACCATTAATAATAAGAATCATGTTTGCTCCTAGCCCTCTACTGCTATCTTGACCGCTTGCCCTATTTTTCCATTATCACATTACAACATTTCAGAAGAGAATAGATTTACATAAGATACACATACCTCAGAGTATATGAGACCGCACTCCTCAGGCTTGCAGAACAAGCCATGGTGGTTGTTAGGCTCGCCTGAGTCCCAGTTGGTATAGGTGGCTGGTGATCCATCACGCCATTTCCACTCAGAACCGGTTTTATGAAGTCCAATCCAGACCTCCGGCTCAGGGCGAAGACCTGCAAGCAAGCAAACGAACAAGATCTTTTAACGAATTGTATAAAAACAGCACTACTATTATGTATATTGTTGAACAATCCAGATGCTGGACTCAGGGGCTGCAAGTAAGCAAAATAACAAGGTCTATTTGTAATATTGTTAAACAATTGTGATACAATGTATGGCAAACTCTACAATGCAAAGGAATTAAAGCCATACCAATTTGAATTGTTCCGACAACCTTGTGTCCACTTTTAGCAGGAGGAGCCATCAAGAAAACAAAGACACCCACATACTTGGTCACGGTTCTAGACTTTTATTGTATGTTCTACTGTGTGTTACATTCTGTAAGTGGGTCTCTCTCAACTGCATACTTGCTGAGTACGTCATATCATGCACTGTATCCGGTATGCGTCGGTACTGTAATCTCTCAGGTAGCTACGACATGAACAAGAAGTAACTGTCGTTTATTACCTTCATTTTTGATGAGATCTGTAATGAAGCGGTTCTCCGCCCTGCTTGTGATAGAGGCCAGAGATGCACCAATTTTTCTGCACGCTGAGTCTGCCGTAGACCAGTTGACTTTGTCTGTCATCAACTTGTAGCACTGGTTGTTGTATTCCTTCCACCCCCCTTGGCATGATTTGACTGTAACAAAAGGTAATTTCGGTGTAGTTCAACTAATGTTGTCTCTCAAGAACATTTCACTGTGCATTGTTGTTGACAGTGTGTTGCTGAGCTGTTGTAGTCCAACTGACTTTGTCCCTCACGAATAAATATGTATAACATTTGTTGTTGTGTTCCTTCCATCTACGTTTAAAAGTTCTATCGTTTGTATCAATTGGCTGTTATAAAATGTTAATGCAGTGATCTAACACCAAAAGGGTATAGATGCTTGCAGTCGACTTACAGCCTTTTTAGCTGACTACAGCAAACAAGTATCCGGAAACAAATTGCTAAACAGTTTTAAGCTCAACCCAAAAATCCGACAAGTGGAAGCTTGGTTGTTCGCGATATAACATGTTGCACTTGGCTGTTAATCAGGATATCTATGCTGTATAAAACAACTGCTGCCTAGTCCAAGTTCAAGGTCAAGGCCAATACAATTATGTTCTTGCATTCAGAAAAATATCAGCAGCCGAGCCAGAACTGTCTATAGTGTTTGTTGGTCAAAATAGCCAACAGATGTGATAGCAGTCATTTAAACAAAACATTCCCATTAAAGCAAAGATAATTCTGCCATTAATCACTAGAAACTTTATATTTTTTTACTACTTTAAGCAACTTACGTTGCTGACAGTTTTCGCCATTTATGTTCACACAGCGACCATGTTGACATTGTCTTCTGGCACACTTACCTATGTCTGTGTGATTAAGAAAGAAATAGCAAACATGATAGGTACATGCATATCCATTATCAAGGAAGAGAACATGCAAGAAAAGAAAATTGTAGGATAAAAAATCCATAACTATAATTCCTGAAATGTGCAACAACATTTTTCTTCGCTAGGTTATGAATGGAGTGTTCCATCCTCCATAGCATATGTATGGTATATTGAGTTCTTTTTTCACCAGAAACCAAAAAATCTTCAGCATAATAGACTCTACTACTAAAATCTGAGTTTCCCACGAGAAAACATTTTACAAAACTCACCTTGCTGACAGTTCTGTCCAGTCCATCCAGGTGGGCAGGTGCATTTGTATCCACCATCTGTATTCACACAGGTTCCATGTCGGCAGGGTTTCCTGGTGCACTCATTTATGTCTGTGTGATAAATAAAGAGATATCAAGAAAGAGGACGTATAAAATAAATAAAAAGGATGGAGACATTTAGCAACATAAATTGTATCTACAAAAAAAACTTAGTACCTTGCTGGCAGTTCTGTCCAGTCCATCCAGGTGAGCAGGTGCATTTGTATCCACCAGCTGTGTTCACACAGCGTCCAGGTTGGCATGGTCTCCTGGCACACTCATCTAGGTCTGATTAAGAAAGACAAAGCATACATGATAGGTACATGCATATTCATTATCAAGGAAGAGAACATGCAAGAAAAGAAAATTGTCGGATAAATTCCTGAAATGTGCAACAACAGCTATTGTCGGTAGGTTATAGATGGAGTGTTCCATCCTCTAGAGCATATGTATGGTATATTGGCTTATAGCTTTTTCACCAGAAACCAAAACTCTTCAGCTTCATTCCTTAGAGCTTAATGGACTCTACTACTAAACTCTGAGTTTCCCACAAGAAAACATTCAAGAAATCACCTTGCTGACAGTTCTGCCCAGTCCATCCAGGTGAACAGGTGCATTTGTATCCATCATCTGTATTCACACAGGTTCCATGTTGGCATGGTTTCCTGGTGCACACATTTATGTCTGAATGATAAGAAAGAGGTATCAAGAAAGAACATGTCTGTGTGATAGGTAAAGAGATATCAAGAAAGAAGACGTAGAAATTAATAAAAAGTATGGAGACATTTTCAACATGAATGGTATCTATAAAAAATCTTACCTTGCTGACAGTTCTGTCCAGTCCATCCAGGTGAGCAGGTATATGTGTAGCCGTTAAATTGGTTCACACAGCGTCCATGTTGGCATGGTGTCTTTCGTATATTTTGTATGATGAAAAGTTCAAAACAGAGGGAAAGGACGATATCTTTAATCTGACTGTATGCATTCTCAACAACTTTGTTATCCAGGTACAGACTTTCTCCTCCGACTTTGTTTGGCATTCTAGTTCAGCCGTATCCTGTTAAAACGAACACAGTGCATCTGTGTGGCCTAATGGTTCTTTGGTTTGGCAAGAAGCATGGCCTCATCATCATCATCATAGTTCGTCCGGATTTACTCCGGTGAGATACAGTCAATAAAGCATGGCCTCACTAGTAGAAAATGTCTTATTATGCAAGCAAGCCACTATCAACACCAGTTTCAGACATGTTGGTTGGTTAGTTCCGAAATAGTATCGGGGAAAAGTTCAAATCAACTGGTGTCCACAGTTCTTGGAAGTGAATACAGACACTTTAATATGTTTTTCAATGCCCTATTTTCTTCCCAAATAGATTCTTTGAAATGTTAGATAAACAAGGGAATTAATAGTTTTTTTACCCGCAAAAGTAACCGGTTAGCTCACCTTACTTTCAGGTTTGATGTTCAGAGGCAGGACTAAAGTGACGACAACTGCAACAATCCCCAGCAGTCCACAGACCACAATAACCATTGCAACCTTACTGGATGTTGTCCTATTACACATTTCCATGACACGTTCTGAGATAATATAAATATACAACATAAGGCGACACAAATATGATTCGTGGGTTCTTAGATTAAAAAAACAGCAACATATACTTAACGAAAAAAGAGCAATTTGATAGGAGAGCCTGAGAAGTAGGTCTGCACATTTAATTGATCGAAGGTAGTGAAAAATAGTCCGAGAGCCACTGAAATAAATTGGTCTTCCAGTAAGTCATACAAAAAATATCTTGAGGTATTATGCAACATAAGATGGCAAACCTTAACTTTTTATTGTAAGACAAATATGCTTTCAAAATTGTTCAACCTTTGCATATCAAGGCTACTTCAATTCAAGGACAAACATGGAATAAATAAAGTTTAGAAGCAAACCAATAATCTTATACATTCTAAGGATAAACTTTTCTACGTGTAAATTTTGAACTATAATTTATACAAGGACACTTAAGAGTCCATCTAATTCGGTTTTTAAAGAATAGAATTAATCGACTTATTCTTAGACTTATAATGGTTATTCTTAACCTAATAACCCTGGAAAGTTTCAATAACAGTTCGATACCTTAAGAATATCTTGCACCGTTTTATCACATGAAGTTAAACCATGACGAACCTCCAAATTTTAGACCGAAGCTTTTTTCCTCATGCTTTTCATTTTCATCAGTCTTCTCTGGTTTGTGGTGTGGATCTGAGTACGACACTTCCTTCTGCCCTGGATACACTATTGTGCTAAAACTAATTGACACCTTACCGAGCTATACTTTTTGCAAACAAACAGGACCACAAACGTAACCGAAATATATTATCATTCGTGGTGGTAAAGGTTATTAGACGAATCGACATTATTGCTTTTATGTTGCCTGTCGATATGCCCAGAATACTAATGCGACGCTGGTGTCCAGAGCACTAAACAAATTTAACACAGGTACCAACTGTGCAGATCTTTGCCGCAGATAAACGCTTGATGCGTGATAGAATAACAACAACATGTCAAAGAACCTATAGAAAATATAGCGAAAATGATGCGAGACTAATTTCGAGCAAAGACATAACATCATCATTTCAAATCGTCAGCGTGTGAAAAGTGAACACCCACCTATAGTTCAATCTAAAGGTATCATATAAGCCGTATTTTTTAGGACTTGGTGTCATTTATGACATATACAAATATAAAGGAAAGAAAATTATAACTGAAAATCATAATTATTGGGGCATTATTTGCATGATCGATGACGGCATGTTGCGTCTTTTTGGGTCTTACGTTTAAATTGCAACAGAAATGATGGGCTATCTGCAGTTGAATTGATGCCGTCCGAAAAAGAAGCAAGCTCAAAAACGTCACCAAAATATATTATCTTCCTTGGTGAAGGTGATTAGACGAATCTACATTATCGCATTGATTTATCCTGTCGATGCTCACAGAAAACAAGTGAGACGCTGGTGTCCAGTAAGAACGTATCTAATTCACGAATTGATTTTGTTTTTTTGGCAGACTCCAGGTTTAAGTTCAACATATGTGCAAAATGTACTACTCGCCTTTTGGCTACAGACATGTGATGATGATGATGATGTGATAGAATAACAAAACATGTCAAAGAAAAATCATTAGGTAAAGTTTCGTTCTTGGAAATATTTTGGTGCAAACAGCTTACAATAGATAAGAGACTTCCATGTAAAAGGGCAAGGATCGTACAAAATGAATGGTCGATGGCGTAAACAATGCTAGACTAATCTAAAGCAAGAACATTACATCATTTTTTCAAACCATATACATATGGAAAATGAACGCCCACATATACTATGACAGCAATATTATGATATCATACAAGCCATAGACGCATCTTATAAGTATTTGAAATCATTTATAGCCTATGTAACTAAAATACCAAGAGAAGTTGTGATTTGAAATCATGATCAATAGATAGGGAATGATGTGTTGTTTTATCATTTTATGTAATGTATAATGTAAGGAATATAACACAGTGGCGTACATGTGTTGCATCATTGATTAGAAGTCGACATACTCCCAGCTTTATGTCTAACCCTACCCCCTGGTTAAACCCACCTAGAGTTTAAACCAATAATACATCATACAAGCCAAGGTATACTAGGATTTGATGTTATCTATGACATATGTCAATAAAAAGATAAAAAAGTTATAACTCAGAATCATGATTATTGGCCGGGGGCATTATTTGCATAATTGATGGAGATATGATGCGTCTATTTATGTCTTACGTATTGATTTGTTATAAAAAATAAAAAAACAACGGTGGGCTATATGTTGAATTTCAATTGAAAGTGTACATACCTCCAGGTTTATGTCCAGTTCTGTCCTCCTTTTTGTCGTACGGATCTGAGAACGAGTCTGTCTTTTCTTCTGGCGACACCACTGCGTGGTCTCCCATGTCAAGTTTGCGAGTAGGGGGTAGAACCGGCACAGCACGTTTCAAACCAGAGCTCAATATCACATTTACCTCACCGGACTCTAAATCCACGTCTTCGTACTTTCTGTCTGATTCTTCCTTCCCTACATCTGCTTGTCTCTTCTCATTGTCGCTGGACACTAGATTCAAGGCTTTGATCTTTCGACATACTTGTTTTGAGTCTTCAAAGATACTATATCCAGCAGGATCCACATCTTCATAATTTCTGTTAGCATCTTCCTTCTCTTTCTCTTTCATGTCAAGATGGCGAGGGTTTCTTGCCGGCAAAGGCGGCGGGACGCTTTCACAATCCACATCAGTATCGCCCTGCTCGTTTGGCCCAGGCCCAAATGCAAAGATACTTTCACCATGTGGATCCACGTCTTCGTAGTATTTGTCCGTTTCGCCATCCCTTCTCATGTCAAGTCGGCGAGTGGTAAGCTTTTTTTTCGGCAACGGCGGTGGGACATCTTCAACATACTGCTTGTTTGGCGGTAACCTGGAATCACCCGCCTCCGTTTCTGCAAGATGGTGAGAAGTGGGTTCAAAACTCGGTATCAAGATTTTGTCTCCATGCATATCCACATGTTGGTTTTTTCTCGGTGGCAAAGTTGGCGGAGCATTTCTGTCATCTTCACTATCCTGTTTCTTCGGCCCAGAACTCGGTTCCAATATACTCCCACCAAACGGATCCACGTCTTCATACTTTCTCGCCGATTCTTCATTTCTTCCGTCTTCTCGTTCTTTTTCTTTGTCTGCCATATCAAAATGTCGAAGACGCAGTACGTACTATGTTTAAAGTATTTCTTGGCAGAACTAGACCCAGGAGTATGATCGCAAACAAACAACGACTGTGTTTTAGAGGTGGAGTAAGCATTCCAGAAATGATTGTACCTTTGCACGGTGACCTTTTAGTTTACTTGTATGTCGACAGCCAACGTGTAACGTTATATAATCCTCAGCCTGCAAGAGACTTTGATTGCAAAATGGCGTCACAAGCACAAAATGCTGCAGACTATGATTATCAATTCGTATGACGGTTTATAAATGATTATTCATCGAGGCGAGGCGTGTTGCCCACGCGAAAGATGAGAGAGCCACTAGATAGGCCAAGCAGCCTGTCAGGACTGTATGCAGACGCGAGGGGTCGTGGTGGAACGGCTCTCTGTTGTTAAGTCATTTTGAGGACCTCCAGCGTTGTGGGCGTTGGCTTGCCTAGCAACACATAGCAATCACCTTTGACCCCGAGTTTTTATGATTTTTCCCATTGTTCGCTAAATGCCTCATCCCCACCTACTGTGAAAACTCTCATCTGTCGTAACGACGGGAGAACTAACAAGAAGATTCGTGAAAAACTAGACTGGTCTATTCTCTGTGTTCAAACTGCCTAGAATGGAGGTACACTTCGGTGCCTCATCGAATCTACATTTTTGGTGAAAATTTCATGTTAATAAATGAGGTTTGGTACATGTATGTACTAGTAGGTACATAATTGACTATCAACAAATGTATCAGGTGACTTCATACGTCCTTGACTTGAAATGGCTGAAATGACTGCGACCATATTGACCAGCACGACAGGCAATATCTGTTGGTTTGCTTTACCGAACGAAAGTTGCCCAGGCTTGTGCTTATCACTGAAAGAATCTAGAGTCCACCAGGCCCTCCTATGGGCGTATGGATCGTAGAATTCGTCGGAAAAAAGTAATGATAAGTCCATGGTAGAGATCACATTTCGCCCGCGAACGGAGCCTGTAAATGAAACCCTGGCAAATATTTCCCTATAGCCGGCGTAGTCTAGTTTGGTAGAGACAAGAAGGAATCGACACAGGAGAACTCATTAAATATATCCTCAGCTGTGATGAAGAAATCCAAGGCATTTGATCATGAAAGATAGCATCTGGTTTCAATACTTCACAAACGTGTCACTTGTATTTGGAACATATCGTAAAAATGTATATACATGTAAACAGTCGTTGAAATTAGTATTAAACAATCGGACCAATGAATACGTATGGGCAGAGCACCTTTGCATTTTCAAGGATCTTGGGTGAAGAGAGATTGGCTTGGATTACGGAGCAAACCAACTTTCTTGTAACTCACTACGGATTTGATTTAGACAACGTTTAAAAACAGTAACGGTGTAAGTAGAATTTGTGCAGGATCTACCCTTTGTATACTGAGTACATTTCCATTGATTTTATGAAGAGTTGGCCTGAACAGCGTTTTAAACGCCTGGGAGGCCACATTTAACTATAGGGTTGAGTTTCAATGGGACACATTATTTGATTGAAATTTGCTGAAAAATTGCACAAAAAAACGTCGGATGTGACCGCTACCGGGGTCCCTTCCGACAAATCTGGGGTATCTCACAAGATCCCAGGAAAAAAGCTGTTCCTTCGTCATCCCAACGGAAGAAAAGAAAGAAGCTGAAGGGTAAGTAACTTACAAGATGTTCGACTACTGACAATGTTCTGGTTCTTGCTCCTTGTCTTCTGCTTTTACGCCATGTCCCTGCGACCTGTAATCAAATGTGATTGTCTATTCCTATAATGAATATGTGCACGGAAACACCGAAACATGATTGTGTTCACAAACATTGTATTGAGTCACATTTCTACACCATCATACAGCACTCCTCCTTCTTTCCTGAGACCACACCATCTGTATCTGTTGCCTCTCAGATTTAAGAAAAATAATGCTGAACTCCACAATCTACCTGAAATAAGAATCTGTCTTGGTTCTCAATATTTCAAGAATTGAATATGGTTCATGTTTTCCTCACAGTCCCACAGTTTTCTTCTTGAGTGAATTTCATCTTGCTAAAATTTTTGCTATAAATGAGAGACAATGAGATCATTTGGTGTGGTCCAACTTTGCTAAAGCAGATCAAGGCGACTGATTTGAAAAGGTGACCATACGGAGAGCAGCAGCAGCTCGTAAACTTTCACAACTTAAGACTGCAATGTCAGTACTAAACAAAAGTGTCACTTGTATCTATATTTGGAGCCTATCGTAAAAATCTGTATATGAACAGTCCTTAAAATTAATGTAAAACAATGGGATCAATGAAAAAGCCTTGAAAAATGCAAAGGGCTCTGCACGTTATTATTCATTACCTGCAGAGCCCTTTGCATTTTTCAAGGCTTTTGGATTGATCCCATTGTTTTACATTAATTTCATGGATTGGCATGTATTGGGCTCAGTATACCGATACGGGACAAACCAACTTTCTCGTAACTCTCTATGGAAAGTTGACTTACACAACTTTAAAAAAAAGGAACAGTAGAATTGGTTCAGAATCTGGATTTTGTACATGTACTGGGCACATTTCCATGAATTGTATAGAGTTGAGCTGAACAGCTTTTTAAACGGCTGGGTGACCACATTAAACTCTCTCCGAGTTGTGTTTCAAGGGGCCTAAAAAAACTCACATAGAATCATCAACATTCTTTCATTGAAGTATGCTCATGGAAAATGAATACAACTCGATGCAGTAGTTATAATATCAACATAGTCCATATTCACGTTGATGAAGGCTGGACATCCAGATAATAAGATACGCCCAAAAAACAGTTACTCAAGCAACTGCATAAAATTATAAAACAGTCTAGGAAAATTTTAACCGTATGTATTATTTGCATTATGAATGTCTTTTTCCTTGAAATTAATGGTTCGATGGCTCTAACGTTAAGAATAAATGAATTTAAAAAAGTAAAATAAAAAACAATGCTGCTTTTTTCGTACAACGTAAATCACCAAGGAATACCAGACCTAAGATGTCTATATCAAGCTAAAGTATTGCAGATGGCATTGTAGCATATTTCACAATGGTTAAGTGACTTTACACAATAAACATAAAAAGGCTTACAGAATATATACATCACAGCTCTACAACTTCACAATTTCTACACTTAAGAGCTTGTATGCCTTTTCAGGCTAATGCCTTCACAGAAGTCGTTTGTGAACTATTTTTTATTATAAGGTTTACATTAAAAGTAAATCCGCTGCATCCACTTTCGAATACACATATTACATGTACTACATTATGTCTTTCTTTTTAACTGTATGCCTTAAGCCACGACATTATGCTTTGCAGAACTTATGATGCACTCAATTTTAGAAATTAAGGCTGTCCAAATTCTTCAGTTACGAGTTTACTACTATTTTTAAATGATCCGCGATTTGTTACATACATGGATACTATAGCCCCAATCCAGTACATTTCCAATAGTCAAACTATCTCCTACAGATCTACAGACATAAAGTTGACAATTGTCTTTACTTCTCTACTTTCCTACACAGTAATACAGCATGATCCAATCATTATAAAGATTCTTATTAGGCCACACCAAGTTCTTGGGTCTTGGAACTTAATAGACATTGTATGTCTGACTCAATCACACTCACGTACTATCCGCTATATCGTCTGTGCAGTCACTTGCATAAAGGTGCAATGAATACCTTTTATTGCTGACATATTGGTTATGGCAGGACCTATTTTGTCTATATTATATTTTTCTTAAGTCACAAATCACACAATCTGATTTCAGAATTGGCCTAGCCTTCTATCCTTACAAACGTTTATTGTTTCAAGGATGTTTATCCCTGTAAAACAACTTATCGTATCCATGTTACTACATGCAGCAATTTGCAATTTAAGCCTGAAGGTTAATATGATCGATTATTCTAGATTTAATATAGTTTCTGCATCAACTTCATCTTCTGCAGAACACGCATCGACGAACACTCGAAAACATATCTTTCCTATGCAGTAAGCATACAAGCTACTATGACTGGGTAGTTTTTTGTTGTGTTTTTTTGTTTGTAGACCATCTTTTTCGAGCAAAAAATATCATGTATTTGAAGCTAAGAAAAGACTTCCTGTCCAAATAGACAGAACTTGAAGTTACTTGACACTGTCCTTTGGCCATCTTTTAAAGGTAAATGCTAATCTTTCTACATAGGAATTTTGGTTACATTTTTCAGTATCCCAACGCACGGTTGCATCTAACATTCTTTTACAGCAACTCCTCTTGGTTCGCTTCGATCAGAGGGTGGTTTGTTGGCGGTCCACGCAAGCTGTACCAGTATGTATCTTTTACATCCAATAGGGTGTCATTTTTTTGGCTTCTCGCAAAGGTAAGGATATTTCTTCCAGCATCGTTTGTCATTCCATTTTCCCCGTGTCCACTTAGTATTTGTCCAACTTGCGCCAGTCTGTGGGAAATGTTACAAACAGAAGATGGTTACATTCCTTTCAGCATTGACTTCTATTTCATTTTGTAGTCTTACATGTCTAAGAAGGAAATAATTAAAGGAAAATGTAAGTTTTACCGATAAACAATCTTTGCATTCCACACGGCAAAGAAAGGGAAAAGTCTAGATAAGTACTAAGTAAAAGTTATATAATTTGTTCAATGAAAAATATATATTGATCGTCTTACGATCACAGACTTGATTGCATTTGATCATATCTCGCCCCTTTTTTCTATCCATTTCAATGAATCATATATGATTACAAAACTTTCGTACGACTGTGTCATTGATATGTTTGCATATGTTAATTTTTTTTCTTGTATCTGTAAAAATATTACATTGATTTGTAGTTGTTAGCTTCTGATGTTGCTTTTTATGCGAATGCTCCAAGTATGTACATACTTGTGTCAAATTCAAAAATTTGGACTGAAAACAGAGAAGAGGCATGTCTTAAATTCAAACCACAAGGAGGAAAAACCCTAGCACAGAAACCCCGGAAAGACACCCCTGTCAAAAACGTCCTAGGGACAAAGCCCATGTAACAATATCTAATTGCTTATATTTGTGCATTTTTGAATATGTTGTTATGTATTACTACCATTTACTACTGTATTTATGAATCTCATTTGTAATGAACATATGTATGAGTGTATCAAGCACTCGGTAGCACTGGACATACGAGTCGCAACGAGCATAACATAGGGGGTAGGATAGTACACTATTTTGAAATGAGATATAATAGATTATGATTCATAGAGTAAGATCAGAAATATGATTGCTTGATAGGCACAACTAATATGATCATAAACCATCAACATGATAACAGAGGGTGGAAAGTTTGCACCTTGATTGACACAGTTTCACAATCAAATAGTCAAAAGTCATGTTTTGCTCCTAGCCCTCTGTTGGCATCTTAACCACTTTTTGCTAGCTTTTTACTTCACAGCATTTGAGTGTGGTCGTATGGCGTAACGGCAGGGGTTTCGCATCAGAACCCAGGGGTTCCGGGTTCGAATACCCCCTGGCCAGACGCCACCGATGTTTTGCCCTCGGAAAAAGACACTTTTACATGATTTCCTCACACCACCCAAGTGTAAAAACGGGTATACTATGTGTGGGCCACGACACCATCAGTAGCTGCCTGTGTCCCACGTGTATTGCACTGTTGCAATTCTACTAAAATCAAAATCAAATTTGAGAACTAAAGAAAGAAAGAAAGTGATTAGTATGGCCTTAAGCTGTAGAAAAGAACAGAAACGCGCACCTCGGAGTTCATGAAAACGCACTCCTCAGCACCACAGATCCAGCCTTCGAAGTTGTTAGGCTCACCAGAGTTCCAGTTTGTATAGGTGGCTCGTGACCCATCACTCCACTTCCACTCAGAACCAGCTTTACGAAGTCCAATCCAGACCGCCGACTCAGGGGCTGCAAGCAAGCAAAAGAACAAGCCTTAGGTCTTTTGATAAATGCTATTAAAAAGAACAGCGATACAATCAAGTATATCGTTCAACAATTCAGATCCTTGACTCAGGGGCTGCAAGCAAGCAAGCAAACAAGCAAGCAAGCAAGCAAGCAGAAGAACAAGGTCTATATGATCATGTATATTATTCAACAATTGTGATAACACGTATGGCAACCTTGTTCAAATGCTAGGAAATTAAAGTTATACCAATTTGCTTTGTTGGTTCACTGACATCTTTGTGTTAAGTTTAAACAGTTGGAGCCATCAATAAAGCAAAGGGTTACATCTGACTCTGTTCACTACCTGAAACTTGTTTCACCAAGGACAAGATACAGACTTTCTCCTCAGCTTTTGGATTCGATAAGAGATCCAGTCAATTAAATCTGTACAGCCCAATTTCTATATCTATGCCGTACAGAATGAGACTTGTATATAGACTTTTAATGTGTGCTGATAGGCATACACAGTTCTATGTGTATATGTATACTTACAATGCAGAGGTCACCACATGTCAATAGGGCATGCTAAGTCTATCAAGCATGTTGTGATGAGAATTTTAAAATCAGACAGGTAGGTATATATAGATATATAGATATATACATATATATACATATATAGATATATACATATATAGATAGATATATATATAGATATGTTAGCACTCAGTACATATATAGGTGTGGCCTAGAAGTACGTCTTTACGAATCATGCCATGAAGACCTGTCATAATTGATGACAAGTGAAGTATCTGCCTTAATGTGACTCACAGACACCGGCAGACTTGGTCACGATGGTATACCTCTAATTTATGTTCTACTATGTTGTTTGCACACTTGCTGAGTACGTGATGACATGAACTGTATCAGTGATTCGGTCTGCGTCGGTACGCTTATCGGTCAGGTCAACATGAACAAGGAGTAACGGTTGTTTTATTACCCACCATGTCTGATTAGACCTGTAATGAAGCTGTTCTCCGCCTTGCTTGTGATAGAGGCCAGATATGCACGATATTTTCTACACTCTGAGTCTGCTGTAGACCAGGTGACTTTGTCTGTGATCAACTTGTAGCAGTGGTTGCTGTATTCCTTCCATCCATTTTGGCATGATGTGGCTGTAACAAATAGTGAGTGCAATACTTTAACTATAATAACACCAAATGCTGCATGCAGTTAACCTTATCTAGATCGGAAGTTCGGGGGTGGGGGATGAAAGTGATCGCGCCAAATTTCACGTCGCGTCGCATAACTGCCGAAAGACGTGCTACAAAACATGGTGCCTTATTACAGAATTTAGTTGTCAGCAATTTCATCATGATAGGTTTATCATTTTTTGTGCTGCCATGGGAACGGGTTCCAAGCAGGCATAGTATACAAAATTTGCCAATTTCGGTTGAAGCAATGTGGTTTCAAGGTTTTGTTGCTTAACCACCGTTGCTTTTCTTCATCATTAACATCTAATGTAATTTAATGTAACATTTATGATTAAATATGCATAATATATGCTAATTTGATGACGTCATTGGCCAACATCTAAGATGTTGGAATATCATAAGCGATGGTTTAATCAGGTTGTTGTTACTCGCACTGCGTCAGTACATTCTATACATCTTACAAAAACATCAATATTGATGTTTTTACTCCGTCTTCATTTTATCTTGATGAAGAAATAAATCCTTCACAGCTGATACGCCACATACGGTCAATTTTCAAATCAGCCAACACATGTGATAGCAGTATTCTAAACAAAAAAACATTCCCTTCAATGCCGAGATAATTCATCGTCAGCAAGTATACGATATTGTAATTCAAACGTGTTTTTATTTCATTCGGTGTCATTGAATCGACTCTCTAAATCATACATTCTGTATCTAAGTATCGTATTATAGAACGAAAATGTTAAATAGCGTAAGGCTAAGTGAATATACGTACATGATATAATATGATATGATATGATGTAATCAATGAACTAAATGCTCCAACCTGGTAAACCAAGTCGATCGTACATGTTGCCACCTGATGCAGAGTTTTTCTCCCCATCAGAGCATATCTTGTTTTTCAAATAGCATTGACTGTCGATGTTGTGCTGAAACGACTGGCATGTCAAGTCGTCACAGCAGGCGTCTGCACAGGCCCGGAGGGTAACAGCGCCAAGACTGACTATGTCCACAGCTCCTGCACAATCACTCCGGGGGACGTGGCGAAACGCTGATAGTCCACACGTTTCTGAAACAGTGGTATGTAGCTTTACCTGACGAATCATCCAATTGAATCACTAAATCTGATATAATATACTTGTTAATTGATCGATGAATGGACGAATATTGATACTGTACAACCTCAAAGCACATCATGATATGGCATCATTTCCGTGTCAAATATCGTATTTTAAAACTGCCTTAACTAACCTTATCTAGACAGGATATGGCATCATTTCCGTGTCAAAAGGTACCTTTAATGAACGAAAAACGTCTACTATGGTATGAAAATAGTAACGATGCTTTGACTTCAAGTGGTGCCAGCAATGTTGGGATATGGCGCCACCAAGTTAAAGCATCGTTACCATTTTGGAACTATTAACTGTGAACTTTTTTGTATCGATATTTCTATAGGCTAAAAAACAATGACGATTTTTCTTTACCTGATGAGCTTCCGTCGAGGTTCAGTTCTCTGAGCCATGGCTGCCAGCCCGAGTGGGTCAGCGTGATCACGAACCTCCAGTACCGCGCTGTTCCCAGGAACCCGCCGAACTCTTGACGGTCTTCCGTCCCTCCCTGCAAGTTGGTAACGGACACGACGTCCTTCCATTTGTACGGACTCCCAGACGGCGACTTTTGCAACGTGAAGGCTGCGATGTCATGGGCGGTGTCTCCGTAGTTGTTGACTGCGATGCGTGTCAGAGTCTGGTGTGCTGTGAGGTCCAGTATGATGTACCAGTTGTTGTGGTATTGGTCCAGACCTTGAGGGTTCCAGTAGGTCCCAATGTCCCCATCAAAGGCCTTTGCGGCATCATAAGTCACTCCGTTGCTAACCCACGGTGTGCCGGCAGAGTCCACAACCCATGATGAATGCGGAGTCAGCCATGCACCTGGGGAAGAGGACGACGAATCATCACGCCAGCTCTATGGAAACATGGAAGTCGAAAACACACAAAAAACAGACACATGTACGATGTGCCACTTTATGTCGCACATAACGTGAATTAAGCGACGTAAAAAGGGAGCGTATTTACCTCCGTAACTTTGATACGTAGCACGCTATCATTCCGATATTGAAAACGTCCCTACTATAGCATCAAAAAGATATCTACGCTTGTCTAAAGTACGTTTTGGAGGGAGGTATTTTGACACGAAAATTGTAAGGTAGTATAAAGGTCCCTCTTTATGGACCCTGTCGTGTACCCAATACGACGTTTTAACGCTATATTTACACCATCGCCGACGTATTTACATTTATCTAAGGTACCTTTCTCGACAACGATTTTCTGACACGGAAATGATACCATAGACAGGAGGGAGGGGTGGCTAAAAGTCCACGCGCCAACTTTCACATTGTATGACTGCCAAACGACGTGTGCTACGACTACTGAACTTGGTTACTCTTCCTAGCATTTAGTTGGCAACAATTTTATACTGATAGTATAAGTTTATTATTTTTGCAATGGCATTTTTTTGGTTTAACTCATTAAGATTCAGGGTTTTTTTGCTCAACCATTCTTGTTTTCCTAAATGATTAACATTGTATATAACTTAATGTAACTTTCATGCTTTAATGGTCATAAATTATGCTAATTTCATGACGTCAGTGGTCTAAATCCATGGCGGACAATGTCATTAGTTTAGGTAAAACAGGCTTTTTCATTCAAATTAGTTACTATAGCTGGTATGTTGTTTACAAAAAACATTCAATCTGAGTACCTAATGAAAATACCTAAAATACCATACAGGAAAATTTCAGGACAAATACCCACCTTGCTCACAATTCTGTCCAGTCCATCCACGTGAGCAGATGCATTTATATCCACCATCATTATTCACACAGGTTCCATGTTGGCATGGTTTTTCAGCACACTCATCCAGGTCTGTACAATTTAAGAAAAGATGTATGTCAGTGAAGCTCATCAACTTGTCAAACTTTTTTTTCAAATATTCATTCATTTTCAAAACGCGCTTGAAGGACGATGAAAGAAGAAAGAAGGAATTGACTCCTCCACAGAAGAACTGGAATATTCGGGATAGGACAAAAATAACTCACCTTGCTGACAGTTCTGTCCAGTCCATCCAGGTGAGCAGGTACATTTGTAGCCACCATCTTTGTTCACACAATGCCCATGTTGACAGGGTTTCCTGGTGCACTCATCTATATCTGTGTGGTAAGTAAAGAGATATAAAGAAAGAGGACGTAGAAAACAAAAGATGGAGACATTTAGCAACATACGCCAAAAATGATTACTCAAGCAACTGGATAAAGTTTTGAAACAGTCAGACGTTTCAGACAGCATCCACTGTCTTTCGTCACTGACGAAAGACAGTGGATGCTGTCTGAAACGTCTGACTGTTTCAAAACTTTATCCAGTTGCTTGAGTAATTATTTTTGGCGTATCTTACTACCTGGATGTCTAACTTTCATCAACGTATTTAGCAACATACCTTGAACTGAAGAACTGGAATATTCGGGATGGGACAAAAAAACTTACCTTGCTGACAGTTCTGTCCAGTCCATTCAGGTGAACAGGTACATGTGTAGCCGTTAACTTTGTTTACACAGCGTCCATGTTGGCATGGTTTCTTGGTGCACTCATTGATATCTGTATGACAACAGAAATAAATTATGGTTAAATGGACTTTCAACGGCAGTATCCTATCACTGGGCATCAGCCAAGATGATTAGAAAGTAGATGGGATTTAAGGAAATCTATAGAGAAGATGGGAGAAAGTGTCACCCGAAAATTCATTTGAAAAATAGGTGTTTGCAACATTAAGAAACAATCACCTTGCTGACAATTCTGTCCAGTCCATCCAGGTGAGCAGGTACATTTGTATCCACCATCTTTGTTCACACAGGTTCCATGTTGGCATGGTTTTTCAACACACTCATCCAGGTCTGTTCAATTCAAGAACAGAGATGTAATGTGTGTCAGTGAAGCTCATTAACCTGTCAATCATTTTTTTTCAAATATCAATTCATCTTTAAACGCGCTTGAATGACAAGAAAGAAGGAATTGACTCTACCACAGAACTGGAATATTCGCCATAGGACAAAAAAAATTCACCTTGCTGACAGTTCTGTCCAGTCCATCCAGGTGAGCAGGTACATTTGTAGCCGCCATCTTTGTTCACACAGGTTCCATGTTGACAGGGTTTCTTGGTGCACTCATCTATGTCTGTGTGATAAGTAAAGAGACATAAAGAAAGAGGACGTAGAAAAAAATGAAAAATGATGGAGACATTTATCAACATGAATGGTATCTAAAATAACACTTACCTTGCTGACAGTTCTGTCCAGTCCATCCAGGTGAGCAGGTGCATTTGTATTCGCCATCTTCGTTCACACAGCGTCCATGTTGACATGGTGTCTTGGTGCACTCATTGATGTCTGTAAGACAACAGAAATAGATCATGTGGTTAAATGGACTTTCAAAGGCAGCATCCTATCACTGGGCATCAGCCAAGATGATTAGAAAGTAGATGGGGTTTAAGGAAATCTGTCACCCAAAAATTCATTTGAAAGATTGGTGTTGCAACATTGAAAAAAAACTCACCTTGCTGACAGCTCTGTCCAGTCCATCCAGGTGAGCAGGTACATTTGTATCCACCATCTTTGTTCACACAGGTTCCATGTTGGCAAGGATCCCTGATGCACTTGTCCATGATGTCAATACCTGAGCACAATTAGCAGTTACAGATTGTGAGGTAAGCTTCTTTTACTCCGAGAAAGACATAAAACATTCTGTGACCCTGTTGACAACATTGCTGGAAAGCTTGAATATGCCAGCATTATCAACTAACAGAAGGAATGCATACAACATCCTGAATATCCTCTCAGCCCGAGTCTCTTGTTTAGTCGAAAGCTGGCAAATGATATCAAATTCTTTACCTGATGTCTAAGTGATAAAATGTTATAGAATGTTTTCCAACACGTTCTCTTTATTGATGTTGCATGCAACATAAAAAGCGATTTGACCTGCATCGCCTACCTGTTGTTAACGATGACAGAGATATGACAGTCGTTGTAAATGACTCCCGTCCGGAAGGTAAACTGAGCGAAGTCGAGTAGGAAACGGTAGAGATCTTTTCCTCGTAGAAAGTCGTCGCCCTTGGAGTAGCAGTCTTCCTTAGCTTCGATTGTGGGGACAGTGGAATCATGTCGGCAAAGGTAGAGTTGCCTTCTTTGAAGAACCACACCATCATTGGAGTAGCAGACTTCTTTAGCTTCGATGGGGAGAAAGGAGTCGTGTTCACAAGGGCCGAGGTGTTATTCTTGAAGACCATCGTCGTCATCGGAGTAGCAGACTTCTTTAGCATCGATGTTCGGGAAAGAGGAGTCGTGTTCACAATGGCCGAGAGGTTTTCCTTGAAGAACGTTGTCACCCTTAGAGTAGCAGACTTCCTTAGCTTCGATGGTGGGGAGAGTGGAATCGTGTTGGCAAAGGTAGAGTTGCCTTCTTTGAAGAACGTCGCCATCATTGGAGTAGCAGACTTCCTTAGCTTCGATGGGGAGAATGGAGTCGTGTTGATAAGGGCCGATGTGTTATCCTGGTAGAAAACCCGTGACCTTAAAACGCTGGAATGTGCTTCCTGTGCCCAGGTAACCACGTCATCTTGATTCTCATTCTGCAAACAGATGTGGATGTTGGTAAGGCCACAACAATTTGAATTTCCCGGTTTTCGTATATTTTGTAACAACACTTGAGCAATAGGAGGCGTTGAAGACAGAGAAATAGGGTGAACAATTGTATCTTTATATATTCATTCCTAAAATTGTTGTTTACCGGGTACAGACGTTCTCATCTGACTCTGTTTGGTATTCCAGTTCACCCTTATCCTTTCAAAACCCGAGAACGAACAAAGTGCATCTGTGTGGCCTAATGATACTGTGATGTAGCAGGAAGCATGGCCTTACTTGTAGAAAATGTCATATTATGCAAACAAGCAACTATCAACAATGGTTTCTGCCATGTTGGCTGGTTGATTATAAGACTTTCAAGAGAAATGTCAACTGAAAGAGCAATAAAAGATCAGTCTGATGGAAAATTCAAATTAATTGGTGCTCACAGTTTGTGGAAGTAAATACAGGCATCTTCAATGTTTTTTTTTTTACAATGTCGTCTTCTCTTCCCAAATAGATTCTCTAAAATGTCAGAAAAACAAGGGATTAAATAGTTTCTTATCCGCAAAAGTAACTTGTTGGCTTACCTTAGTTTCAGATTTGACGTAAAGGGACAGGACTGAAGCGACGGCAACTAAAGCAATCACCAGAATTCCACAGCCAATAATAACCCAGACAACCTTACTGGATGTCACCCTCTTCCACACTTCTATAGCACGCCCTGGGATCCAATATAAACATAAAACATATTTAAGGCCACACAAATCTAATTTGTGGGTTGTTAGGTAAAATAACATATGCATAACGGGAAAACAATTTGGAAAGACAGCCTGGGAGTCACTGTTGTGCTTTCAACTTCTGTTAGGGAGTGAAATATAGTCAAATTCAAGTTTCAGTTGTGACCTATTTCTAAAGTTCGCAGTCCGAGAGCCACGGATATGAATTCGTGAGGTCTTCCAGTATACGTAAGTCTGACAAAAGTAATTTCTTGATATATTATGCAACAAAAGATAACACACCTCGAAATTTTATAGGAACTATTGGAAGAACTAGAGGACAGATTTGCTTTTAGAACAGTTCACCTCAAGATAAACCTTTATCTATCAAGGTAACTTCAATTCGAGGGTATAAGAAGAAAAAAAACAAAATTTATCAGCAAACCAATGATCTAATAAAGCTGGCCTGGATTAACTTTTTCAATCTTGATGTGTAAATTTTCAGCAATTATTCAATTAAGGATATAAAGTATCAATTCAAGTCTATTCTAAAATAATGAAATTAATCAACATCAGGGTTCTTCTTAGATTTATTAGAATATCTTGCACCGTTTCTATACATGAAGTTTAACCATGACGAACCTCCAACTTTGAGACCAAAGCTTTTTTCCTCCAGCTTTCCATCTTCAACAGTATTCTCTGGTTTGTAGTACTGATCTGAGGACGGCTCGTCCTTCTGCTCTGGACACACGACTACGTGATCTCCCATGTCGAGTTTCCGGGGAGAGTGTAGATCAGGCACAGCACGTTTCAAACCGGAGTTTAATTTCACATCTACACCGCCGGGCTCTAGATCCACATCTTCATACTTTCTGTCCGCCTCTATGATCGAAGCGAAAGTCAACATTTTTGTATTTTTCCCAAAACTAAAGATGTATCCAGACTTTGAGATTCATAAGACAATAATTTTTACTGCAATACCGAAGAAAGCCGCTAGAGGGTATAATACGACCTGTAATTCATTTTGCTATTTACCAGCATAAGGCGATGGGGGTAAAACATCATATTGATCCATTTACAACACTGATGTCCTAAGGCCAGTTCCAGCTGTCCCTGTCAAAGCCCTAATTATAATATTATGATGACACTCAAATGAGGAAGGTGCTATCGCAATAGTGTGAAGGTGGTCTGAAGTGAGGCGATAATTGCCCCGACTTGCCCTAGCTCCCACTCCCCGCCTGCTATTAGCATTAGATTAAGCGCTAATTGGATACCCTGCCATTCTGTTCTCTGGGCTTTCCCTGCCTCAGACATCCAAAATCCAATATGGTGGACCAAAGAACTAATAATTAACCTCCTTGGGTGGACTTTTCTAGAAGCTACAATTTTCGGCATGTTTCGACCACATCCAGCGTCATAAGAACAACGCTTTTCTGCAGTTGACTAAAACATGATAAGCTTCCTGTAACCTTTTATCAAGTTTGAGCTGTGGTTTTGTCAACACGTCTTGTACACAATGGAGTCTTGCTAATTACCAGATAATACGTGTGAACAGTCAGGCCATAACTCAATCGACCTTAGTTTTATCATTTCAAACATCTACTATTCAGGTTAACAACTTTGTTCTGTATTTTATGGCTCCTGTCTGATGTAAAGGAATTGTAACAGTCTGGTTGTTGCAACCATACTAAAATTATTTCACGAAATGTGTGAAGAACAGGAATTCTTCCATCCACATACAAAGCTAAAGCAGCGTAACAATAGCTAAGTGTCTGATGATGAATTCATGTCAGACAAAACACATGTTGGACAATACACATGTATCATCTGCTATCTGTCCAACAGTTGAGGCAACATTGTTCAGCCACAAAAGTGCAGGTCTTGGCAAGTGACCCAAACCTCTCAATTTGAAGACAAAAATTGTTTTTAATCTAAGTCCTCCGCTGTACAAATGCATTCAATAGCTACTGGTACCAAGTTATTGCATTTTACCATGTCTCCATATTATTATTCACTACCCGCAACATATGAACTGAAATCACAATAAATACAAAGGAGGTTTTATATAAAACCGCCTTGGAAATACTAGTAAGACTAAGAATATGTTATGTTTACTTTGTTGAGAAGCGTCAATTAATGATGGCAACTATTGACCTTGAACATTTGTTGAAAACTTGTATTGTGGCAATGTCATAACTGCAACCCTAAATTCAAATCAGTCTTTCGTCAACTTTATACAGGAAGGTAGGTTTGAATCGCAACGTGTATTCTTGGCCTGCCGTATTAACTCTTGTCCCCGCAGAGCCCAACAACACTAAAACCTTGGACTAACCAATGTATAAAGCCGGTATTAAAGTCAAACTAGCGGGAAAGCCATGTTTTGTTTTCCTTTGTCCCTTTCAGACAACTCTTATTCGTCGCTTGCTTGATTTGAAGGGTGAATCAAGACAAAGCTGCCCTGAAATTCTCTCTTAGGGCTTCTTGATGTGACCATGTTAGTGTGTACGTTGATGAAGGTTAGTCATCCAGGTAATAAGATACGCCAAAAATAATTACTCAAGCAACTGGATAAGATTTTGAAACAGTCAGACGTTTCAGATAGGTGTACATGTACAGAAAAGTCATAGCGCTATAATTGTGCTTGTGTGCTTTTGTAACTGTAGGTGCACATTTATGCCAGACACTCAATACACATTCATCCATCGTCTCGCAGGGTGGAGTCATGTTGGGTATCATTCGCTCTCTTTTATATAAAAGGGTACTTGTGGAGATACCTGTCTAATGAATGTATAACGTCTGTCTAGGAGCACTGCCCCACGACTCACCTTCATTGTAAAATCACTTCTTCTTTGCTTTACCAAAGAATCTTTAGCCAGCACTGTCCTTGTTAAGCAAAATTTATTTCAGCCCTATTAGTATTTTGAACAATGACCTGGCCCATTCTGCTCGCCCATCAGGACGTTTCTGTCTGCACTCTATGCATAATTAAAAGTAATTGCACATAATGACTTCGAGAGAGGGTGCTAAATACAATTAATCTTTTGACAGATATTCAGCTGTCACGTTGATTGACTGTGATGGATCGGCAAGAGACAGAAAAATTTAAGAATATATGTATCTAAACTTTAAAGCTTTGGGCCCCACCTTTAGCCAAGAGCTACAAAGCTTATATAAGCAAACAATGCGTAAGGAGTTGGTTTGTATGAATAATTGCTTGGAAAACACATTTGCTTATTGTATATTTAGCTATGCGTTAAAAAAGTTATAGCAACCCCCCCCCCCCAAAAAAATATGGTCAAAATTAGTGGATTTTTACATGTTCATATTATTTTGACCATATTCTTAGTTTTTGGAAGCTTATTCTTACTCTATGTGACTGTCGCTATGTCCTCTAAAAAACAATATTCCCAGCTATCGGCAAAGGTGGTGCGCGAGGTATTCTTTGTAAAATCAAACATCATTATATTTCTCAATAGATTATTTAAATATCACGTAGAATTGCCACACATACATTTCTGAGATGACTGATTTCTTGTCTAAGTGCCCTCCAAATTTCAAGCAATTCTGCCGCGTCAGTCTCAAGATATATGAGATCTTCCTAACAAAAGGGTATGACCCATAAAACCCAGTTACTTGGTTGGGACTGGCCTTAGGACACTAGAGACCTTTACGAGCTATGCCCAGCTTACAAAAGATAAGAGACTTTCATGGAGAAGGGCAATGATCTCACACAAATAAATAGTCGATGGTATAAATAATACCAGACTAATTTAAAGCAAGGACATCACATTATTGTTTCAAACCATATGCATATGAAAAAATGGTCGCCCATACATAGACATTCAAGCCAGGCTATGAAATCATACAAGCCATAGACGCACCTTATAAGGATTTGGTATATTTTTTTGGCAAATGTCTATACCAATGTACCAAAGGAAGTTGTAATTTGAAACGCAAGGATCCCAAACAGCTTACAATAGATAAGAGACTTTCGTGTAAGGGCAAGGATCCCACACAAATAAATAAGAGACTTTCTTGTAGAAGAGTAAGGATCCCACACAAATAAGTAAAAGACTGTCGTGTGGAAGGGCAATGATCCCAAAGAGCTTATAATAAATAAGAAACTTTCGTGTAGAAGGGCAAGGATCCCACACGAATAAGTAAGAGACTGTCGTGTGGAAGGGCAATGATCCCAAACAGCTTACAATAAATAAGAGACTGTCGTGTAGAAGGGCAATGATCCCAAACAGCTTACAATGAAAAAAAGCTTTCATGGAGAAGTGCATGGATCCCAAACAGCTTACAATAAATAACAGACTTTCGTGTAGAAGGGCAAGGATCCCACACAAATAGATAAGAGACTGTCGTGTAGAAGGGCAATGATCACAAACAGCTTACAATGAATAAGAGCTTTCATGGAGAAGTGCATGGATCCCAAACAGCTTACAATAAATAACAGACTTTCGTGTAGAAGGGTAAGGATCCCACACAAATAGATAAGAGACTGTCGTGTAGAAGGGCAATGATCACAAACAGCTTACAATGAATAAGAGACTTTCATGTAGAAGGACAATGATCCCACACACGTAAACGGGAGATGGCATAAACAATACCAGACTAATTATAAGCACGAATATAACATCGTTGGTTCAAACCATATAAATATGAAAAATGAACGCCCATATATTGTAGTTAAAGCCAGACTATGATATCATACAAGCCGTGGGCTCATCTTATAAGGATTGTCTCGAGTACTAAAGAGACATCACCATGCTTTAAGTACAGAAAGCATGGCAGATTTGTGCCAATTAAATTTGTTCTTCTCCAGAGTATCGGATTACTTCAACACATGTACATGATACTAATCTGGTCTTTTGGGCGTAAATAAACACGTAAAATGTGATAGGATTTGTCGAAGAAGTTGTTATGAATGAAAAACATTAAACAAAATTTTGCTAATATCTTACAATATAATAGGCAGGGGCGTAATGTAAAAGAGCAAGAGCCCCATATCAGTGAATGCTCCATCACCAGACAAATTTAGAGCAAAAGACATAACACCTTTGTTTCAAACCATCATGCGTATAAAAGTGAACACCAACCTACGATATGTCATACAAGCCAAATTCTGCTCGAATTTGATGTCCTTTATGGCATTTGTAGATGAAAATAAAAATAAAGTAAAATTCCAAATCATGATTATTTGGGTATTATTTGCATGCTTTATGATGGTATGTTTCGTTTTGTTTCGTCCTATGTTCAGATGGCCAAAAAAACGGTGGGCTATATGTTGAATTCTATCTGAAAGTTGACATACCATGTCCAGCTCTGCCCTCTGATTTGTTGTACAGATCTGAGGACGGGTCTCCCTTCTCATCTGCCCACACCACCACATGGTCTCCCATGTCAAGGTTGAGAGGAGGGGGTGGATCGGGTACAGCACGTTTCAAGCCAGAGTTCAGGATCACATTTATACCACCGGACTCTAGATCCACGTCTTCGTATTTTCTGTCCGATTCTTCATTCCTTCCATGTACGCGTGCCTTCTCTCTGTCTCCCATGTCAAGATGGCGAGTGTTTTTTACCGGCAAAGTCGGTGGAACGTAGCTACCATCCACATTTGCATCGCCCTCTTTCGTTTGCCTAGGACCCAATGCAAGGATACTTTCACCATGAGGATCTACATCTTCGTACTTTCTGTCCGTTTCGTCATTCCTTCCGTTTACCTTTTTCTTGGCTCCCATGTCAAGTCGGCGAGTGGTGAGCTTTTTTTTCGGCAACGGCGGCGGGACATCTTTACCATACTGCTTGTTTGGCGGTAACCTGGAATCACCCACCTCCTTTTTTGCAAGATGGCGAGACGGGTTTTCATTGTGCACAGCGCGTTGCAGTCCAGAACTTTGTACAAAGATTCTGTTCCCATGCGGATCCACATCTTCGTTTTTTCTTGGCGGCAAAGGCGGCGGCACATTTTTGTCATCCACGTTTTCATCATGCTGTTTTTGAGGCGGCACCTCCATTTCTGTAATATGTAACGTCCTATCCAAGAAACGTCCCTAACCGAAGCTAGATACTCATTTTCACCGAGAGAAGTGAGGCAAGTTGTGTTAAGTGCCGGCCTTTCTCAAGGGCACAGCGTCAAAGGGACAAACCAGGAGACCCAGGACTTCTGAGTTCTCCTGCGCCACCGCGACGCAACACTAGTGTGGTAGATGAAGAAAAAATACCAGCATGTTTCAAAACATGTTAGTACTCAGTTATGTTTTCCTAATTAGTCTCTTACTGCTTCATCTGACGTAGATGTCTACGTCACCTGATTTGAAATTCTCAATAACAATGAATAATCATTGGCATTTTCAATGAATTCTTAAGGCTTGCGGACCGGGTAAACGGTTAATGACGTTTTGGGGCAAACGTACTTTCTAGTACGCTATTTCCTACAGTAAACGTCAAACTGGACTACCAGAATCTCCATTTTATGTGCCGAGTACAGTCCGTACGAATCACATCGAGAAAACAAATTTACCCATTGTTGTTGCAGTTCACATTGTGGCACATAGGTCAGCAAGTCTCCTTGCTGTTTCTGTATCAGGGTGTCTTTTTTACGGGGAGGGAATATTCTTACCGGCCAGTACGTTACACCAACTAACACATGAATCACTTCTCATAACTGGTACATTAGCTATTTTTTTATATGTTCAGCAATGTAATAATCAAATAGTGCACTTATTTGAAAGCTTGGGGATGGAAGGAAATCAGAAATCTGTACATAGCATAGTCTCTTAGACTGTGTAAACTCAGACTCACACAGACAATCTCGATGACCCGTTTAGCATTAGTTCATTTAAATCCTAGAACCAATGCATTAGGCTCAAACTGGAAGTGACAGTATAAAAAAAGTATAATATTTTCTTTTAAAATGTTGTGATCGAGCGAGGCCTTCTCAAGAATGTCTTGAACACAGTGACACTGCTGAGTGTATACGGTAGGGGTCACTGATATTGCAGGTAGATCTCTTTAAATTCAATGTTTGTTGAATTTGTCGGTCTCAGGGTACCCATATGCATTCATAACACAGTGCAACACAGACCCTTGCGACAGTTCCACAAAGTGTAAGTGTGGATAAAATATGTATACTAGTATGTTGTGTATTATGTGAAACCTGTAAACCCTGCATCAATTCAGCGCTAGAAAGGCTGCCATTGCGGGTAATTTCTGACCAATAAAAAAGAAATTAAAGCAGGCGCGCAGCAAATCATCAAATTGTCATTGTCTATTTCACATTCTCTAGAATGAAAATGAAATGGCAACACATAAATAAGATTGTATGTTCGATGTATTAGACATCTCCACAGTTCAACATCAGCGTACAACACTCTTCCTTTTTTTTGCTAAGGCCACACCGATTAAATTTGTTGGATCTCGGACTTAAAAAAAGAAAAATTAACGGTTCTCAGTGGCAAATGTGCTAGATGTTGGCACATCGGCAACCAAATCCGCAGTTTGTTTTTTGGCACACAGTTTGACAGATCAGCCGAAGAGGCTCGGTGGGCGTCACTCCACCGTCCGGGAAGGTAGTGTAAAGTATGTTCAACGCTCTAACCGTAACGCCACGCCTTCTTCACAAGATATTCGGACTTTTAGAATAATGCAAAATCAACATGAAAATAGATAGTCTCTGCTTTGGTTCACATAGTTTCAGGAACTTAATATGGTTGGATTCATGTTTTCATCACAGACCCATGATTTCATCACCACTTTTCCACAATTTGGACTGAAAAATATCCCAGATCCAACAAATTAATTGGTGGATCCCAACATGTAACAGCAAAGCCATGTGATTAATACTCGGCTTTGTGCAGAATTATAGTACATTACATACATTGACATCGCCTGAAACCTAGTACAAAAACACGTCTTGCTATCGTACATAACATGGATATTAATCAGCGTGCTTAAAACAATTCTCTACAATTTCACACTGCAGCTTCTATACTTTATAAAACGAATACCCTTTCCAGCTAATGGTATCATTCGGGCAACTTCTATTTTTGATTTTAAAGTTTATTTGATCTTCAAGTATCAGCTTTAACCATACGACACTTCATAATGTTTAACAGAGCGTTTATTACACTTAGATTTCTAATTTTAGGCTGTCGAATTTCCTCAGTTACAACCTTATTATACTTTGAATGATCAGCAATTTGTTTAGATTATAACCCCCCAGGACATTTTCATGATTACGACTCAAACTATAAAATACAGAGACATAAAGTTGGCATTTCCCATTGCTGCACTACCTTTCTGCACATCAATACAATATGACTGACTCCTCATAAAAGATTCCCATTTGTCCAAACCAACTTGGTTTTAGTACTAACAGATGTCTGAGAAGCAACAACATGAATTGTTGTGGCCTTACGATAAGTCTAGATACCTGCAGCTGTATGGTATTTCCTACTATTACACTTGACACAATCTGATTTAAGAATTTGCTACGCCTTTCTCTCTGAAGCAACATCTGTAGTCAAGTTACTAATTGCAATACAAGTCATATACATCCTTTCTGCACATTAACACAACCAGACTGAGTTCTCATAAAAGCTTCCCATTAGTTCAAACCAACTTATTGTCTTGTATTTTAGTGCAAATATGTGTCTGAGAAGCAACATAATGACTTGTTATTGTTATGGCCTTGTCGTAGGTATAGACATCTTTACCTGTATGATATTTCCTACAAGTACATTTGTCACAGTCTGATTTCAGAATTTTCTACGCCTTTCCCTCTGAAGCAACTGGCTGTAGTGTTGATACTAAGTGCACTAATAGACCGATCCCAAAGCCACGCCCCCTGTTCTATTTCGAATACCTCCGTCAAAAACAGGGCTTGACGGACAAGAATGGCTGCCGCGGCCAGGTTGAAAATAATGTCGACTGACTTTCGTTAAGTTTTTGGGCTCTAAAACACTTTCAAAGCGGGTCAAAGAAAACTGGGCTGCATTCTTTGTTGAAGTCTGTATCCATCAAGTAGAGTTGTTTGAGGAGGGTGTGCACGTAATTGCAGCGAGAGCCTACTGTTTTCGGTCAATGCTGAAGCGGTAGTTGTCGCACATCATTACCTTGTCGGTGGGAATCAGCTCCCGGTTTTTGACAAATAGCCGATGCACGTGTAAAACAGGGTACGTATATCTGTGACAGGGTCCCCACTGTTCTGACTGCATGCAAAAAAGCTACATGATCTTCAGTAAATAAGAATTTGAATGCGTTTATTTTACTTCCCTGTTCACCAGTAAATTAATCACTATCACACACCAGTACGGAAGAGGCGAAACTATACGCTAGCGGGCGCTGTAGTAGCTGCCAATGTGGTACAAGCTCCCTCCCATTGAGTGTCCGAGCAAGTGTCCTCTTCCATTCGTTTGTGTCCTGAGCATACATGCAACCATTACAGTGAAAAACCTGTCTCAGATATACGTAATCTATTTTACACGAGCCATGTCTGTCCTACTAGCGCTGTTTTTGACGGAGGTGTTCGAAATCGAACTGGGGGTTCTTAGGGGGTTCCATACGTTCGATCTGGTGTTCGACAGGATCGGTCTATTTGACTTGCAGGTCATTACGTTAGCATAATTAGTATGGTTTAATAGCACTGATTTACTTTCAGCATATTCAAAAAAGCAACAGCAATAATTTTCTATCATCTTACAACTTTGTATGTTTCAAGTTACTGTATATTAGTACAAAGATCTAATTGTTACTGTTCAATAAAAAATTTCACTATAATACAAGTTAGGTATTAGTTTTATGTTTTAAGACGGTTTTTGCTGCCAAACCGACGACAGACTGCTTGTTAACTGGTTTCAAACTTAGCAATCTGCAGGTGTGATTTTTCAACAAATTGCTGTAATGAATTATGCTCTGTAGTTTACTATACTTATCCGGACAACAATATGATTGTGCAGTGTGAACTGAGAAAATGCTACTTGTGTGTCAAAATAGACGAAAAATCAACCATTACAATAATAAACGTCAAATTTGTTTGGGACGTTTCAGTGACCTTTGATATTTACTTCTACGAATGCTAATAGTTCTACATCTCAGCTTTTCAATGCTATGTTAGAGTTAACATTCTTTTACATTCACCCTTCTTTAGTCTCTGATCGCTTTGATGAAAGAAGCGACCTCGCCACTGGTGGGGCCCCAAACGTGTTGTACCATAATGGATATCTTTTTGCATCCACTAGAATCACTATTTTTGCTTCTTGCAAATGTATGGATATTTGTCGCTGCAGCTTTCGTCATTCCATTTTCCTTTTGTCCACCTGTTGTTCAGCCAATCTTTGCCGCTCTGTGGAAAACAAATTAATAATGTTATCTTCTTTTCAGCACTGACTTCTACATTGTCAAAATATTTAAGATATTTTAATCTAACTTTATTCATAACACACACAATGACACAGTCTCCCATGTTTTAGACAGTCACAGACAGTCACAGAAGGACTACTAAGAAGAATAGTCTCAGGAGAAAGGTGTCAAAGCTTCAGTTATCACAAGTAAATACTTTCTTAATCTTTCGTGGTAATTTCAATGCACACTCATTTGGGCGAGATAGCGGCATGTGTGCACAGGTACTGGTTCAAACCCTAATTCTGGCATTCAAGGAGGTATTCAATAATGTAGTATTACACAGTTAAAATGTCCCTGATTCCATTATATGCACTGTATGCAATTATGCAACATAAACTTACTGAGTGTTCACATTTTTCTTCAAATTACAATAATATTACAATAAGAATTACAGTTTGTTGGTACAGCAACTGTAATATTCCAATTGGAAACATTATTTGCGTTAATATTCCAATTGGAAACATTATTTGTGTTCCATCTACAAGTTGTTCCGTCTTAGTTTACTATAGCCTACTATTATAATAGTATTGTAAAAAACGTAGCTGAAATCCACCTTTGTTTATTGAAATATGCCAAGAAACCATCATAGTGGTTGTGTTATACTTGAGAAAGGGCAGAACATTTTAGTAGTGTATAAGTTGCTATATATATACACCACCTGCTCTGTACTGAGATCCCTTAACTGTTCTGTAATAGAACCAAACACCCACCTTAGAGTACATGTAAACACAGTTCTCGTTACCACGGTGGTTGTTAGGCTCGCCAGGGTACCAGTTCCTATAGGTGACTCGTGACCCATCACTCCACGTCCAAGATCGTCCACTTCTACGAAGTCCAATCCAGACCTCTTTGGGGGCTTCATGCAAGCACAAGAAAATATCCCTTTGTTGATTAAAGATGATGCTCAACAATACCACCGGTCAATAGATAGTTATTTTATGTTTTCTACGAAGTCCAATCCAGACCTCTTTGGGGGCTTCATACAAGCACAGGAAAAAGGGATTGCCATTACTTACTTACTTGGATTTCCATTAATGATTCTAAATTTTGATATTGCTCAACAGGTGTGATACAACATGTGGTAACTTATACGATAATTCTAGTGATTACTGTATACTAGACTATGCAGTAATGCATGAGTGTAAACTTGACCTTACAGTCTTTGTTGAAAATGTCTAGGGACTTACTTGATATGGACTTATATGTACAATGTATAAGTTACCACTGCGTCAATACATAGTTATTCTATATTTTAATTAGTCAGTCAGTCAAGAATGTTAAAATGAAAATTTAAGTATCATTTTTCTACATTTGAGAACAAACAAATCTAATGTAGATTGTTGTGAGCTAAACGTTAATCTCTGATAATCATAAAGAGTGTCATAGTCGATTGCAAGGAGTTCTTTATTACCCACCATCTCCGATGAAACTTGTAATCATGTTGTTGTCATATCTATGGTCGACAGAGGCCAAATTTGCACCATATCTTTTACAACTTGTCTCTGCAGTATACCAGATGGCTTTGTCGTTTATAAATTTGTAGCAGTGTCCGGAGAACTCTTTCCATCCCATTCCACATCCATAGGCTGTAAGAAACAGTAAGTGCAGTGAGCTAATAGTAAACGGATATTGAAGCTTTCAGTTGTTATTTGCTGTGTCCCAGTTGACACTGTGTCTGAGAAACTTGTAGCAGTAGTTTTGAATATGGTTTTGTGATTAAGGCTGTAACAAAGCGCATTGAGCTAATACCGAATGGGTATACATGAGCAGATGCCTGCAGTCAGAGTTCGCTGTAGGCCAATCGACTTTGTCTCTCCCAAAAATGTGACAGAGATTATTCTGTTCATTTCGCCAATTTTAACAAAATTGGGTTTCAATGAATATGTTTTGCTTCATATTGTATAGCATGTTGGCCTGGATTCCTAAAACACTCTTTGATGGCTTTTTGAAACAAAAATACTACAGCAATTTTAGCTGAACTGATTGAAAAGTACACTCACTGACAGCACAGACTTTTATGCCTTAGTTTACAGAGAGAAAAATCACCTTGCTGACAATTCTCTCCAATCCATCCAGGTGAGCAGGTACATTTGTATCCACCAGCTGTGTTCCTACACCGTCCATGTTGACATGGTCTCCTGGCACACTCATCTATGTCTGTGTGGTTGAGAAAGAAATAGCATACATGATAGGTACATGCATATCCATTATCAAGGAAGAGAACATGCAAGAAAAGAACATTGAAGAATGAAAAATCCCTTATTATGATTCTTATCTATGTCTGATAAAGGAAGAAATTATCATCATTTATAGATTCACCCATTACCTCAAGAAAGAAGTAGAGAAGAGAGAAAGGGAAATTTGATCGAAAATTCGTCCATGCGAAGAGAATGCCAGCTGCAGAAAAAAAGAAGTCACCTTGCTGGCAGTTCTTCCCAGTCCATCCAGCTGAACATCTGCATTTGTGTCCGCCGTATGTGTTCACACAGCGTCCGTGTAGGCATGGGTTCATGTCACACTCGTTGATGTCTCATAAAAAAATATTATCATCAGTCGTTAATTAGACCCATCTCCAATGAATAATTAAGAAAAAGGGTTGAAAGAGAGAAAGGAAAAAATGGATTGATTTTGGAAAATTGAGATAAAGAAGTCACCTTGCTGACAGTTCTGTCCAGTCCAACCGGGTGAGCAAATACATTCATATCCGCCATCTTTGTTCACACAGCGTCCATGTTGGCATGGGTTCCTGGTACACTCATTAATGTCTGTGTGTTAAAGAAAAAAAGTCCATACAATAATTGTTGTACAAGGACGCTGGACTGTTAGCTTCTTTTGAACAATCTCGATGTATAGAATGTGTTTTAATGCCTTGCAACTTGAGTTTTCTTTCAAATTTACAACAGTTTTAGACCGAGGTAGATATTTTTTTCTTTGAACCAAGGATAAATGTTGGAAATGATAGTTGTACAGCTTCTTTCATAAGAAAAAATCATCGGGATCATGGAGAACCTGTTGTTGAAACGAGCTAGAATTTTGGGAATGAAAACTTACTTTGGGGGACTTTCAAATTTGAGTTTGTCTGACCCGTTGACCCAGCCATGAAGCTACCCTGCCCCGCTCAATACCTACCTTCTGAGAATCCCTTCGAATCAATATCCTGCGAGAGGAACCGATTATGGCACCTGATTGGGCATGGGAACCAATAACAACTAAATAATGTTTGTATCAATTGGATTTTGACTTTTATGGCAATCACGTATATTCGTGAATGAGAAATAGGCAAAATAGAAAAATGCATCAATTTCAATCATTCAGAATCAAAAACGGAGATACCAAAAGCCTTTAACCCTATTTAACGCAAAAACAACTCACCTTGCTGACAGCTTTGCCCAGTCCATCCGGGTGAGCAGGTACATTTGTAGCCGCCATCTTTGTTCGCACAGCGTCCATGTTGGCATGGATTCCCAGTACACTCATTGATGTCTGTTTGATAGAGAAAGATATATAATTTTACAGTTTCACTTTGCAGATGGACTCATTGGGAAATAGTACCCGGACAAAAAATCACCTTGCTGACAGTTCTTTCCAGTCCATCCAGGTAAGCAGGTACATTTGTATCCGCCATCTTTGTTCACACAGCGTCCATGTTGGCATGGATTCGTGGTACACTCATTGAAGTCTGTGGGAGATACAACAAACATGTTGAAGTTGAACGTATTTAGGTCTGTGTGACAATAGACATAACCCTAATTTATTAGCAATCAGCTATTTGTAGCTGATTACTCAGCTAACCGACTGCATAATTACTCACCTTGCTCACAGTTCTGCCCAGTCCATCCAGGTGAGCAGGTACATTTGTATCCGCCATCTTTGTTCACGCAACGTCCATGTTGGCATGGTTTCCTGCTTGTACACTCGTTTATGTCTGCATGATAAGCAAAAGTTTTACTAACTAACATCTTGTAGCTGAATTAATTGAAAGCTCACAGCAACTTAACGATTGGTAATAGAACTAATTAAGGCAGGTCAAAAAAAGACGGAGAAACAGTGAACAAAAGCTGGAGAATTTAGGATTTTCTTGCGAAAAAATGGCAGAACTGACTGTGTGAATCCAGCTAAGCCTTGTAGAAAATTTTTGGAAATAACCCACCTTGGTTACAGTCTTGTCCAGTCCATTCGGGGTAACAGGTACATTTGTAGCCACCATCTTTGTTCACACAGCGTCCATGTTGGCATGGTTTCCTGGTGCACTCATTGATGTCTTTGTATTTAAAAGCAATAGACGCATTAGCGTACGTATTACTAAATATTGTAGCTAACAACCCAATATCAACACACATGAATACAAGAAATGAAAATGCTTATTTGTATCTTACAGGAAAACTCTAGGAAAGAACTCGCCTCGCTGACAGTGTTGTCCAGTCCATCCAGCGGAGCAGGTACATTTGTATCCGCCATATTGGTTCACACAGCGCCCATGTTGGCATAGTTTTCCAGCGCACTCATCAATGTCTGTTTGATAAGAAACAGATTAGTGCCGTTACCTGAATCGCTAAAAGAAGGCCTCAAAATATTTTTCAAAATACCTTGTTCAAACAGTTTACTTGTTGTCATTTATGTCCTTTGGGGATGGAAAATTAAGTAAAGCTTCCTTTGCTAATAAGCTAATAAATGTGGTAGCATTTTTCCTAAACAAAAACACATGAAATACAATGTAAATCTACCACCAAAAACTAGAAAGTTGATACTTAGTCACCTGCAATGCAGCCTACTGATGATGGTGATAATGACATCACTTAAAACAGCTCACCTTGCTGACAGTTCTGTCCAGTCCATCCAGGCGAGCAGGTACATTTGTAGCTACCATCTGTGTTCACACAGCGTCCATGTTGGCAGGGTTTCCCAGTACACTCATCTATGTCTGAGACAATTACAAGAAATCTCTTATGAAGTTAAGGTTATGTTAAATTGGTTTCAGCATCCAAATGTTTGCATTCCTATAAAAGTAACTGTCAATGTAAGCTGAATTTATTAACGGACATTATAAAGATCTGAAAAAAAGGAAACATGAAAATCCCGGAAAAAATCCAATTATTCGGAAGTCAAATTTTTGGTTGGATGGTTTTGTTGAAAGAACTCACCTTGCTGACAGTTCTGTCCGGTCCATCCAGGTGAGCAGGTACATTTGTAGCCACCATCTTTGTTCACACAGGTTCCATGTTGGCATGGTTTCCTGGTGCACTCATTGGTGTCTTTGTATTTAAAGTCAATGGACGTAATAGTTAGCATAAGCGTACGGAAGAACTTGTATATATTGTAGCAACAACCTGATATCAACACACATACATCCAGTAACCAGGAAAGTACCAAAAATGAAAATACGTATTAGTATAAGACTTTAGGAAAGACCTCACCTTGCTGACAGTTCTGTCCAGTCCATCCAGGTGAGCAGGTACATTTGTAGCTACCATCTTTGTTCACACAGCGTCCATGTTTGCATGGTTTTCCAGTGCACTCATCAATGTCTGTTTGATAACAAACAGAACAGTGCCGTTACCCGAATCGCTAAAAGAAGGTCTCAAAATACTTTTCTCAATACCTTGTTCAAACTGCTTCCATGTTGTCATTTATGTCTTTTGGGGATGGAAGATTAAGTAAAGCTTTCTTTGCCAAATAAGCTAATACATGTGGTAGCAATCTATAAACAAAAACACCATTGAATTACAATGTAAATCTACCATCAAACACTTGGAAGTTGATATCTGTGATTACTTAGTCACCTAGCCGACCGATGATGGTGATAATGACATCACTTAAAACAGCTCACCTTGCTGACAGTTCTGTCCAGTCCATCCAGGTGAGCAGGTACATTTGTAGCCGGCGTCTTTGTTCACACAGCGTCCATGTTGGCATGGTTTTCCAGTGCACTCATCTATGTCTGTATGACAATTACAAGAAATCTCTTATCAGGTCAAGTTTATGTTAAGATGGCTTCAACATCTAAATGTTTTCATTCCTATAAAGTTAACTGTGCATGTGAGCTGAATTTTTAACAGACCATTACAAAAAGAGAATCTGAGAAAAGGGAACAATACCGGAAGAAACAAAATAATCTGGAAGTTAACTTTTTTATTTGGATTTTCTTTTTAATAACTCAAATTCATTCCTATTAAGTTTACTGTCAATGCAAGCTGAAATACAGATCATTATGAATAAAGAATCTGAGAAAAGGGGAACATGAAAATCCCGGCAGAAGCAAGATAATTTGAAAGTTACCTTTTTGATTTGGATGGTTTTGTTGAAAGAACTCACCTTGCCGACAATTCTGTCCGGTCCATCCAGGTGAGCAAGTACATGTGTTTCCACCATCTGTATTCACACAGCGTCCATGTTGGCATGGTTTCCTGTCACACTCATTGATGTCTGAGTGATAAGAAAGGGAATTTAATTCCGCCATTTGAATAGCTGAAATAACATCTCGTAACATTTTTTATACCTATATACATTTTTCTCTATACCTGGTTACAACAGATTCCATCTCGGTACCAGTTATCTTTGTCTCATCATCATCATCTACAGTGTGTCTATTTCTGATGTAAAATAATCAAGTAAAGTTGAATTTGTCAAATAAAGCAATAAATGCCATAGCAATATTCTTAACAAAACCACCATTAGAATACAAGATAATTCTGACATTAAGCCTTAGGAACTTAGTATTTGTGACTTCAATAAGTTAGCTAAAACAACTCCCCTTGCAGACAATTTTGTCCTGGCCATCTGAAACTCGTAACTGCAAAAAAAAAAAAAACACCTTGCTGACAGTCCTGCGCAGTCCATCCAGGTGAACAGGTACATTTGTATCCACCACCTTTGTTCACACAGGTTCCATGCTGGCAAGGGTCTTTGATGCACTTGTCTATGATGTCAATACCTGGGCATAAATTGAGAGTTTTCAAAAAAAATCATTAACTAAGCATAGATCTAGAATAACATAAACACTTTATGAACTTGTGAAAAACATGTCAAGAAAATTGAACGTGCCTGCATGTATTTTCTCCCAGACACAGTCTGCATATATTCACTTCCAGTTTGTTGTCATGTTGATAATTTGTTCCGTCTTTTTTTTAAATTCGTGAACTGAGAAATTAAATTGGTGTGGCATGAATGTTAATCGGTGGTAATGCTTATCATAGTACAGAGGTATAATATTGTTTCAACACAAGAAGTTAGAATATGGAATTTTGGATAACCCTACTTAAGTCTTACCCAGACATCAAGTGAATCACTTACCTGTTGTTGACAGAGACTGGGTGGTCGTTAGTTGGAATCCGGAATGTAAGCTGGTGTTTGTAAATGACTCAGTTGGCTTCCCTCCTATAGGCAAAACGAGTGAAGTCGAGGAGGAAACAGAAGAGATGTTTTCCTCGTAGAACGTCGTCCCCCATGGAGTAGTAGGCGTCTTTAGCATCGAAGGTAGGAAGAATGGTGTCATGTTGACAAGGGCCGAACTGTTTTCCTTGAAGATCGTCGTCATCATTGGAGTAGCAGACTTCTTTAGCATCGATGGTAGGGAGAAGGAAGTCGTGTTGACAACGGCCGAGAGGTTTTCCTGGAAAAAAATCAATGACCATGAAACGCTGTAATTCGTTAGTTTCGCCGCTTTCGCCACAATTCAGTTTAGGACTAGTTTAAACCAGTGAGAGGAAAACTCGCAAATGAGTAAAAGTATCGAAAACAGCCAATCCGAAAGAAATGTGTGTAACATATATAAACTGTCCCACTAAGTCTGGTCTTGCATGCCATTTTTAATTAATAAGTGTGTCCTAAAGGTAGCACGTGCAGGTAGCATGGCCTTACTTGTAGAAAATTTACATCATGCAATCAATCCAATGTCACCAATGGTTTCTGCCATAACCGACACCACTTGTTGGCTCTGGGAATAAATGTTGCAGTGGAAAATCAACATGTAAACAGAGTCTACCAAATTCTGCCTTAACTGGTGCATACAGTTTCTGGAAGTGAATCGAAGTATCGCCAAGTTCTCATCCCCGTCTTCTGTTTTTGTATTGTACTAAACAACTTTAAAACATCACAGAACCAAGGAAATGGATTAGTATGGCGCTACCGCACTTTTCTATCCAACTTAAGTAGCTGGTTGTCTTACCTTAATTCCCGGTGTGATGTAAGTGGACAGGACTACCGCGATGACAACCGATGTGACCACCAGGATTCCGCAGCCCATAATACCCCAGAAAACCGTACTGGATTTTGCCTTGTTCCACATGTCAAAGACACGCTCTGAGTTTCAATACAGAACATAAAGCACAAGGCCACATAAATTCAAATAGGGAATGCTAAACGGCAAAACAACATAACAACATAGCACGTTTATGCATTGGTGCAGGGAGTGAATATAGTCTGGTTCAAGTTTTGGCCCCTGCCAGCCCTTTTTATGATGTCTACTTGCTTAAACATGTCCACCTCAAAATGTCCTAGAACCAAAGAAATGAGTTTATATATCTGTATCTGTATCTGTATCTATATAGCCGGTATAACCGCCATTGGGCGTAACACACCAGCTTCGCAGGCACGCGGCGCGGTAGCAGCCATATAGTCTAACAATAAGCCTTTAAAGGGCCTTAAAGTCCTCAAAATAGTGTCTTGATTTATTCTTACAGTCTTTTGTAACCTATATCAATAATTTTCAACTTTTGAACCCTGACGTACCTTTAAGACCGAAGCTTTTTTCTTCTTGCTTTTCATCTTCATCAGTCTTCTCTGGTTTGTAGTACGGATCTGAGTACGACTCTTCCTTCTGCTCTGGATACACCAATACGTGGTCTCCCATGTCAAGATTGTGAGGGGGTGGTGCATTTGGCACAGCACGTTCTAAGCCAGAGTTCACTATCACATCTACACCACCACTCTGTAAATCCACATCTTCGTACTTTCGGACCGCTTCTTCCGGCTCTGTTGTAGGATCGAAAGGAGTCACACGCCATTTTTTCTAACGTCAATTTATATTGTTGGTCAAATAGCCGTTAGCCTTTAGATTATCTTTAGTCACTAATGAAAGGCGGTTGAAGTTATCTGAAATGTCTGACTGTTCACAAAATGTATCATGTTGGTTGAGTAGCTTTTTCATTGTGTATGAAAAAAAATTATGTAGTATTGCCTGGATCGTCAAAAGTCACTGTTTTGGTAATTTCTTTACATTAATAGTCAGAGATATGTTCAGAATATGAGAAGCAAAAACCGGAATTCCGATTTAAGTATCATAGAAATCCATAATCAAACCTATTTATCATTTTGTGACCAACACATGTACAGCATATCATTAAAATGTATTCAAATCTGATGTTGGTGTGCAATAAGAATGCATTGAAAATGTTTACAATTTGATCGGCTTGGATTGTGTCCGGACTACCGGGCTAGTCTAGTACATGGCGTGCTGCTCGTCTTTTAAACGTAAATAAACACTTGCTTCATCAATCAAGCAGAAGTAAACAGATGCAGACATAGGGACGACAAACTCAAGTAGTTAAAATGTCATTGGAAATATATGTCAGAGGAGGTGTTAAGAATGAAAAACATCTAGCAAAGTTGGTTTGGGAAAAAGGTTTAGTGCCAATAGCTTACAATAATCCTGGGCTTTAATGTGGAAGGGCAATGATCCCATGTCAATAAACGCGTGATACTATAAAAAGTCCCAGACCAATTTTAACCAGGGACACAGCGTTATTGTTTCAAACTATATGCATATGGAAAATGAACGCCCACATATACCTTAAGCCAATATTATAATAGAAAAACAGATGTTCAATATAGCCTAAATATCGAAGAGCCAACTTACAAGGATTTGATATCATTTAAGCCATATGGAACAAAAAAGAATAGATTGTAACTAAAATTTTGATGCCTGGTCGATGACGGACTGCTGCGTTTTATTTCTAATTTAATGCTCAAATTGTAAAAATAACGGTGGGGTTTATGCGGTGTATTTTCAATTTGATTCTTTATTCTTTATTCAAAATTGCAACAATACAATACACGGTGGAACGCCAGGCAGACAAGCTGATGTTGCGGACCACTAACATTACAATTACACAGAATACGACAATAAGGCACTTCGGCAATACATAGCATAATACAATATATACAATGCATGATACAATATAAAAAGATGCATTAAGTATAAGAGCAGACATACCTCCAGCTTTATGTCCAGCTCTTTCCTCTGGGTTGTAGTACGGATCTGATCTCAGCTCTTCCTTCTGCTCTGTATACACCACCACGTGGTCTCCCATATCCAGTTTGCGAGGAGGTGGTAGATCGGGTACAGGACGTTTCAAGGCAGAGTTCAGGATCACATTTATACCACCGGACTCTAAATCCATGTCTTCGTACTTTCTGTCAGATTCTTTATTCCTTACATGTACTTTTTTGTTCTCTTTGTCTCCCATGTCAATATGGCACGAGTTTCTTGCCGGCAAAGGCGGCGGGACGTTTCTACCATCCCCATCCTCATCGTCATCTTTCTTTGGCCCAGGACCCGATGCAAAAATACTTTCACCATGCGGATCCACGTCTTCGTACTTTCTGTCCGTTTCGTCAATCCTTTTGTCAACCCTTTCCTTGGCTCCCATGTCAAGTGGACGAGTAGGTAGCTTTTTTGTCGGCAACGGCGGTGGGACATCTTCACCATATTGCTTTTCTGACGACAACTTTGAATCACTCATCTCCATGTCTGCAAGATGGCGAGGTTGGGACTCAGCGCCATGCAGTCCAAAACTCGGCACAAAGATTCTGTCCCCATGCGGATCCACGTCTTCGTATTTTCTATCCGGTAAAAGTGGTTGAACATTTTTACCATTCACATCTTCATCGTCCTGTTTCTTTGTATCAGGACTCTGTGCGAAGATACTGTAACCAGCCGGATCCACATCTTCGTAGTCTTCGTAGTCCGAATCTTCATTCCATCCGTGCACTGGTTCTTCCTCTGTATCCCCCATGTCAAAATGGCGTGATTCTCTTGAAATTGTATGCGAAGATGGCGGGATATTTCCACAATCTATAATTTCATCATTATGCTTTTGGAGTGGCGCCTTTGCACCACGTACCTCCGTTTCAGCAGCGTGGCAAATTTGCATACAATCTGGCTTTACATGATAGCCAGAGATATGTTCTGAATATGAAAAGTAAAAACCGGAAGTCCGGCTTTAGTATCATTGAAATCCATAATCAAACGTGTCCATCATTTTGTGACCAACGCATTTACAGCATATCATCAAAATTCTCGTCCGAACCACTGTAGTTAAGCTGCCCACAAACGAAACCGGCAGACATCACCAAACACATAACCTTCTGGACAAAGATAATAAGATGAATATACCTTATCACATTATACATATGTCCTATGGATACTCATAGAGTACAGATGTGATGTTGGTGTGCAATAAGAATGTATTGAAAAGCTGAGACTTGTTTACAATTTGATCGGCTTGGAATGCATTGAAAATGTCTATAATTTGATTGGCTTGGCTTGTGTCCGGACTAACGGGCTAGTCTAGCACATGGCGAACTGATCGTCTTTTAAACGTAAATAAACACTTTTTCATCAATCAAACAGAAGTAAACAGATGCAGACAAAGGGACGATAAACTCAAGCAGTTAAAATGTCATTGAAAATATATGTCAGAGGAGGTGTTAAGAGTAAAGAACATCTAGAAAAGTTGGTTTGGGAAAAAAAGGTTTAGTGCCAATAGCTTACAATAGTCCTGGGCTTTAATGTGGAAGGGCAATGATCCCATGTCAATAAACGCTCAATGCTATAAAAAGTCCCAGACCAATTTCAACCAGGGACACAGTGTTATTGTTTCAAACTATATGCATATGGAAAATGAACGCCCACATATGATTTAAGCCAATATTATAATAAAAAAAATATGTTCAATATAGACTACATACCGAAGAGCCAACTTACGAGGATTTGATATCATTTATGGCATATGGAACTAAAAGGAAAATGTAACTGAAAATTGGATGCCTGATGACGGACTGCTGCGTTTTAATTTCAATATAATGCTCAAATTTTAAAAATGCCGATGGGGTTCATGCGTTGCATTTTGAATTTGATTAAGAGCAGACATACCTCCAGCTTTATGTCCAGCTCTTTCCTCTGGTTTGTAGTACGGATCTGATCTCGGCTCTTCTTTCTGCTCTGTATACACCACCACGTGGTCTCCCATGTCCAGTTTGCGAGGAGGTGGTAGATCGGGTACAGGACGTTTCAAGCCAGAGTTCAGGATCACATTTATGCCACCGGAGTCTAAATCCATGTCTTCGTACTTTCTGTCCGTTTCGTCAATCCTTTTGTCAACCCTTCCCTTGGCTCCCATGTCAAGTGGACGAGTAGGTAGCATTTTTGTCGGCAACGGCGGTGGGACATCTTCACCATATTGCTTTTCTGACGACAACTTTGAATCACTCATCTCCATTTCTGCAAGATGGTGAGGCTGGGACTCAGCGCCATGCAGTCCAAAACTCGGCACAAAGATTCTGTCCCCATGCGGATCCACGTCTTCGTATTTTCTATCCGGTAAAAGTGGTGGAACATTTCTATCACTGACATTTTCACCGTCCTGCTTCTTTGTATCCGAACTATGTGCGAAGATACTGTATCCAGCTGGATCCACATCTTCGTACTCTTTGTCCGAATCTTCACTCCATCCGTCCACTTGTTCGTTCTCTTTGTCTCCCATGTCAAAAAGGGGTGATTCTCTTGAAATTGTTGGCAAAGGCGGCGGGAAATTTCTTCAGTCTACATTTTCGTCATCATGTTTCTTGACGGCAACTTTGCACCACGCACCTCTATTTCTGCAACGTGGTAAATTTTATATGTATATTAATTTTATATATTGTATTATGCATCTTTCGCTTTGAAAATCTTGAATAACTTTCAGAGAAAGCAGCAAAGTATAGAATGTCTGCAAAATAGTGATGTCCAAAATAAAGACATATAAGCACCTTCCCAGGCTACGGGGGCTAGCCCACTAGTAGAAGTGGCGCATGGTCCACGACAAGTCTTAACACATTGTGTTCATATATAGTCACATTTAAAAATGTGATTTATTTGGGTCCTTCTGTTCACATCTATTTCACATATCATGAACGAAGTCAGACTGTGAAAGAAATGTGACGTATAATAGTTCCATTTTTTTCACATAAAGGCGGATTTTTCAATCACATTTCTGTAATGTGACGTCAATGTAATTTTATGTGATAAACTGTGATATTTCCGTTATCACATTCGACTCACATTATATCACATTTTCTATCTTTTGGGGGTCGTATTCACATGAAGTTCACATTTACGACCCTACTAGTGATGATTGACTCCCATTTTTCTTCCAACAAGAACTAAGTACTACCCAAAGAAGTAATACGTACCGTATGTATGTTTGAAGTCTTTCTTTGTAAGACCAAACCCGAAAAGACGATCGCAAATAAAAAATGATTGCGTTTTACAAAAATGACTGAACAATTAAAATACTGTATCTTTCAGTTTCCTCGCATGTTGACAACCAGCGTGTATAGTCGTCAGACTGCAGGCCACATTTGATTACAAAATGCACACATTGCTGTAGACTATGATTATTAATTCGTATGAAGGTTTATTAATGATTATTGATGTTAATACAGATTGTTCTATTTTGTGAATAAAAGACTATCTAGAATGGGCTTTGAGATAGACTTGCGTACCTCATTGAGAGGCCACATCGTTGGTCAACATTTCAAGTAGATAAATGAAGGTTAGTTATCTATTAGTAGGTACATAGTACACAATCCAAAAATCCCAGGATTCCTTATACGTCCTTGACTGAGACTACGTTGACCAGAATGACAGGCAATGCCTGAATGGATTGATTTACGGCACGGACGTTTCACAGTCTTGTGAAGCAATCGATACAGGATTCAAGAACTCATAAAATCTATCCTTAACTGATGAAAAGATAGGAGCCATTCATCATGAACGATAGCATCTGGTTTCATGTTCAGGACGCATCAAAAGTGCTGGGGTCACTTTTTTTGAGAACATACCGTTAACATGTGTATATAAACTTTCCTTAAAGATTAGTATAAAGCATCAAAATTTGCTTCTATAACATGTTTAATCAAGACTTGTAATTTGCTGTGCTGAAGAATGCTACTATGAAAAATAAAAGATAATTTAAGGCCTTTACTACTAAAACATTGCCCTTATGTCACATACTGGTTTTATAATGGACCAGTGAATATATAGTAGGTGTACATTTGTAGGTAGACAGAGAAAATACCAGTACAACTCTGATTTCACCTGAGCAAACCTTCATCTGCAGGTGTTATTACGAGACATGTTTGTACATGTCATGGTTTCTTGATTAGTCTCAATTTTACATATCGCCTAAAGTAGCTTTCTTTTTCGGAATTCTTGCTCTGTGACATCATATTATACTAGGAACAATGAATAAGTATGGGCAGAGTGCTTTTGCATGATTCAAGGCTTTTGGGGGAGGCTGGCTTGGCTCTCTATATGGTGAAAAACTAACTTCTCGTAACTTTCTATGGAAAGTTGACTTAGACTTTGAAGTACTTTCTTAAAGTAAACTCGAGGAAAATAAATAAAAATCAATGCGGTTTGTAACATTGTTAATTGTTAACATTGTTAATTGTTAACATTCATTCATTCTTTCTTTCTTTCTTGTACTTTATTCCGCCCTTGGGAGAGCATTGCATCGCTGAAGTATTTACAAAGGGGGCGCCGTGACACTTAACATGTGGTATATAGCGCTCCTGATTTATAGAATGAATTATATTCCTATATTGTTGTCATTTCGTACTCATATTTACAACCTTTTGGAGGGCAGGTGAACGAACCTGCCAGGGGTATCCCATGCCCCACACGTCAGGTCTAGTCTTGTGGATAGCAGGTGAGGGACAGTACACCTCCTTGATTCACACCACTTAAAGTGCTGAATTCTCTGGCGAGCTTTTAACATTCGTACAATACTGCGCAACTTCGATACTCTAAATCGCCCCGATTCAGACACTACCTGCCATGATCAATAAACATCGAGCTATAGTTTCATCTCAGTAGGGCATTATAAAACGAAACACACATTTTGTTATTGTGTTATATACTTAGATATCTAACATTATTGATTTACTTGAGCAATATTCACCATTCTCAATTAGACAAGTCTATTTTAATGTCCATTCTAAATAGTTTTGAATGCGGAGCTAATGATGAGATCTGAAGTAATCAATTACCAATAATTACATGATTGCAGTACAAAACAAGCCTGCTAGAGGTCACTTTTATTCAGCCTATCATTAAAATTTGTAAACAGGCCTTAGAAATTAGTATGAATACAAAATGCCGTTAAAACAAAAACGATCCAGCAATTTGCTGTATGGAAGAATGCTTGTATGAAAAACTCTTGGCAATTTTAGGCTTGGTGAAACATCTCCCTAATGCAACAATCTGGTTTTATCATGGACCAATGCAATTTATACGTAGGCTGTGCAAATGTAGGTAGATATAAGATATACCTACACATGCAGGGGGCGTTTCGAAACGGCTGTATGCAGTCACGTGGTCTTAATTAGTCTCAAACTGCTTCGTCTGACGTAGCTATTTACACCACCTTATTTGGAATTATTCCTTTGTGGCATGATGTTATTCCAGGAACAATGAATAATTATTGACGGAGCCACTATGCGAATTTCAGGGCTTGAAGACTGGTTGTCAATTTACGGGCAAACATCGTGTGGCGCAATCGGTAGGGTGTTTCGCCCTCACCCGAGAGGTCCTGGGTTCGAAACCACCGATATGGCCCGATGTTGTGCCCTTGGGAAAGGTACTTTACACGACTTTCCCAACTTCACTCAGGTGAAAATGACTACCTAGTTTTGGTTAGGGACGTCCCTTGGATAGGACGTTAAATGGAGGTCCCATGTTTGAGGAAAGAGCACGTTAAAGAACCCACCCTACTTATCGAAAAGAGTAGAGGCCCTTCCCGGTATGAGTGGATGAAAACCTACCAATAGCCGCACATGGGGCAATTGTCGTATTGGGGTCACCTGAGTTAGCGCCGAATGGCAGCCGGTTCAGACCCTTGCGATCTAGCCCCGCCACTTGTGCGCTGCTCGCAATTCAGCCCCTGGCTGTGAAGAGAGACTAGTTGGCCCACCCAATAAAAATCTAAAAAAATAACTTCGGTCTTATTGTCTTTTTTACGGCATTGAGACTAAAATGTCTTCATATTCTGCATTTTTCACAGTACCTTCCACGCAAATCATCCAGTTACGCTGAACATTATATTTAAAAAAAGCAATAGTTTATCCATCATCTGCAATATTTGAAATTTTACGTATCTATGACATTGACGAAAGAAAGTGGACGCTATCTGCATGCAATGCGCAACCGTTTACAAAACTTTTACTACTAGTTTGTCTCACCTTCAGCGACGTCTTTATGTATGTAACGTTGGGTAACCTAAATTCGGGATTTTTCCGATAATGGTTGACTGAAATCAATCTAGCAGAACAATAAACCATCCTTTTTTTCTATTATTCTGTCAGTATTATGTACTATCTTTGCACTAATCATATATATGGTAGATTTTGTCTCTAGTCGTGCTGACACCATAATATTTCAACTTGAAACTACCGTCCGCCGCACGCACAATTACGGTGCTGTCGGACAGGGGGGCACATTAATTCGGGAGAGAAGATTCGTCTTGAATATCTTACCGCTAATCACATTTTATACAGCAGCTATTCGTTCTATCCTTGGCTTGAGGAGAGTGCTATGGATATAGACGTGCCCAAGTAAAAAAAATACACGAAAAAACGGCCGTACCGCACACATCAGGCCAGTTCCGGAACAACCCGTGTGTTGAGTCGGTAGAACTTCACTCAAAGTCGGCCCATCGTCATCATCGGGCAACGTGTAACGTTATATTATTCATGGGAAGTTAGCTGGATGCCGTAGCAATGGTAATACTACTATGTCCATGTGTTCCTTGTTGTGTTAGGAGCAAACTTTGAGGAAAATATCTTCCTCAGTCCACTATCACACGCAGCATTTAGACAAAAAGTGTTCCTCACAAACCTTTGTCGTCTGCTTGACAACAGGATTCTGGTTAACAATATGGCGGCGGGAAAATACACGTGCCGTAGGTTGTAGCAACAGAGAGGAGTTTTGATGATTGATCACACTTAGAATCCAGTTGCAGGTTAGCAAAAGAGATTGTAATAAGTTGTCTTATAAATAATTGTGTTTAGCAGGCAGGAGATGTGACATTTGTCTTATAAACCAGCGAACAACCGTGCTGGGTGATTCTCCCACGAAGCCCCCAGACTCTGTCAATAAGGGACGGAGAGTTTTTGACGTCGCCAACTTCTAATGCATGGTTATCGAAGCTTTTCAGCCAGTGTTCTGAATACGTTAGTCTATCTGCTTTGCATTGCTGGCGTTATAACTGATTTTGCATCTAGCACATATCCCTAAATACCCCGTTTTCGAAAAATCCCGACTTTAAGTACCCCACGAATTTAGGTTACCCAACGTTAACGTAACGTTACCATTTAACGTCCGATTTATTCAAAGAGCTATTTATCTTAAAACCGCGCGGACAGAGCCAAATGTTAAACTAATGGGCAGAAATATCAGCTCTTCTAACAAGAAAAATGCATGGTCTGTAAGTTTTTCTCCGCCTGTTTAACGCCGAGCGAGCATGTATTTATACTGGGGTTTATGGTGTAGAATTGTGCTAGGGTAACCCATTATCGTCCACGTCGGTTTTTTCCCTTCTAGCGCTATGCTTGAAGAGCATAGACAAGGAAAAATTGCACAGTAACTGTCGAAAGTAGTCTACAGACAAATGACAGTAAAGTCATTATGTTTGTCCATCCGCTTGCCTGACGCGATGGCAGAATGCAATGTTTGTGTTCTGAATTTCCCCGACATCAGCAGCACGTGTCGTTCACGTGATAAACGCATGGCCATTATGTCATGCCGTGCAAAAATGTATTATCTGAGCGGGGGTCGCTAGGTTGTATCAAACCTTCCTAAAATTGGCAAGAGTTTCAAACCTCGAATCACCATGGATAGTCTGAATATCAAAGAAAGGTTTAATGTCAGCTACGTTTAAAAGATACTAGCTATCGTGTAAGTTAGAAAAAAAACATGATGAAATATGCGGTGTCGAATTTCATATGAAATACGTCATGCATGACGCTTCCGTGCAACTTGTTGTTACTGGTTCGGGAGTTTATTCTGTTATGTCGCTGGACGTAAACATTTTTCATTGTTTTGTATAAAAGAGAGAGATGGCTAAGGATCATGCTTATGACGTTCTTTGTTGCTCATGAGAACAGGCTTCGGCATAATACACCTCGACATGTGGACATGACCCAAATTGGACGTAAACTGCTCCCGCACGTAATTAGGTTATGTTACGTTATATCTAGTGATTTATTGAATTATCAAACAGCTGGGCAGCCCCATTCAACTCTGGGGACTTGTGGTTAAAGGTCTAAAAGAATTACATAGAATCATCAAAATTCTTAAAGTATGTACAAGGGAAATGGATAAAACCCATGGTTAGCAGATTGTAACATTGAGTTAAATCGTAAAACATACTCTATATTTCTCTACGAGTCCATGTAGTAGGATTATGTAACAGTGCATACATATTGAAGAAATTACCATCATCCACGTGGCTGTGTACGTGCGATTTCTTATGGTTGGAATTTAATTTGTGCGTTTTAAGTTTTTCTTATTGACTTGTTTTCAAATGTCGAATGGTATTGGTCTGCTCAGTCCCTCAGGGCGTGATATGTTGTCATTCCAGAAACATAGGTGGGCACGTTCTTTGCTGAGTACATTTTTCGAACGACATGCTTTTAGTTGCTCCGACTAAAACGTGGATCACTTAACCAACGATACAAGACCCAAGACGCCTGCATCAGACTAAGTATGTATTTCCAAATCCTTCGCAATGGTTGAGTGACTTGTGATTGTATGAATGAGGTTTTAGGGCTATATCATATGGAAATGTTCTTTATTTGGTATGTTGCATGTTTTTGTAAATATCAACATGATTCATTTTATATTTTTGTACTCTTCTACCACTTGAATGATAAAGATGGATTAAGTAGTTGGTTGGTTTGTTGGTTTGTTGGTTGGTTTGTTTGTTGGTTAGTGTGTTGGTTGGTTGGTATTATTCCCGCGCTTGTTCACCTCGCTGAACTTTGCTAATCTCCAAACGGATGTATGGATCCGCCTCATTCGCGATGTTTTACACCATTTTTGGCAACATTTAGATCTTTTTTAAACAAAAGTGTGACATGATGCTCATCCAACAAAAAATCATCAACTGCTACATTTCTATGACTGAAAACATTCAAACCTGATTCGTTACACATGTTGGTATATATGTAAGGATAGATGTAGTGTTGTGAGGATAGAGGTAATATTATACAGTTAGTAGTATATCCCCCACTTCTTTGTACGGAGAATGTTATCGAGCTAGAAGTGCGCTCATCTCTGTTAATTCAACCGGACAACCATGTTAACTCGTGTGACCTCGATTACTCGCCACAAGTGGCACGTACAGTACAGTAGGGTAGCCGTCGTGGGTTGGGTCGGAGAAGAATCATATTTTCCGGCCGCCTCATATCTATACACCCAGGGATACATGTTGATATTCCAATATCATGTGCTTTTTTCTGAGGACGAAGAAGTCTAACTAGAGTGGCCTAATAGGTACTAGACAAAATAATCTTACATTCAGTTCACTAAAGAATGGAACATGCAATTAGTTTATTTTTTTAAAGCTATGATAATCTATAAGAAGCTTTTTATGTATTACAGCTGGTCTTTTAGAACGACAGATGTCAATCATGTCGGAAAAGGAATGCGAAGAATGGGGGAGAAAGGACAAAGAAGCAAACAGAAACAAACAGAAGGAACAATTGTATGGAAGGAATGAAGAATCGGACAGAAAGTATGAAGACGTGGATCCGGTTGGTTACAATATCTCTGCATTGAGTTCTGGGCCAGAGATACAGGGTAGTGAAGATGTGGGTGGTAAAAATGATCAACCGCCGCTGCCACCAAGAAAATATGAAGATGTGGATCCGCATGGCCATGGGGACAGAATCTTTATACCGAGTTCTGGGTCGCAATGTGCTGCGCCCAAAAAAAACCTGCCTGGCCATCGTGCGGAAATAGAGGTATGCGATTCAAGGTTGTCACTAGAAAAGCAAGATGACAAGGATGTCCCGCCGCCTTTACCGGCAAAACAATCTCGCCGTCTTGACATAAAGGCCACGGAGAAGACGCAGAAACAGGGTGATGAAGATATGGATGGTAGAAACGTTCCGCCGCCTTTGCCGGTAAGAAAGTCTCGCCATCTTGACATGAGAGCCGAAGAGAAGGCACAGGTAGACGGAAGGAATGAAAAATCGGACAGAAAGTACGAAGTCGTGGATCCGCATGGTGAAAGTATCTGGAGCCCTGGGTTGAAACGCGCAACTCAGCATTTTGACATGGGAGACCATGTTGTGGTGTGTCCAGAGCAGAATGAAGAGTCGTGCACGGATGCGTCCTACACACCAAGAAATATCAACGGAGATGGGGACAGTGATGCGCCTGGCTTTTGCAACAAAGTTAGAGGTACGTCCTGATCAAATTTAACTAAAGCTAGGGCTGTACTAACCTTGAATTTGGCCACGACAATTTTAAGTCTTCTTGGACATATAGAATTTTAGCAAAAGGCCATCATTCAAATAAAAGGCTGGGGCGAAAACTTGCTTTTGCCTTGAATCTGTTCACTACCTGAAACCTTGTCTAGTGCATCAAGTTACAGATATCCCTACCAGACTTTTTTTCATGTTGATATTCTGCTGTAGGATATTTTTTTCTAATGAACCAGTAAATTAGATTGATGTGGCATTAGCTTCTTTAGAAAATCTATTCAGTGAAGCCAGTTTACAGCTAAACAATGTTTACCTAGATGTCAGGCAATAGAAAACGATACCAAAGAAGATGAAGAGCATGAGCCGCCTTGTTTTTGTTGCAGAGCATGAGGCACAATCTATGTCTAGCTTCAACACAAATAATTGTTTTGTTGCATATTCAACCCCCATGGCGCGAAATGTAGTTTTGTAATCTTAATATACGGGTGTGAGCTATAGCTAGTGTTTCAAAACCCTGATGCCTTTGGTGACAATGATGTCCTAATTTGCATAATTTATGTGTAATGATGTTTGCCTCAAAAAAAGATCGTAAGGGTCGTAAAAGATTTCCATCTTTGTCATTGTCTTAAATGGTAAAGTATTTTTCATTAATCATGCCAATAAGGTCCTTATTAAAATTGTCCCCTCTTCGTTACCTACATATGCTACATATCGCTGAACATTGGGAATTCCCGATGAATCATGAACACCAAGTCTTATTTGCAACTAATAATGTTCATTTCATGCTCAAGTTGCCAGCATTTGGGTGTTTGTTGAATCTTTGTTTACTCAGATCAGCTCAAATCATCCTGCGGGTACATATTTGTTGAATTAATTCGTTATTGACAGTTATTGAGTTAAACTCCTCCAAAGACGGTTCAACAACAACATCCCTACAGTTCTTATTAAAAAGCTGCCATGGACGCTATGCCTATGCCATTTCTGTCTGGCTATACACCGACCATCTGTTACCATATGCTCTCTATCACCAGTAGATAATCCTGATACGTGGCAACAATATTTGTGGATTTATTGAAGAGTTTCGTTAATCATGAATTTTAGGTCATGCCGTGGAAATGTGGAAGAAGATGAAATTTAGCATCATTTGGAGGCTTATACTGGGCTGTGGAATCCTGGCGGCAGCGGCAATGTTCATCACCGAAGGTGTGTCACCTGGAAGTCTCATACCTAACAGACAGGTAGGCTAACATTTTCATGTCATACCAATTTACTTACCTCTTTACCGTTAATAAAAATTGCAGTGCAGTGCCCCAGACAGTTGTTTGTTGCAATGATGGCGAGTTTGTCGGTTGCTGACCCCTGGAGAGATGTGGTAGGGCGTTGTTGTACCTTCAATGCAGAAACTTTCCTTTCAGACTTTGTATTCATGTTTATCTTCCAGTGCAGCACTATATTTATGAATCCAAGAAAAAAAAGGTTAGAGTAGCCCAAGTTTATAGACTATCAAGGCTTCATTACTTTACAATTCTAAATTTGCTCCTGTTCATAGGATGGCATGGTGATCGGTGAGCAGCTAGAGAAGCCTGGCAATCCATGGTGGACGACGTCTTACAAGGAAAACAGCTCGGGCGTCGCTTATACAACTTCACCTCCATCTCCGCCAAAGTCTGGTACGATGTGGCAGACGGCGTCCTACGAGAACACCTCAGTTGTCGTCACTTTGATCACGCTGTCTTCACCGTTAAGATGGAAGTCAACTGAACCACAGACAGATACTGCAGCGACTTCTGCAAAAGATGAGACTCCACCAGTAACACCCACGCTTCTATCCCAAACAGGTAAAGCCAAAACAATTGTTTTTTTTTTAAATAAAATAAAAGCACTTCACCTGCTTATCAGGATTATTATTCCCATTGTTTAATATCCCCATTGTCTAATATAATCCGAAAGGACTGCATGACCAAGCAGGTATGTTGGCCAAATTAGTCCATGGACCACTAGGACCCATGAACACTGCTCTGCCCAACATAACGATTTTGCCACTGGAGGATCTGCTTGAGGATGAGGATATAACTGTTAGCAAGATGCAGTTTTGTAACGTAGTCAATAAAATAGGAAGATTAGTCAACATCTAAGTTTATTTTTGTTCAGGTATTGCCATTTCAGAGAAGTGCATCGGGGATCCTTGCCAACATGGACGCTGTGTGAACAAAGATGGAGGTTACAAATGTACCTGTTCACCTGGATGGACTGGGCGGAATTGCCAGCAAGGTGAGTTGTGCCTTAATGTTGTCACATTGGATGCCTTGAGGTACGTTCATAGCTTATTTTTCAGCAAGATAAAGTTATAATGATTATGTTTCTTTCTTTATTGCATAGAGATCAACGAGTGCATTTTCCTCTGGTTGAGTTGGTCAATGTTTTAAAAGTATTTTGGAAGAGAATTTTACCTATCCTATTTGTAAATGCTGTTTATAATCAGACCTTCCTTTCTCATCTCCTTTACTTTAGTCTCGGTTGGGGAGAACATCTCTACCGTTCCCTACTCAACTTCAATTCAGCATGCTTTGCCCTCGGGAGGGGAGTCAACTGAGGCATTGAAAGACGCCAGCTCTCATCCTGGAATCCAACCGACGACCATCACATCTCTGTCAACAACAGGTAATACAACGCATACCTGTTTCTGGGAGTGAACATAAACGTATCTCTAGATTTGCGTCTGAATCGCCAACATTGGGCTACTGTAAATTCCATTAATCACATTATTTGTATATGTTGTCTCACAGCCCTCAATGAGTGTACCAGGAAACCATGCCAACACGGACGCTGTGTGAACAAAGATGGTGGATATAAATGTTTCTGCTCACCTGGATGGACTGGACAGAACTGTCAGCAAGGTGAGTTATGTATGGAAACTATTTCATTTCTTCCACGCATTGAGCATAGTCATGACGATAAAAGCTATCCTTATATATCTTATAATGACTTAATTCCCTTGAAATATGATTTTGTCTTTGTTACCCTTTCTTTCTCTTCTTTCAACACACAGATATTGACGAGTGTACCAGGAAACCATGTCAACATGGAATCTGTCTGAACATAGATGGCGGCTACAAATGTACCTGCTCACCTGGATGGACTGGAAAGAACTGTCAGCAAGGTAAGTGTTTCTTCAAAACCACTTTGTTCCTGCAAGCTTTCAGCATTTAGCATGTCATTTTAAGTTACTGTCCGTGAGCTTACAATTCTTCCGTTAGAATGTTCTTTCATCATATGGCTTCTTTTTCAGAAATATAATGGATTTTGCTTATGAATGACATTTCTTTTTTTTTAATCCAACAGACATCAATGAGTGTATCAGAAAACCGTGCCAACATGGACGCTGTGTGAACAAACATGGCGGATACAAATGTATCTGCTCACCCGGATGGAGTGGACAGAACTGTCAGCAAGGTGAGTTCTTTTTCCATACCAGTGTTGTACATAAACTGCAAGCAATTACCATCTCACATTAAGGTTCTGTCGATGAGTTGAAAATCTTATACAAACTGTTTTTATTGCACAGATGAGTGTGCGAGGAAACCATGCCAACATGGGACTTGTGTTAAGAAATATGGAAGCTATACATGCATCTGCTCACCTGGATGGACTGGACAGAATTGTCAGCAAGGTGATCCTATATGTTGTCACTGCCATTGGGGGTCTTTAAGTACTTTCTTGACTTTTTTCTAAGAAATGTAATAGATTCATTCACGAATAATCATCCCATAGACGTACATGAGTCTAGCAGGGAACCATGGCAACAAGACCACTGTTTGAGCGAAGATTGCGGATTCAGGTGTAGTCAGCTGAAGTACAGCAAACTCTTAACTGCAGGTCTCGGTTCACATTTGGTATAAACTCACTTACTGTCGGTTACATCCCAAGTGGATGTTAGAAAACAGAAACCACTGAAAGAAGCTGTTGAGAGATAAATTCAGCTATAGTACGGTACCCATTTTGTGTATACTGTGCTTACTGTTTGTCACAGCTCGTCGATGCCCACGTGAATGGAAGGCATACAGCAATCACTGCTACAAGCTGGTGATTGACAAAGTCAGCTGGAACACTGCAAACTCAGCATGCAAACGAAATGGCGCAAACCTGGCTTCTATCAAAGACAGAGGGGAAAGATATTTCATAACTAATGACCTCCTCCTTCGTGGTGGGTTATTTGATTTGTTATCACTACTAGTGATTATCCAAAGTTCATCGCATCTCTACCGTTCTCATTGTGTGATCCGCACTACTAATTTCCCTTTTTTTAATCATATTCACAGAAATTAGATCAGCTCTATCAGGCGTGGATTATTAACCAAATGAGATATATTTGTATGTGGGCGCGTCTGCCATAGCAACGGTGGCTGTACAAGTTGCAGCAAGGCTCTGACAAGTACCAAAACTCGTGTATAATCATTAACTTAACTTTTCGAGTTTCTTTCGTATATTCAGCATTTGCTACGAGTTGTAACGTTCCTTTCCAAAAGTTAAAAGTGTCTAGCTCCTTGTGTAGGTTTACATTTTCATTAATAACTAAGATATACTGCATATATACATATGTCACAGTAGAGATTGGAATCCAGTAGAGTCCGGAACTCTACTAGTAGAGATTGGAATTCCAATCTCTACTAGTAGAGTTCTGGATTCTACTAGTTGAGCTTGGAATTCCAATCTCTACTAGTAGAGATTGGAATCGAGATCCGAACATTGGGATTCCAATCTCTACTAGTAGAATTCTACCAGGACAATCTCCAATTCTAATAGAAGAAATTCGGATTGCATCAAAATGTTTTGGAAAAATAGACTGAATCATTTCACACCTAAAATTTCAGCATAGCTAAGCCGACATTCACCATTGATATTTAAGGCGAATTACTTCATGTTTTAGATATCTGATAACTTTGACATCAACTTTGGAACTGGCTTGGCAGGGGTGAATTAGCTCTTATATACCGAGTCACTAACGAACTGGAAAAACTGGTTGAGCATATTGAGTCACTAACTCATAGTGGCCGTATGCAAATGTCTCTGATTGACATTTCAGTATCATGATCATTTATAAATAGCCATTCACTAAAGTTGGACTAGACAGCTATCCCCATTGGTTACAATGTGTCTTGACAGAAGGTTTATTAGATATCTAAAACATAAAGTGATTCACCTAAAATAGTAATGGTGAATGTAGGCTTAGCTATGCTGAAATTTTAGGTAAGAAATGACTCAGTCTATTGTCCTGGTAGAATTCTAATCTCTACTAGTAGAATCTGGAATTCCGGAACTCTACTGGTAGAGATTGGAATCTCAATATTCGGATCCCGATTCTAATCTCTACTAGTAGAGATTGGAATTCCAATCTCTACTAGTTGAGTTCCGGACTCTACTAGTAGAGATTGGAATTCCAGTCTCTACTAGTAGAGATTGGAATTCCAATCTCTACTAGTAGAGTTCCGGACTCTACTGGATTCCAATCTCTACTGTGACATATACATATATATTTTCAGAGAGTGAACAAAGTTAGATGCAAGCTTTCCTTCCAACCTTCCGTTGTCATGATGTTCTCTTGTTACAATCTTACATAAACATGTTAGAGAACAAATAAGTTGAATTGGCCAAACGAGATATCATTTATTCTACCTTCAGTTACAGTCCAAAATTGCCAGGATGGAGATGGGTCTTCTTACCGCGGGACGGTTAATGTGACAAATACAGGCAAGAAGTGTCAACGCTGGGACAGTCAGACACCACATGAACACGTACACCTCACACCTGCTAAATATCCGTCATCTGGACTGGAGAGGAACTACTGCCGCAATCCTGATGGTGAGGACGGTGCTTGGTGCTACACCACGGAACCTTTTAAGAGATGGGAGTACTGTGGTGTGCCTGTGTGTGGTAAGTTTTTTGTTAAATCAAATCTTAATCGGGCCACATGGATCTATTTTTTTTTGTTCTCATATTGCCCGTAATTTGGACCGAAGAGGAACTACTGTCGGAATCCTGGCGGTTGTAACGATGTTTGGTGCTACACCATGGACCCTTGGAAGAGATGGGAGTACTGTGATGTGCCTGTTTGTGGTAAGGGTTTCAATCAATCAATCGCAGGCATCAGTGTCTGATGCATGGCGGCTGCAGACACGCATAGGGCTCGCCAGGCTGGTCTGCTCTCGGCATAGACCCTCCAGTTGTTTCTGGCGACTCCCAGCCCCTGGAGCGTGTTGAAGATCTGGTATTCCCATCTTCCTCTAGGGCGACCTCTAGGTCGCTTCCTTGACGGGTTGGGTTCTAACTTGTTGATTCTCATATGTTGTTTAGGTTATACTGAAGGTCAACATAAAAAAGTCCTCATTCAAACTTCTTCTGATGTGAAGAACACCCATTTAATCGCTGTTGGTATACTGTAAATTAATCCTTGATTTAATTTTCAGAAGACTTATGTTCTAGGTGCGAGGAGAAGGTAGACATAACAGTAGTGTAATGATATTTTACGACTTACAGAATACACATTTCTTTTCTCACAACCAAACGTTACAATAGCTGATTATTGTCTAACACATTCGTCACACTGCAGCAGCGACACCTAGCTGCACTTCGAAGTAGAAAGAACTAGTCATTACTATCCAGTGGAAGGCGACGAACGATGACCCAAATTTTACCTGTTGTGACTCATGTGTCCGCGAATCATGTCACCAGGTTGGTAAGTGACTGGATAACAAGTTTATTCACAGCAAAGAAGCCGACGTTTCGGTGGCCGTCCATTCTGTCACCTTCCTCATTTGGTAAAACTGACTGGTTCTATTCCACACTGCAGCTCGGTGTCGATGCTAACATATCATGTACCAAACCTGAAGTATTGCCATTTATACATACTTATTAATAGATACTATTAGATATTTGTTGTTGATTTATTTACCAACCTGGTAGAATTATTTATAAATTCACGATTTACAGAAATGAGTATGTATCAACGCTGTTTTAGCACTTTATTTATTTTACTGTGAAATAGGAAAATATCCGTTGATCTGGATTGGATTGCACCGCATTCATAAAGGCGGTCTCTCAACATGGTCGGATGGATCAAAGCTATCCTACACCAACTGGGCCCCAGGTCAGCCTGGCAGAACTTGGACGGACTGGTCTGGTACCACCAACTGTGCTGCTGTAAGCTACAAGGTGCGTTGTCCTTACTGTACGTATATGTAGACCACAGCTATTCTTTCCAAATTCTACCTTCACTTAAATAAGGCCACACCAAGAAAATAGATTGGTGTAGCTCTCATGAGAAGGTACACACTGCACAGTGTATTTATCAGCCTTGCTTCTTTTCTAATCAGTGGGTGTATGTTTCTTCGATGTGCATTTTTCTCATTTTCCAACAATATCTAATTAATGTTTTTATGGATTTGTGGGAAAAAGAAACTGAGAGAAGTCATTATTTAAGGTCTTAATGATTGCAGAAAATAACAATGACAATAAAGAAGTAATTACCTGAATGTATAAACTTTGGTGTACGCATTTTTCCCAACGGAAGGCAATTGCAGGCTTCTTCTGGACTGGTAGAAAGAAGGTACAGAGAGGACAGTGGGATGGCAAGCCGTGCAGCACTCACCTTTTCTACCTTTGCAAGAAACCGAAGCAATGATAATCTTATTCTACTGTCAAAAGACAGCATTGCAATTGTAAAGAGAAAGAAATGGTGAGATTTTGGAAACAAAGTTAGTGAAACCTTGATACATGTATATGTCCCAGGTGCACTGTGTGACTAATGCACAAGTACGCCCCGCAGAGCCTATCGTACTGTCACCCTTAGAAGAACTTCTAACCAACAACTATAGAACTGTGGAACGGATCTAGACTTGGTTCTTGAGTTCCATCTTCAATAAATGGAACATTAATGGACTACCTTGTAAAACTGTAATCATCATAGACAGAAATTCAAATGTGAAATCAAGTCACTATCTTCCTCATTGTGCACTGTCGGCATCTAAATACTAGTGACAATTGGAAGTATAATAAAATAGGTCGACAAAGGTTAGACATCCAAGTAGAACAATACATAATACAAAGTAAACCAGGGATCTGGATACATTCTCTAACGAGTCATGCACTATCTTTCATTCTCAGTGACTGATAGTGGATGATATCTGAAACGTCTGACTCTTCAGAGTATTTATTCAGTTGCTTTATAGTATGATATATTACATTACGTGCTAGATATACATATCATAGTATGATATACTAGATTTATTTTTAGAAGAAAAAACAAGAACTACTGGGATTACACCAGTCATTATTTTCTCAACCTAGCTCAAGGTTAGTCAAGATATGAGTAAATGTATCTTAATATAATAACTTTATTGCATGTTAATGCCGAAATACATGGAAATCGAAATAGTTTTCTAGTCTACTGTGAAAGTTCTATTTTAACTAAGGTCGACTATGGTTGGGTTTGACTTCTTTTTTGAAGGCAGTGGAAATTGTATCTTAATAAACAGAATCAACTTATATGTATGTTGAATATAAATGATTATAACTAGTTGGAGGAAACCCACTTGCCACATCTGTTGTTGATAAAAGAATTTTGTTTATTCATGAATCTTTAACGTGGTCTCTTCAGTTAACTGAGTAACTGATTTTCAAGGTAGCCCTTACAAAATCATAACAAATCAGGATACGATGAGGATAGGGCAATGAGGAATATTCTAAGTTTAATGTTTACAATGCTTAATGCCCATTAAACTTAGAGGAGAAAGGTGGAAACATACTATGTTCAGTCAGAGCTGGTAACTACAGCAGACCGCTCTACATGAATGAATAACACAAAGCACAGAGGCTCAATGTGACTAAGCAAAACATGGTAGAAAATTGTGCTATATCTGAAGCTCTTCTTTTATTTCAATTGTCCTTAATTTGATTTACCAGGAATGTAGATTGTCAGTATATATGTATTAAGAAATTAAAATCTGTTATCACTAGGTCCTGACTAGCTGGACATCGTAGTAGACAAAGTAGAGTCAGATCCAGATCATGTACCTGCTAAATGCTATGGTCACATTTTCAAACCCGGCCGGGTAGTTTGCGGGAACGAAAAGTGTGCTGTAGAAGATAACAAAACACGCAAGACGTAAAAAAAAAAGAAGATTTTTTTTTATTGTCTTGACGTACACTTTTATTTTTCGTTTCCGCAAACAACCCGGCAGGGTTCCGGTTTTTTATCATGAGATGTGACCATAGTATAAGCTGATGTGCTACGCCCGAGGGCGATTATACCGGCTTTACAAATACAGGTGCATGTAAGGATTTCAATGGAGTCATAACATAGTGCATCTGTACTGAGAATAGAGCTGACAGAGTGATAAGCTGACATAATGGCATCTAGTAGAAATAAATATTCTGTTAAGACCAAGTTACCGTTAATGATTAGCTGTTGTAGAATCTTTACATGTATCATGAATGAATTCTTGAGATGGTATCATTCATATGTTATAAATGCATACCTGTATTGATTAGTGTTTTATTGGTACCATTATTACTAATGTACCATCCCCGGCCTTATAGCAATGGAGTGCATTCGGTACACTCTGTGCTATATCCTGTACCGTCCCCAGCCTTGGTGCTGGTATACCCTCCCCCGTCCTATACTATCCTGCACTATCCCCAGCATTGGTGCTGAGGTACCTCCCCCCAACCTTTACCCCCTGTACTATCCCCAGCCTTAGCGTTTATTTATTCATTCATTTATTGAAGCTTTCAGAACACATCTGGAAGGTGAATCCAATAGGATCGAAGTGACTCCTATACGGGGCCGGCACCTCTAGCAGAATACAAACTTATCATAACATAACACTATACAGATAAAATGAAACAACTGATTAACAATAATAACGAACAAAATACTTACAATTAAACGCAGTAATTTAGAGAACACTAAAAGTACAAAGATTATCAAGGTAACAAAAATATGTACTACGACAGGTGCATACCCTATTAACATCGAACGGAGTAGACTCAGCAAGGGAACGCTTAATGAAGCCTTGAGATGAATTTGCTTTGGAGATTATGTTTTGCACGTGGCATTTCAAATTGAGAATCACATGTTAAAGCTTTGGACCTCGCAGTGTGTTTGCCCCTCCTGCAACTTTTACTACCACGCCTCGGCGGCGGCAATGTTTATGTTGTTTTCATATGGTCGGTTTTCTACTCAATAAACATTTGAATACCCTTATATCTTTAGTGTTTTGTGATAGCTGTGTGACTGCTTGGTATATGTCGTATAATTAGCGGCACTAGCATACGCTACGCAGTGACCGCTGACCGCAGTGATTTGGCACACTATTGTTAAATTGCTCTTCTTAAAAAAGGCAAGAAATTAATACGTTGAAGTATATTTTGCAAAAGACAGTTGTGTGCATGGTCTTGGTTTATTACCCTTCTAATCACCATATCTAGTGGCTACAAACACCGCGTACGTATGCATAATAAGATCCCTGCTATGCTAGCCCCCCTTGTCATTATCAATATCTATCTTGACTGAGACAATTTTCTCTGACAGTTTATACTTGCTTGAAAAATAAATCATCCGCATAAATTACCATGGGGTTTCTAGCTACAGATAGTACATGTAGATAGTTAATGAACAATAGAAATAAGAGCGGTCCAAATGGATGGATGTCTGGCCTTCATCGACGTGTTTACAAAATGTATTTTTATTACTTTATTGAATTTTCAGCTAGGTGATACCATTCATACCAGTCGAGTTTATAATTTAACAAAAAGGATTTTTTAAAAAGGATTTAAGATATAAACATATTACAAAGATTAAAGAAAAATGATAATGATAATAATGATAATAAATAAAAAAAGCAACAACAAAGGGGGACCGGTCTACAAAAAACATATGAATTACGTGCAAAAGAATATTACATCATACCAGAAACAATGAATAATCATTGGCAGAGCCACTTTGAATATTTCAGGGCCAGAAGACAGAAACTAGCTTTATCTAACGAAACTAGAAAAACTAGCGTATTTTCTACGGCATTGAAACTAAATTGGTTTGTACAACTTCAGACAGGAATGAAAGGAGAATCTACATTTTATGTACACAGTACATTCCATACAAATCACACAGTTACTCTGAAATGTGTCTAAAAAAAGTTTATCCATCATTAGGTTCAGTAATATTTGAAATTTAACGAATATTATATGTCACGTGCTGACGAAAGAAAGCGGACTCTATCTTATATGTTCGACCGTTTACAAACTTGTTGTGCAAGTATCTTTTGTTTTTTTCTCCCAGCTGGATGTCCAACCTTCACCGACGTGTTCATGTATGCATATGTATTGATTTATAGAATGTTCAAACAGCTGTGTAATACAAGAGAGATGCAAGTCTAGATAATGAAAAACTTCTTACTTGTCAATACATGTATGTACTACTTAAAGGTGCGATTTACGTCCATTGAGATAAATTCCGGCATATTAGATGATAGCCTTGTGTATAGTGAATTACGTGCATAAGAATATTACATCATACCAGAAACAATGAATAATCATTGGCAGAGGCACTTTGCATATTTCAGGGCTAGAAGACTGGTTACCAACATAGGGAAAAACTAACTTTCTATTTATCGTATTTTTTTGGCATTGAAACTAAATTGGCTTGTATACAACTTCAGACAGGAATGACAGGAGAATCTACATTATGTGTACACAGTCCATTCCATACAAATCACACAGTTACTCTGAACATTTTCTATAAAAGTGGTTTATCCATCTTTAGGCTCTGTATTATTTGAAAGTTAATGTTTCTATGCCACTGACGAAAGGAAGCGGGCGCTATCTTATATGTCCGACCGTTTACAAAACTTGTTGCTCAAGTATCTTTTGTTTTTTTCTATCTACTGGATGTCCAACCTTCACCCGACGTGTTCATGTTTGCATATGTATTCATTTATTGAATGTTCAAACAGCAGTGTAATACCGTTCCACTCTGTGGAGTTGTTTTAAAGGGGCTTGGTCTACAAAACGCATTGAATCATCAACATTCTTTGATTAATATAAACTATGTAACGTTACAAGGAAAATAACTAAAACTCACAGCAGATTGCAGTATTACATAAGTTGAGTCCACGAGGTAGCTTGAGGTCACAGTGCATACATATTGAAGACATTACCACCACCCACTGTAATCGCGGTACTGTCTACGTGTGACCTCTTATTCCTGGAATTTAATTCAGGCTCTTTCAGTTTTTATTGTTTTGTTCGCAGCGCCTGTTTGATATTGGTCTGCTCAAGGCTTGTTTTGGCGTCGATCCAGAATCGTAGGTGGGCAATATTCTTTGACGTGTACATGCGGCATGTATACGTTGCGACAAGTGAAGCAACAAACTATCCATACAAAAGACGCCTGTATCGAACTAAGGTATGCATTGTTCCTTCCTTCACAATGGTTAGGTGACGTCTTATCATCTGTATGAGGTTCTATGTCTGTATAATATCATATCATATTGGAAGGTTGTGTATTGGGGCTATTACAAGCGTTTACAAGGATCAGCATAATTCAGTTTACACAGTGTGTATCCGTATTCTTCTACAACTTTGCTGATACAACTTGTCAATTGGTTGTTTGATTGATTGAATGAGATACACATATCATCCACCTCGCTGAATTTCGAAAATCTCCAAGCGGATTTAAGGATCCGGCTCATTCGCGATGCTTTGCACCTTTTGTTGCAAAATTTGGTTATCTTTCTCCATAAAAATGAGCCATGTTGCTCGTCCAACAAATCTGTATCCACTGCTATATTTCTATAACTGAAAACATTCAAACATGATTTATTACACTGTTGCTATATCTAAGCATAATGTCCATCTATCGTAATATGTCGATGTTTCAATAGTGCGTTTGTTTTTAAATCTGAGAACCATGAAATTGAAAAGTAGAGTGGCCTGACAGGCAAGGTATTACACAACATAACCATGCATTTAATTCACTAAAGAATGGAAATTGAAATTATGATATTTTCTGAAAAACTGTGAAAATCTATAAAAAGATTCTTGAAAAAGACTGAATAAAGTCGAAACAGGTCGAATTCCGTCTTAGCGCTGTCATTGTCCCAAAACTACGAATGAAACTTATAAAAAGCTTTTTATGTATTACAGCTGGTCTTTAGAAAGGCATATATCAAAAATTCATTTCTGTAGGTGTGTTTCGTTTGGTGCCTCTAAAAGCGAAAATGATGGAGAGGGAAATAAAGCAGCCGCCAGATAAGGAGTACGAAGAAGTGGACGGAAAAGACAAAGAAGCAAACAGAAATGGAGAATCGGGCAGAAGGTATGAAGATGTGGATCCGGCTGGTTACAGTATCTTTGCACCGAGTTCTGGGCCAAAGATACAGGATGGTGAAGATGACGAATATGTTCCACCAACGCTGCCACCAAGAAAATACGAAGATGTCGATCCGCATGGGGACAGAATCTTTGTGCCGAGTTCTGGAGTGCATTCAGGGCTGTCGCCAAAAGAGGGGTATGGTAAAGATGCCCCGCCGCCGTTGCCGGTAAGAAATTCTCCCCATCTTGACACGGGAGCCAAGGAGAAGGCACAGGTAGACGGAAGTAATGAAGAATCGGACAGAAAGTATGAAGACGTGGATCCACATGGTGAAAGTATCTTGAGCACTGGATTGAAACGCGCAACTCAGCATCTTGACATGGGAGACCATGTTCTGGTGTATCCAGAGCAGAACGAAGAGTCGTGCCCGGATGCGTCCTACACTCCAGCAGATACCAACGGAGATGGGGACAGTGATGCGCCTGGCTTTTGCCACAAAGTTAGAGGTACGTCCAGATCAAATTCTATCCTACTTCATGTTACCATATTATGCTGATTTGATTTAAAAAAGTTTGTATGTATATGTTGCTAAGATGATTTATTTTGTGAGTTCTATATTGATTTACTTTATTTGTTATTTATATTGTATCAATATGTATTGATTATTGATATGTGTTGCATCAGTTTGTTATGATTTCGGTATGGTGACCTTGAAAAGGTGACCTTGAAAAAGTGACCTCTGCAAAGGAGCACCTGTTCCGCCATTCCTTTCACTTTGTTGAAGAAACATTATAGCAAATAAATGAATAGATATAACAAAACCTAGGAGTGTATAAACATTGAATTAGGCCACGCCAATTTGATATGTTAGTTTTCGGATATGTAGAATCTTAGCAAGAGTACATCATTCAAACAAAAGGCTGCGGTGAAAATTGCATTTGTCTTGATTCTGTACACTCCCTGAAAAAGGTCTACTAAGGTACAGATATCCCTATCAGACTTTGCTTTCGTGTTGATATTCCAATTTTTAAGAATCAGTAAATTAAATTGGGGTGGCATGACCTTCTTTAAGAAATTATATTCAGTTAAGCCAGTCTACAGCTACACAATGTTTACCTAAATGTCAGGCATGGCGGCAGTACAAAAAGCTACAAACTAAGATGAAGAGCATGAACCGCCTTCTTTTTATATACAGAGCATGAGCTACTCCAGTGGGTGGCGTGCGTAGTCCAGTGGTTAGCGATCTTGCCTCTGGAACTAGAAGCCCCGGGTTCGATCCCGGCTGTGTCACTCACCCGACATGCACGCTACCGTTAAAGATCGCAGTCCTTAGGACGGGACGTTAAGCTGTGGTCCACTGTTCATTGTGCTTGTCGAAAAGAGCTAGGGGAATTTCCCCGGCACAATGAACCTGTAAATACTGTACATAGCGTCTGTCTTCTCTGTCACGACCAGTGGAAGAGTAGCTCATCTGTTCATTGAGTTCATTTGAGCTAAACTGGTTCGAGATCCCTTTCTTTTCCTTTCCTTTTACAATCTATGTCTAGCCTAAACATATAGACTTGGAACTTCCACATTACAAATATCGTAAACAAGGCAAGTAGTACACCTGGTCACCGAAATCTGAAAGTAAGGTCCAAGAACATAAAGATATTAGCATACTCAGCATTTGTTCGTCTCATCCTTGAGTAATCAAGCACAGTCTGGGACCCATACACGGCCAAAGACATCAACAAAATAGAAGCAGTGCAACGCAAAGCAGCCCATTGGGTAGAGAATCGCTTCAGGCGTACCTCCAGTGTGCAGGCTATGCTAGAAGAGCTACAGTGGCCCACTCTACAAGCCAGACGTAGGCGAGCTAGGCTCATTACTTGTTATCAACTCACGAGTAGACCTCACCCCTTGTGCACCATCTTGCACGTCTAAACAATCGCACATGGCGGCATACAAAATTCCCCCATGTAAAACGGCGTACAGGAAGCAGTCCTTCTTCCCAGGGACGATCGAGGTCTGGAACAGTCTCCCAGCCATGGTTGCCCTCGGCCCAACCATTGACAGCTTTAAGCAACAGTTATAATAATGCTCCTCCCTCCCCATTCCCAATCCCTGGTCTGTTACACACTCTACATCCCCACTCCAAAACCCGCAGTAGACTTCCCCCGAAAGGTAGCATAATCTTCAACAAGATGAAGGTGGCCACCTCAACAGAAAGAATAAGAAAGATACTTGTTTTGCTGCATATTCAGCCTTTAGGGCGCGACAAATATATTGAGATTGCTTACTTGATAATATCTGATCATTTTAACATGTATACATAAGCAAATAAGGTCAAACAAGGTTCGTTAATCATAAATTCTAGGTAAGACTGTGGAAATGTGGACGAAGATGAAATCTAGCATCATCTGGAGGCTTATTCTGGGCTGTGGAATCGTGGCGGTTGCGGCAATGTTCATCGCCGAAGGTGTTTTACCTGGCAGTCTCATACCCAACACAAAGGTACTAGGCAGACATCTTTAGTCAATACCAATTTACTTTCTTGGTTCCAAGCATTACTTACCAAAAGTCTGGCTGGAAAATGTTTTCTGACGATTTTCTCTCCTTTAAATACTGTCTGTCAAGCCAAGGTATAAAATTTTAAATTTGACTATATACATGTTGATTTTTCAGTTTAGAAATGATCTTTGCAATCTTAGAAACATATCAATATGGTGTCGCCTTGGTCACTTTTCCTTAGATGAAAGATTCTGATATCATCAAGTCAATATTCCATTATATTTTTGAATCCAAGAAACAAATGGTTAGTTCATCCCATGTTGATAGACTACCAAGCCTTGATTACTTTACATTTATAAATTCTAAGTATTTTCACTTGTTTATAGGATGGCATGGTGATCGATGAGAAGCTAGAGAAGCCCAACAATCCATGGTGGACGACAGCTCACAAGGAAAACAGCTTGGATTACGCTTATTCAACTTCACCTACATCGCCACCAAAGTCTGGTACGATGTGGCAGACGACGGCATCCTACGACGAGAACACCTCAGTCTTTGTCACTTTGACCAAGCTGTCTTCATCGTCAGGGTGGAAGTCAACTGAACCACCGACAGATGCTGCCGCAAAAGATGAGACCTCACCTGTAACACTCCCACATCTATCCACAAAAGGTAAGGCCATACCAATGTATTGTCTTGGAACTTAAGCAACGCACTTCACCTGCTTATAGGACTTTTTAATCATTCAAATCATCCAATAGACTCTGAAGGACTGGACAATCTCTGGGCAGATCTTCTTCTAGTGGCATAATCATTATGTATGCCAAATTAGTCTATGGACCCCCGGCGCCCATGAACACTGTTTGATCTTACCACCGGATTTCTGCTTGGAGATTAGGACAGGGCAGATATGCCAGCTAGGTGCAGTTTTGTTACATCGTCAACGAAATTATTTGTTCCATGTCTTCTTTGAAAAAGGAAGCTTAGTCGACATCTAAACTGACTGTTATTTTCACCAAGGTGCTGACATCGCAGACAAGTGTGTCGAGGATCCTTGCCAACACGGACGTTGTGTGAACAAAGATGTCGGGTACAAATGCACCTGCTACCCTGGATGGACTGGGCAGAATTGTCAGCAAGGTAAGTACTTTCTGTGTCTTTATATTTTCAAATTAGAGGTCTTAACCTAAGTTCATGGCCTTAAGTTATAAATGATATCTCTTACTTTCTTTCACAGACACCAATGAGTATTTTCCTCTGGTTGAGATGGTCAAGGTTTCAAATGTATTTGGAGAGATTTTTGACTATCTTTTTTGTAAATGCTGTATATGATCAGGCATTCCTTTCACATCTACTTGACTTTAGTCTTGGCTAGGGAGGACATCTCTACCGTTCCCTACTCAACTTCAGTTAAGCTGGTTTTGCCGTTGGGAGATGGATCAACAGAGGCATCTACAAACGCCAGCTCTCAGCCTGAAATTCAACCGACGACCATCACATCTATGTCAACAAAAGGTAAGACAATAACCACATGTTTCTGCGAGAGAATATAGGCATATTTCCTGTGAACTGCCCGACATTGGGCTGCTGTAGCTAAATTCCATAAATCAAATTCTTTGCATATGTTGCCCCACAGACGTCAATGAGTGTACCAGGAAACCATGCCAACATGGGACCTGTGTGAACATAGACGGCGACTATAAATGTACCTGCATACCTGGATGGACTGGGCCAAACTGTCGGCAAGGTGCTTCTTCCAAACTATTTTGTTACCAAACTTACAGCATCAAATATCTCACATTAAGGCCCTGTCCTTGAGCTAACAGTCCTACCGTTAATGTTACTGTTTTTACCGTTGATGTTATTACACAGATATCAACGAATGTACGAGGAACCCTTGCAAACATGGACGCTGTGTGAACAGAGATGGCGGATACAAATGTAACTGCCCATCTGGATGGACTGGACAGAACTGTCAGCGAGGTGAGTTATTTTGGTGTCAAGATTGTCAGTCACGTTAGTGTTCTGAAATGTATTTTCCTGACGTCTTCGTTAGAGACAAAATGCATTTCAATTATTAATGATAATTCTTTATCATACAGACATCAACGAGTGTACTAGGAAACCATGCCAACATGGACGTTGTGTGAACAAACATGGCGGATACAAATGTACCTGCTCACCTGGATGGACTGGAAATAACTGTCAGACTGGTTAGTTCTTCTTGTGTCTCTGTGTTGTCCCTCACATTAGGGGTCTAAAATGTACTTTCATGGGTTCTTTTTCATTAATATATTATATTTTATTTATGCATTTATGATATTTCTTTTTTTTATGCAACAGACATCAATGAATGTACAAGGAACCCTTGCCAACATGGATCCTGTGTGAACACAGCTGGCGGATACAAATGTACCTGCCCACCTGGATGGACTGGACAGAACTGTCAGCAAGGTATCTTTTTCCTATAAACTTTCAGCATCTAGCATATCACATTGAGGTATTGTCCTTGAGCTAACAATCCTACCATTAATAGTGCTGTTATTACTGTTAATGTTATCACACAGACATCGATGAGTGTATCAAGAAACAATGCCAACATGGACACTGTGTGAACACAGCTGGCGGATACAAATGTACCTGCTCACCTGGATGGACTGGACAGAACTGTCAGCAATGTAAGTGATTTTTGCAAATTATTTTGTTCCGAATAACTTTCAGCATTTAGCATCTCATAACAAGGTACTGTCCTTTATATGGCGATCATGTAGTTGTTACTATTATTCCTTACACAGATATTGATAAGTGTTCGACGAACCCGTGCGAACATGGACGCTGTGTGAGCAAAGTTGGCGGCTACAAATGTACCTGCAACCCTGGTTGGACTGGACGGAACTGCAAGCAAGGTGGGTTATTTTCCAACTATTGTGGTTCTTCTACGCATTCAGCATTTTTAACAACACTAGATCCTTATAAATTGTATCATGTCTTTAGAGACAAAAAATATGGAATTTGCATTGAATTTTTTGTCGCTATTGATCTGGCCTCCTTTCTCCCGTTCTTCACTCAGATATTGATGAGTGTACCAGAAATCCATGCCAACATGGACGCTGTGTGAACAAAGATGGCGGATACAAATGTACCTGCTCACCTGGCTGGACTGGACAGAACTGTCAGCGTGGTGAGTTCTTTTTGTGTCCCAGCTCTGCTACTGGCATTATGGGTCTAAATTGTAATTTCATGGCTTCTTTTTCAAAAATATTATGGGTTTATTTAGGCATGTATGAATGATATTGCTTTGTTTCTTCAACAGACATCAATGAGTGTACAAGAAACCCTTGCCAACACGGACGCTGTGTGAACAAAAAAGGCGGCTACAAATGTGCCTGCTCAACTGGATGGACTGGACAGAATTGTGAGCAAGGTGAGTTCTTTTTGCATCTCTATTTAGTTGCGCACATTTAATTGGGGTCTAAATGGAATCTTATGGCTGAATCGTTTTCAGAAATATAATTGACTTGAGAAATTTGACTAATGAAAAATATTGCTGTCTGTTGTCCGACAGACATCAATGAGTGTACCAGGAACCCATGCCAGCATGGAACCTGTGTGAACAAAGATGGCGGATACAAATGTACCTGCAACCCTGGTTGGACTGGACGGAACTGCAAGCAAGGTGAGTTATTTTCCCAAACTATTGTGATTCGTCTACGCATTTAGCATTGTCAATAACAATAGATCCTTATAAATTGTATCATGTCTTTAGAGACAAAAATATGGAATTTGCATGGAATTTTTTGTCTCTATGTCTTCCTTTCTCTCGTTCTTGACTCAGATATTGACGAGTGCACCAGGAACCCATGCCAACATGGAATCTGTGTGAACAAAGATGGCGGCTACAAATGTGCCTGCTCACCTGGATGGACTGGACAGAACTGTCAGCGTGGTGAGTTCTTTTTGTGTCCCAGCTCTGCTACTGGCATTATGGGCCTAAATTGTAGTTTCATGGCTTCTTTTTCAGAAATATTATGGGTTTATTTAGGCATGTATGAATGATATTGCTTTGTTTCTTCAACAGACATCAATGAGTGTACAAGGAACCCTTGCCAACATGGAATCTGTGTGAACAAAGATGGCGGCTACAAATGTGCCTGCTCAACTGGATGGACTGGACAGAATTGTGAGCAAGGTGAGTTCTTTTTGCATCTCTATTTAGTTGCGCACATCTAATTGGGGTCTAAATGTAATCTTATGGCTGAATCGTTTTCAGAAATATAATTGACTTGAGGAATATGATTAATGCAAAATATTGCTATCTGTTGTCAAACAGACATCAATGAGTGTACCAGGAACCCATGCCAACATGGACGCTGTGTGAACATACATGGCGGATACAAATGTGCCTGCTCAACTGGATGGACTGGACAGAACTGTCAGCGTGGTGAGTTCTTTTGTGTTCCAGTTCTATCACTGGCATTATGGGTCTGAATTGTAATTTCATGGCTTCTTTTTCAGAAATATAATGGGTTTATTTACGCATGTAAGAATGATATTGCTTTCTTTCTCCAACAGACATCAATGAGTGTACAATGAACCCTTGCCAACATGGTCGCTGTGTGAACAAAGATGGCGGCTTCAAATGTACCTGCTCACCTGGATGGACTGGACAGAACTGTCAGCAAGGTGAGTTATTTACGCAAACTATTTGCTTTCCATCTACGCATTCAGCATTTTAAATGACAGTGAAATAATTATTTAAAATCATATCTAAATTCCCTGCAAATATATTTTTGGCTTTGTTCCTTTCTTTCTTTCATCACAAAGATATTGACGAGTGTGTAAAGAACCCTTGCCAACATGGACACTGTGTGAGCAAATATGGCGGATACAAATGTACCTGCTCACCTGGATGGACTGGACAAGACTGTAACCAAGGTGAGTTATTCATGCAATCGATTTTGTTCTCCTCTACTCATTCAGCATTTTCAATGACAGTAAGAATGATTCTTTTAAATCATATCTAAATTCCCTGCAAATATATTTTCTAACTTAGTTCTTTTTGGCATTTTCCTGCTTTCTTCTTTTCAGTATTTCCATTGCTAGTAAGAATAAGTCTTTTAAATCATTTCTTAATTCCCTCCAAATGTTTTTTTTTCTTTCTCTCTTTCATCACACAGATATTAACGAGTGTGTGAGGAGGCCTTGCCAACATGGACGCTGTGTGAACAAAGATGGCGGCTACAAATGTACCTGCTCACCTGGATGGACTGGGCAGAACTGTCAGCAAGGTGAGTTATTTACGCAAACTATTTTCTTTCCTCTACGCATTCAGCATTTTAAATGACAGTGAAATAATTCCTTTAAATCATATCTAAATTCCCTGCAAATATATTTTTGGCTTTGTTCCTTTCTTTCCTTCATCACAAAGATATTGCCGAGTGTGTAAAGAACCCTTGCCAACATGGACACTGTGTGAGCAAATATGGCGGATACAAATGTACCTGCCCACCTGGATGGACTGGACAAGACTGTAACCAAGGTGAGTTATTCATGCAATCGATTTTGTTCTCCTCTACTCATTCAGCATTTTCTATGACAGTAAGAATGATTCTTTTAAATCATATCTAAATTCCCTGCAAATATATTTTTTAACTTAGTTCTTTTTGGCATTTTCTTGCTTTCTTCTTTACAGCATTTCCATTGCTAGTAAGAATAAGTCTTTTAAATCATTTCTTAATTCCCTCCAAAGGTTTTTTTTTTCCTTTCCCTCTTTCATCACACAGATATTAACGAGTGTGTGAGGAGGCCTTGCCAACATGGACGCTGTGTGAACAAAGATGGCGGCTACAAATGTACCTGCTCACTTGGATGGACTGGACAAGACTGTCAGCAAGGTGAGCTACTCATGCAAACGATTTTGTTCACCTGTACGCATTCAGCATTTTCAATAACAATAAGAATAATTATCTTAAATCATATCTAAATACCCTGCAAATATATATTTTTAACTTTAAAAGTTAGTTCCTTTCAGCATTTCTTGCTTATTTCTTTTTAGCATTTTCATTGCCAGTAAGACTAAGTCTTTTAAATAATTTCTAAAGTCCCTCCAAATGTTTTTTTTTTCTTTCTCTGTTTCATCACACAGATATCAACGAGTGTGTGAGGAGGCCTTGCAGACATGGAACCTGTGTGAACAATGATGGAGGATACAAATGTATCTGCTCATCTGGATGGACTGGGCAGAACTGTCAGCAAGGTGAGTTTTTTTGTGTTTCGCCGCTGTCACTTACATCAGGGGTCTAAATTGTACCTTTCTGGCTTCTTTGTCATGAATATAATGGATTTCATTTATGCCTATTTGACTAATTTCTTTCTTTACCCAACAGACTTCAACGTGTGTATCAGAAACCCATGCCAACATGAACGCTGTGTGAACAAAGACGGCGCAAGGTGCTTCTTACAAACTAGTTTGTTCCTACAAACTTTCAGCATTAAACGTCTCCCATGATGAACTATATTTCTTTCTTTATCCAACAGACATCAATGAATGTACCAGAAAACCATGCCAACATGGAACCTGTATGAACAAAGATGGCGGCTACAAATGTACCTGCTCGCCTGGATGGACTGGACAGAACTGTCAGCAAGGTGTCTGAAGTCTTTTTGTGTTCTTTTCAAAAACATTAAGGGCTTTAGATACATTATGTAGCTTCTTTTTCAGAAATATGATAGGTTTTATTTATACATGATATTTATTTCTATGTATTATCAATGAGTGTACCAGTAAGCCATGCCAACGTGAATGCAGTCTGAATAATGATGATGGATACAGATGCACATTCAGTTTTATGTGTATATGAACGAAATCGTTCAAAACTGTGATTATGAGTTACATGATGCCTTATCTCACTGCAAGATTATTTTTTTCTTATCACATAGGCATCAATGAGTGTGTGATGAAACCATGCCGATATGGACACTGTATGAACAAAATTGGTGGATACAGTTGTATCTGCTTACGTGGATGGACTGGACCAAACTGCAAGCAGGGTACATATTTAGCATTGTTTTCATGTACGCAATGACGAGATCGCGAGCGAAACCCAGAAACACGGCGCTTCGTGTCGATTGTATCCATTCCAACGTCCCTTTCACGTACGCAAGTCAGTTTCTCACTTGAGGGGGTCAGTGCACCCAGGGACAAGGCAGAACTCTTGTATTTGACTTGGTAGAAGTTATGGCTACACTGAGACTGGGGAAGGAGAGGTAGCACTCTTGTACGGCGTGTGGTATGTTAGAAATGGTAGCTATACTAAGACGGGCGAATTTGAAAGAAAAGGCAGTAATGAAACTACCTGCGATCCTACTTTGATTTCTCGGTGACATTAACAACATAGAAGTATGGATAACAACATAGAAGTATGGATGACGAAAGTCATCATTCTTTTAAAAATTGCTGGCTGTGACCATGTTAATTAATATTTGTCAGAGGGTTGGCATTCAGTTGGGAATCAGTCACAAGGGACTCAACAATATGCGGCTTAAAGGAAAGCGTCGGAATAATTTGAAACCACTACTTTCCATTGGTGAATATACCCCTAAATCGATTTCTCCCATAGTTTATCGTATATTATATCAGTACGCCATTGACGTCCATATTCTTGTAGTTATAGTTTTCTAGTTTAGCTACTCAATGTATGGATTCCCTTGTTATTGTCACCATACAGAGTAACCATGTACAATTGTCGAGCAATAAGGTCCATCCATCCATTCATTAATTGCAGCGTCTATACGACTTAGTTCTTGTGTTAGCCCACTGCACTTCTGTTTGTTACAGCTGGGCGCCGATGTCAGGATGGTTGGGAGAAATACAACAACCACTGCTACAAGTTGATGATAAGAAAAGTCAATTGGAATACAGCAAACTCAGGATGTAAACGATTTGGCGCAGACCTGGCTTCAATCAAGGGCAGAATGGAAAGCGATTTCATTGCTAAATACATTTTACGTGGTGGGTTGATTCGTTGTCTGGAGTATGAAAAGTGAATCTAGATTGAATTATTACATGTAAACATAGTCGGTGAGGACTGTCCGTACCTTAGGCACACACAGTTAGATGCAGGTGTTCTTACCGGCTTTCCGTTAAGGTTGTCATGATGTCCTTGAACATAATTAATTTTACATAAACATGTCAGAGAACCAACAAGTTGATTTCACATTGGCGTGGCCAAACGAGATAATATTTATTCTACCTTCAGTTACAGTCCAAGATTGCCAGAATGGAGATGGGTCTTCTTACCGAGGGACTGTCGCTGTGACGAATACAGGCAAGACGTGTCAACGCTGGGACAGTCAGACACCACATGGACACGACAGGACACCTGCTAGATGTCCGTCATCTGGACTGAATAGAAACTACTGCCGCAATCCTGACGGTGAGGACCATGCTTGGTGCTACACCATGGACCGTGATAAGAGATGGGAGTACTGTGCTGTGCCAGTGTGTGGTAAGTTTTTTGTCAAGTAAAATCTCTTTCAGGCCACATGAATCTAATTTTTTTTTTGCTCTGAGATTTTTCTATACGTTATACACTCGTTCTCATTTAAATGTGCACAATGTGTAATCTCCGTTACCGATTGAAATAAGACGTTCCTGGCATATCTTCACGACAGGAACGTCTTACTTCTAACGGGAACGGAGATTACACATTGTGCACATTTAAATGAGAACGAGCGTATAATAAAGATCATAATGCATATAATGAAGATCAACATGGAAATAGAGTCTGAGGGAAAAGTTTACATTCGAACTTCTTCTGATGTGAAGTTGATCAATATCACTGATATACAGTTGATATATAATGTAGGATAGTAGTGTGGTGGAAATATTTCACGACTTACAAAGATGTTTATTCACAACTTTGAATGAAATTTTAACACATTTTTTACACTGCAGCAGTAACGTCTAGCTGCACTGCGAAGTAAAACCTGACGTTAGAGACGGTCACCAAAACGTCAACTGTTTTACCTCTTTGGCTGTAAAATAAAATAACTTTGTTGTTCAGTCCGTAAATGGTTTCATCAGGTTGGTAAGAGACCGAAATTTCGGTGACTGGCACTTTCCTCAAGGCAATAATGTTAAGGACTAGTTTTACTTCGCACTGCAGCTAGCTGTCGCTTCTAACAAAGGCAGTCCCGAACGTATTGTCATCTATACAATAAGGTACATATTTCTTACTCATCCATTCACCAACCAGATGAAGTCATTGCTCAAGACTGTTACTACTGCGTACTAATTTCTCCTCTCAATTATTTACTGTGACATAGGAGACTATCCGATGATCTGGATTGGATTGCACCGCATTTATAAAGGTGGACTCTCAACATGGACCGATGGATCAAAACTATCCTACACCAACTGGTCTCCAGGGCAGCCTAGCAAACGATGGGAGGACAAGTTCCTGTCCTTTTTTGGTAACAAGAAGGACTACTGTGTTGGTGTAAACTACAAGGTGTGTTGCCCTTACAGTATGTATATATCAACCACAGCTCTGCTTCAGAATGATTTCTACCAACACAGATCAACTTTCAAGCTAAGCTAAGCGCATAAAATGTTCCTTCCACGGTTAGTTTACCATTTTCCCTTCATGAATATTCTAGTATTTCTGGATATTGAATTTGTTTGATTGCCGTCTCTAAGGAACGCAGAGGACAATGGAATGACAAGCCGTGCGACACTAAACTGTCCTACCTTTGCAAGAAACCGAAGACATGATGATCTCATCCGACTCTCAGCAAGCATCATTGTAATTGTATAAATTTATAAAGGGGACAGTTTTGGATTAGAGTTATACAGAAGTCACCTTCCAAACCAGAAACAGGTGCACCGAGTGACAAGACAGACATTAGATTTAGGCACATAGTGCATTCTAGAGACTCCTTTTTCTCATAATATTGCCAGCAAATCTACCTGGTATTTCTAACCTATAACTGTAGAGCTATTAAACCAATCTAGACTTTATGCTTAATTCGAAAGTCCATTAGTGTACTACCTCTAGTAGTAAGACTGTTGTAGCTACTGATTAGGACAGATATCAATATGAAGTCATTCACAATCTTCCTCAGTGTGCAATGTCGGCATTCTGATTCTAGTGACAGTGGGAAGAATAATAAATTAGGTCGACAATGGTTAAACATTGAGGTAGAGTTTTACATAATACAATTCATAAATAACCTAAAGACAACTTGATGAAATCTCTAAAGAGTCAGGCGTTTCAGGAGGCTGGCAGTTTCTTTCCCAGTCACTCATGAAGAATGGTGGATGCTATTTGAAACGTCTGACTCTTCAGAGAATTTATCCAGTTGTTTTGAATTATTTTTATCATGAAAAATACACTAAAAAAAACTAATGTTCTGTGATATATTTCGGGTGACACTGGTCAATGATTAACTCAACCAAGCCCATATTTGCGACAGTGACTAGGTGCGTTGAATAGTATGTTTATAACTAGTTGGGCAAAGTACTCGCAACTTCTGTTGTTTACGGGATAACAAATGACATCTGAAACAACAATGAGGAATTTTCCCATGTTTACAACACAAAATTTTAGAAAAAATAAGTCATGAAAACCCAGCCTTCTGTTTTCATGATTTTTTTTCTAATTTTTTTTTGGAAAATAAAAATCCGTTAACCAACAAATTAAATTGATGTGGCCTTAGATGATAAATATGTTGTCAGACCTGGTAACTACAGCAGACCGCTCTGTGTGGATTAACAGGACAAATTAAAGAAGCTCAGTGTGAAGAAGCAAGGCATGGAATAATAATAATTTTTTATCTGGACATTCTCTATGTATTTCAAACATTTAATCTACTTTATTAGGAACGTAGATGTACATTAGCTGCTTGTTAGCTGCTTGTCAGTAAATATGTAAGGTCTATTATCACTAAGTCCTGACTGGCTGGACTTCATTGTAAATGAGGAGAAATTTAGGAGACATATGTTGTCAGACCTGGTAACTTCAGCAGACCGCTCTTCATGGATGAACAGTACAAAGTAAAAAATTACTGACATAATAGTTTTTAGTAGAAATAAGGATTCTATAAATGCCGAGTTACCTTTCATGATTCTGTGTATAGTAGGAATTGAATGTAACAGTGTAGCCCGTGGTGATAATACCGTGATGATACTTAGGCAGAATACTTTAAGTTTTGAAGGATGGGAATGTAGTAACACTGTCAACAATACTTCACCTCTGTAAGAGGAGGACCGATGATGATGATGATGAGATGATGAACACCAGTGTGCTACTGATAGAAAAGGTAAACATCCATGTGTAGAGACCAAATTCTGGCAATGGCTACTTTGTAGCTGTTCTAATCAAACTTATAAGCATTGACGACGAAGTGACTTTTGCATGATCATAGATGTACTCGTGTAGTATCATATATACTCGCAACTCTACTTGTAACTTTGTTATCAACAAACATGATGAAAAATGTAGAAAACAAGCCGATAACCTTCGGCCGATAACCTACATAAACATTTAAGTGCAATAGTAATGAGCTACAGAAATAATATACAGAAGATGTGTGGTGACAGTTGTGCAATCGAAGTAGACATATGTAAGTTAAATATTGATCGCAGGAAGGAATTATGAAAAAAAAGCCTGGCCAGTGAGGTCTTGAAGCGCTAGATGTATGAACGGAAGCTCTTAGTCACAGCTTGACGGTCGACGTCATCTTTCTAGAATACACGAAAGCGTTTGACACAATTCCACACGAGGGACTACTCAGAAAGGTGGAATCTTTTGGCATTGGTGGGGGTCTCCTAAATAGGATCCGGGGCGTTTAAACACTAAATTTGTTTGTATAGTTTGCTGTACATTTGATTCATCTTATTTGACCTTGACTTCTTATCTAACTGGCTTTGAGTTCGACTTATGTTAGTTTTCTGTGAATTGTATATAATTTGCTGTATATTTCCGTTGCTATAATTTGTATAATTTTGAATGGAATCCAGGAAGAATAGTGGTGTCAGTGTTACACTAATATATAATGGAGATCTAATAAACCAACCCAAAGTGGCAACGAGTGATGGTAAATGGTGCAGGGTCTAACTGGAAACCGGTCAGTAGTGGAGTGCCACAAAGAAGTATGTTTGGACCTCTTCTCTTCATGATTTTTGTTAGTGGCATACCGGGCGAAGTGCAGAACTTCGAATTCATGCTACAATCTTCACTACGCGCTGATTGGACCATCCCGAATCACATGATCCACACTACCATATAAGTAGAGGGCAAGTTCTCTGTTCTGTCTCTTTTTGGATTCATCCGCCCAGTCCTCGCAGGGTACGGACGCTTTTTCTGCAGCCAGGTGCAGGTCCGTGCACTGGGCCAGAGTGCGGGCAGGATGTTTGCATCTGAGGTTTTAGCTGTCATTGTTGTTGTAATCGTAGTTGTAGTGAGTTTGTTCTTTGTTGATCCATTGGTTTACTTTGATGTGTCAAGTTGGCAGGGGTGGGATGGTGGGTGCATACAGACAATAACATGTCGTGAGTAGCTTGGCATGTCTTTTTTCTGTTGTTCTCTCTCTGTCCAAGTCTTGGTGAGGTAGAACTCTTTCTTTTCTGATTGTTTTGATTCAGTTATACTCCAATTAAAAACGGACGACTGATCTCTGTCAGAATAGGCCACGCGACCACATTTTGTTGAAGCCTACGCGGTGTGTTCCAGACAAAGGTTTGGGTACCGGAGTTTGCGTTTTAATGTTGGCCTGGCGTTGAGTAAGTTTGCGGGCTTTTGTTTCGCGTCTCGTTTGTAAGTTTGTGCTTGTTTCAACCTCGTTTTTTTTCGTATTCACTTATGAAGGATGATCCAATGAGTGCTCAGTGTGGATAGGAAACTATTCGCAGATGACACCAGGATTTATGCAGCTCTACATCATTGTGAGAGAGACTCTCATGCGAGTTGCTTACAGGCCAATCTAGGGAAACTTAAGGAGTAATCAAACAAAATACAAATGAGTTTTCCCCTGACAAATGTAAGACTTTGTTATGAGGGAAAGGTAACCCCTGACATAACTACTACATGATCAAAGAAGACGGAACAGACGAGAAGGATCTAGGGGTACTTATCGACAACAAGAACTCCTTTGAAATGGACTCTCTGTAGCAGACTGACGTTTTTCGTGCTAAATTCACTTGCGTAATTTATGAAAGGGAACCAAAACTTGAAATTGACAAGAAAACTATACTATACTATGCTAAACATACCCCCAAATCATGTTCTCGCTTATGTTTTACATATCAAGTTCGTCATAGTTCAGGGTTTCCAACTTGCGCTGTGCTAATGGCTACATGACTGACTGGTTGAATTCCATGACGGAGGGCCTATGTTCTGGAGAAAGGTGTCCACAACAAAAAGGATAAACCAGCAAATAATAGGGGTCAAATGATCCAAGCCTGGCTCATGCAAGAGGGAATTAACATCCGCATATTCAAAATAGCTAGAATGTCAAACACGAAGACCCCAAAGACCACGCTGTAGATAGAAACGGATTCCCAAAACACACATAATGTCACAACGCCCACCCTTAACCAGCAAAAGAGATGAGGAAAGATCTGGAAGTCATGATCCAAAATGGGGCCATTCCAAAAGGTGCAATGATTGTGCCAAACGAGTTCGAGAAAAATGGTGTTCGACCAACAAAGTGGCAGCATATGAGTGAAAACATTTACCGTTGAGGGCAGGAAGCACCCGCTGGAAGGCAACAAAAAGAGGACTCTCCAAGATCAGAGAAACTTCATGAGAATCAGAGAGGACCAAGTGTATGAAGAAATGGTTCCAGATGATGTTACGGGGAGATTGAAAACGCTTGGCGAGTTTGAAGAGGAAGACAACATCACGAAAATTATAAGATAATTCACGACACTTGAATGGACCCGTCACAAATAGTACAGGAGGACAGTAGTCAAATTATCAATTATGAACACATGCTCTATTTGACAAATACCACATATAACTCAGCTGTTCACTTGACTAATGAAGATTACTTTGCAACATTGGCGAAAACATCAAATTGAATGTACAATCCAATGTAGAAAAAAACACTTTCTACATGATAGCCCGGTGGCGCTGATCAGCTCTGCTACAGCAAAGCTCTGCCTTAACAAGATGGACAAGCACCTCACTGTAGAAGTTGATGGGTCGAATCATAAAAAAATGATGTACTTCGCTTCTTTAAGGGTGACCTTCCGGCAAGAGAGCTTGCAGAAGGTCAACAGCGTGGCGGTGACTTACCATGCTCTTGTGGTGCGCATGCAGAACGTTTTTGGCGAGGAGCGGAGCTTGGGTAGCGTATGGAAGCTAAAAAGGCTGGTACTCAGGCTAGGAAGATTGGCTACGTACTTGTTTGTTTCTTGTATGATAGCCAATGGAGTGAATTAAGTGTCCAAGGAGAAGTTACGTGACAGAAGACAGTCAAGTGTTCGATTTCTGTTGACCAGATGTAGAAAGAAGAACCTGTGAGGAAAACGGTGTCTCGTAGCATATTGGACACCGAGGCTAAGAAATCCACAAAACTGTTCACATGCATGGCATCGAACGTCAACCAGCACTTCTATTCGGCAGTCTTGATACATCGGTAAGAAGTCTGAACTTGGAAAAGTATCAAATCCTGCAATGCTAGCCACTTCATAACGTGTCTAATTACATCAAGCATCTGTTTGAAGAGCTACCCCCCTGCATGACCCCTCCCCCCCCACAACACCAAGCAACACATTGACCAAGTTTACTACACTACGTTGAGCAATAAGGAACTAATAAGTATAGCTGCGAGTATCACGTGCTATGTTGGAAGACGAAGCCTCCATCGACATTGTGGATCCTGTGACTCAGCTATCTTCCTGCTGGCAAAAGATGCCAACTCTAGATACTTCGATTGCACAATCAAGCCTGCTTTTGTGCTGTGAGACTCCGTCAGATAATTCCTAATTCACGGAAACTCACACCTAGAGTTCTTTACGGCAACTACTTCCACGCATTGACTTGCCATAGCCAACTAAATTCAGGGTTGTGCCTCTCAGTTCCACACACATGGAATCAAAAGAGAGGGTTTCCAACCAGCTACGGGATATCACACGTACAACAGGATGTTCCAGACACACTAGCCCAGTCATTGGCTACATGTGTGTGAGATTTGCAAACAACGTGGCAGCATCCAAAAGAACCGTCAAGGTAGTACCCACCTCCAGGAAACGAACACACGGACGGTCACTCAGGAACTCTAACGAACGAATCCTGCCATTCTGCCTGACGGTCAGATGTATGAATAGTCCGGTGCCATCTCTGTTTATACGACTCGATTACGACTCATAGTAACTTTTAAATAAGCTAACTAAATGCCGATGTATTGAACATCTTTTTATACCACTGTAAACAATTTTAAAGGATTTGCGTAATGTCTTATGTGAAAACCAAATGCAATATGTATGGAGGGCACGAGAGCCTTTTTATGAATTTACCATTTTGATTATTGATTAGTGGGATCGTTCTGTAAGAATGTCATGCAGTGACAAGGATGCTGCATCATACCAGCAAAGCATCGTATCAAACGCAACCAAGGCCTAGCAGAAAGCCAGTAAGGACACACTGATCTCAAGAGAAATCATCAACAAGCACCCCAATTAGTACAGGATGACAGTTATCAAATTAGCAATCATGGACACATGCTCTATTTGACAAATACCACATATAACTCCACTATTGACTTGACTGATGAAGATTACTTTGCAACGTATAGAGGAAATATCAAATTGAGTGTAAACACAGGCTGCCCCCTGTATGTCCCGCCCAACATCAAGCAACACACCGAGCAAGTTTATAACATTCCCACTGACGTCACAATACATGAAATTTCGCAAGATCCATATTCTCGCGAGAGAACATGACAAGTGACGTCATAACCATCTATCATCCTCTTTTGCGGTGAACCTTCACCAGGGACGGTCGGTTGAGTTGTAGGCTGCCACTTTGACCGGGCCATTCCACGTGCGTGTACCAGCCTCGTATGGTTCGTGTGGCCATGTCCACACCCTCCACTCTGAGGTAAATCTATACACAGTACGTTGAGCATTAAGGGGCTGAAAAGTGGCTGTAACTATATATCCCGTCGCCCTCGGGGAAGACAAAAAGATAAGAGAAGACATCGTCCAGCGACTATATTCCTACTGACAAAAGATACCCACGCGAGATACTTCGATTGCACAATCAAGCCTTCCTCGAGCTTCATGACCATGCTGTGAGATTCCGCCAGATCATTCCTAATCTGAACTTGGAAAAGTATGAAATCCTCCTAAGTGAGCCACTTTGTGACAAAAAAAACCCACACATTTCGAGTTCTTTACGGCAACTACTTCCATGCATTGACTTGCCATAGCCCACTGATATTCAGGATTGTGCTCCTCAGTTCCACACACAATTCAAGTACGGGGTATATATTCGTACAACAGGATGTCCCAAACACTCTGGTCAAGTCATGGGCAACGTGTTGGTGCGATCGTCGTCAGAATATCATGCACAGTGACAAGGATGCTGCGTCACACCAGCAAAGCATCGTGTCAAACGCAACCAAGGCCCAGCAGAAAGCCAGTAAGGACACACTGATCTCAAGAGAAATCATCAACAAGCACCCTAAGGAATGGCAGGCACATTCTGAAAGACTGGCGGACTTCCTGTCGTATGGAAGGGGTGCGTGGTGGATGGTAGTAGGAGTTAATGACATTCTGTTGATATTGAGAGAATTCGAAGTCCTTTGTTGCCGAAAAGTGCCTTAGGTTTATGGCAAGCTGTCAGAATACAGGTAAGGCTGGCGTTTCAACGTTTCAAGCCCATGGTATCAAGAGTTTCACACCTACCAGATTATAATTAATTGTTGCCATCAGATGACCTATAGCCAAGGATCCCTACAGAGAAAGAAGATAGCAAGGGGCTACTTTTAGATTAACATGCATGGTCTGTAATTATCAACAGGTTGTATGGATAGGTCCGCTTATAACATGTCTATTTACATTTTTCAGGTTATGGTGAACGGTGCAATGGCTAGTATCCCAGTCACCGTGGATGATCTCGTGGTGGAACGTTCAGGCCAGACCTTGGCTCTGCGTGCTGACACCATCAACCTGCGTGTGGAGTATTGGGTATAGTGAACAATAGTAGCTTATGTTAGGCCCATTATCTATGAAGAACTTTATTTTCAACCATTTTCAACCCCCAATTGCACACGTTAACGGAGAATGAATGAATGAATAATATGTGTTAAGTTTTGTTTTCGTCCTTCCTCACCACATACATTTCATAATGAAGGCAACTGTTTTCTTGTCAAACTTTTTCTTATTCGCACCCTCGCATCAGTTTTGAGGTTCTCATAGGATGTCATCCATATAATCAGACCACGACGCAGGCCGCTCCGAGGACCGCCCAGCCGACCACCTCGCAGGCCGCCCCGCAGGCCGTAGAATTCGCCAACAGGTATGCAAAAAAGATATTTTTATCCCGGTTACAGGTTGAACTACTCTGTATGCATGTAAATGTAACATGACTTGTATTTATGTCTCTTATTCATTCAACGATTGTAGTGTAAAATGTAAAAGTTTTCGTAAACTTTTTCTAATTAGTTTCTATTCATTCCTTTTTTTCTGGAATCTGTGAGCATTTGTTGTAATTTCAATGATCTGAATTACCTAGCTACGCATGTCTGTAGCCGCTATGCTTCAGTTCCTGATGCTCACTATACTATTATAATAGTAAAGCAAGAGTTACTAGTCTGCATGTCATCATTTAGCTCACATTATTAACAGATGCGAATAAGTAGAAGAGTCAGCCGTCATCCTTTGTGGTGCAGTACATAGACGGCATCGGGCCATGCTACGCGAGGATCCAGTACTTCTTACGCCATCACTTAATGGATAAGAAGACAGACCTTGCCTACGTAAAGTGGCCACCAAGGGCAGAACGAAATGAAGTGACGAAACTGTTTGATTGACACCGATATACCCTCCCCACCACACTAGCCAGTCATGGTTGCTGGGGACTTCTCCAACCCGATAGAGAATGCCACAGACCCTGATGACGGGCAATTCTGGGTGCTGAGCTATGATGATGTTTTGATTAGACTGTAAGCTTCGATAGTGATAGATTTTCATTCAATTGTCCACATCGATGTGACATGGGAAGTCATATCATACTATACTTCGGTAACCATTGAATTGTTGCGATTAATAGGCCAAAGTTTCAAGAAAACAAAAAGGAAAGCATTTCCGTTAAAAGAATTAAATGTGTATATTGAAAAGACTAGTTCAACATGTGACCAGATTTAGGAAATTCCAAATACATGAAAGAGAATCAGAATCGTCGACCGTATAGGGCTTGAAGTATGCCATCGCTCATTGACTTGTTTGTATTCTTCTTACTCTACAAGTGAGAACCAAAGATTTCACGACGTAAGTTATTGTAGGAAGACGATCGTAGCGGTAATGGTGTTCGGTTATCTTCTAGAAAACACCACTCCCAAAGACAGGAACTCGACAAGGGACGGGCTGGTGCTCATAATAGAGGCGGCTTATCGCTATCATGGGTACGACCCGAACGTGCACCGCCCCGGCAAGCGACACCCCCAACACAGCCACATGCGCCGACCCTGACATCCTAGAGGAGGCGCTCTCGCGGTCGGCTGCCCCAACCGACCAGAACAGACACATGCCTAGTCTCAGCCTGAGGCCCAGCCTTAGTCCAAGGCCCAGCCCAAGCTCCAAGAGGACATCAACCCACACGAGGCCCAGAATGCAACCTCCCTTGGACTCCATCATTTCTGAAGCTGGCAGCCTGGAGGGTTGGGTGCCAAGCACAGATGCTGTCGCCAGACGGATGCCCTTTACCCCATGCCCAGAGGCAGAGGACACAACGCCACCAACAAAAAGGCGACACCTACCAACAACCTTAGCATTTATTGCCCGCGTGTATTTATTGGGTAAAGTTAGGCACTTAGGCAAACAGATACTGGTATATTTTTAGTGTAATGGAAGTATTTTCAGTGTTAAGTATTCTAGGGTAAACTATTTCAGTGGTATTTTTAGGGTAATGCAAGTATTTTCAGTGTAACGTATTTTACAGCGTAGTTTTATTCCTATTACTGTTATAAGTATGTTGACTTAAAATAATAAACTACAATTGTATTGGAAATGTAAGGCACTGTGAACTTCATATATACTTCCCAAGTTATTCGTCTCTTGATTCTGAATGTGTAACTGAGTACACTTAAGTTTTTACAAGTTCACGTAATCTTTTTTAAAGCACAGAAACTTTGAAGCGATCTAGAGCTAGTAAAGGCTCACACTACAGAGCTAATCAGTTCCACTCGAGTCATAACAGATATGACAGACGCTAACAGGTCCAAATTACCAGGAAACTTCTACCTACGGTTACACTCAGATCATAAGAGCATTGACAGGTTCAAAGTACCTGGGAAACTTCTCCTTAGCTACCTATCATTCACAAGACCAAGAAGCTATATAGTAGTTATTTCCGTCATTCAATTCAGGCAGGCAGTGACAGATAATTGTATAGACTGATCCCATAGTCCTGTCACTGTTGGTAAGTAAACTTCTGAACAGGGAGCTTAAAATCATTTATCCGTTCATAGATGAATAAATACAGCACATCAAAAGCATGAAAATGAAAGGGAAGCCAAAAACACAACGTGACAGTCCCTTGGTCAAAGACTTTTTTTTTTTAATTCAAACACTTCTCCTTTTCCCTCAGTCTCCTACAATGATCATGAAAGATAGAAAAAGTATCAGGATAGGATCCTTATACCTCCGTGAAAAGTTTCATAAGGTCGGATATGGCAATGCTCTGTGAACAGTCTGTACCAAGCCTAGCATTAAATTAATGCCTTGCGAGCGTTCCTTTTTTTCAGGGCAATCAAAGCTGACTGTTCTTTCGTGTGTGAACAGGGTGTAAATAAATGATTGTCTGAATCACAACTTGTTATTCATTCTTTCTCCACATTTTCGTCTTTGGCCTTGGAGGTGATATAGAAGTGGCATTCTACGACATTAGTATCCGTTTTCCAAAATATTTTCTTTAGCAATCTACAGCATATCTTATTAAATATATTAAATTGGCGTGGCCTAATGACCAAATGCCGAGAGGAGAGGAAGAAACATCAAGAAAAACAATAATTTCCCCATATTATAATCCACGTAGAAAAACATTCAGGCCACACCGCACTTCCTTCCATGCACCCTCTGTTTACCGCAAGCTGTCAGTGTATGTCTTTATTTACAAGTTCCAACTTGTTTTTATGGACATTTATCACTCAATGTTGGAATTGTTGTTACCTTGTCTGCATTGCCAGGAGTTTCCACCGTGAGGCTCTAATTTTTTTTTTAATTTTGCAAATTATTAGACTGTTAATATCTTATCAAAATATGTAAATTGTAAATAACAAGAATATGTAAATTGTAAATATGTAAATAACAAGAATATGTAAATAAGCTTTTAACTTTTTAAACTTTTAACTCTTCTACCGTGTACCTATTCTTTTACCTTTCATTTGGGCAGATGCGATTTGTATAATACCGCCAGAAGAAACTTGATGCCTTCGACAGCAAAATGAGTACGAAAAATCTTGGGTATCAAGTGGAGCAACTTCACCTCAAACAAGGACGTCAGAACACAAGAAAAACAGAAAACAATGTCCTGAATCATATGCAAACGACGATTGAGATGGCTAGGACATGTTGTTCGACTCCCCTCTGAGAGATTTGCCAATCAGTACTTCGATGACCAAAGGCCGGAGAGGAAGGGGTCGTCCAAAGATGGGCTGGCAGCAGACAATTGACAGAGACTCCAGACAGTGAACAGTAGATGTAAGGATGCGATGAGACTGGAGTACAGTGCGGCAGTCTGGGACCCCCATACTTCTGGCGGGTCGCAAGCGCTAGAAAAAGTACAGCACAGAGCTGCACGAGTGACCGTTGGTGACTTCAGGTACACCAGCAGTGTATCCAAAATGCTCGTAGATGGTAGACAGAAGGCGTGAAGCACGTTAAACTACACTTTGTAAGATTTCCCAGGGTCTCATCAATATCTCACCTGAACAGTATCTTGTACCGGTTGCCCAAAGACTCACCAGCGCTAGCCATAACCTTAAATACAAACTCATTTCAGCACGTACTGATTGTTTTAGACTTTCCTTTTTTCCAGACACCGTTAAGGAGTGGAATACCCTGCCGGGGCATATCGCACAAGCCCCGTCAGTGGAGGCCTTTAAGGCCGGGCTTGCCATAGCCCGCCATTGGCCTGACCCCCCCCCCCCTCAGTGATACCCCTTCAGGGGTTTTTAGAGGGTACCCACAATGAAAATGAAGACTGGCTGAAGACAGAGCGAGCTGGAATCTGACTGCCTCATGCGTCGCACGACGTGGGTGCTTCTGACTCTAAGTAAGTAAGACCTTGTAGTACAACAACGTGCAACTACAACTCAGCTAGAATTCAACTACAAGGTCTCCGCCCAAATATGTCTGTCTGGATTCTCTTTGTCTCCTTCGGCGTTAAACGTTCTTATTTCCTCGTGCCCGAAACACGCAAATGACATCCTCGGAATGAGTTTCCCGCGGTGCGGAAATCCCGCCAAAGCTGTCCAGTCATGAGAGACTTCACCTCTTTGCGACCTTGGACACTTGGAAATGCCGTCAAAGCTGTCCAGTCATTTGGGACTTCACCTCGCTGCGACACTGGAGGATTTCATCGAAATACTATAAGTGACGTAGAATTTTACATTTATCAAAATTACAGACGGTAATGAGATTAGAGAAGTAAAAAGATGTCGGGTGGCATAACCCTCTCATTGGGAGTGAAAAGACTGTATTTACATTGCAGTACAGAGAATAACATATTTCAGCATAATAGCAGGACCACAATATAAACATTTGGAAAACAGAAACAAGATGGTTTGTCCAAACTCCGGTCAAATAGGAAAAGTACCGCACATAGCACCTCGACGGAAATCCACTTCCGAACTCGGAGATAAAATGACAGTCTCACTCAGCACTGCCCGGCCGAAAGGCAATACACTGCCTTTCTATGTTCATTCATTTGATAAAATAAGGGCTTGTAACTTGAATGTATTTCGGTAGTTTCATATCAAGGTGGCTTTATCCACCATTCAAATATTTTGAAGAATTAGTTTTAGTCTATTTATGTCATTGATTGTAATTAAACTTTTTGAAATCGTGTAGTGCTGCTTTTAGGCTCAGTCTAGGGCGGACGCACTAGCCATGCATTTTTACAGGGGATTTTGCAATAGTATTTGAAATGCCTTGCGTTCCCGGAACCGCTCCAAGTATAGCCTTCCCCGTACTGTTGATGCCCACACAGGGGCCCCAGAAATTGGCAATATGTGTAAAAGCCATTACATAACACTGCTAAATTCTGTTGACTCAAGTCATCAATAGATAATTAATCTCTTCATAGTACCGATGCAGCCAGAAAGATTAGTAAGAGGGTGACTGGGATACTTGGTGTAGCTTAGCAAAGCCAGTCCAGGTAGAGTAGTTCGGTGGCAGTCCAACAGTCACCAAGGCAGCATCCCTACCAGCACTCTTACGAGCTTCAGACAATACTATAGGGTAGGTAGGAAATGTTAGTCGGTTATGGGAGCAGTAACATTTACCACATAGCACCAAGCTGCCAAACCTATTTATCCTCTCCATGTCCGGGAGGCAAGAGCAGTAGATTTTTCGCTCAGTAAACATGAGTGGCAGGTACCATTTCATAAACCATCTAGTAGCATTAACAGCATCATAGCAACAAGAAGTTGATTTACTTTATCTATCAGTTCACATTTCTTCAGATTTATGTTCAGTCCCCTGGCTAGTTTGTCAAAATTCGACTAGATTTGAAACATTCTAAATACTACTACATGAAAGACACACGAAGGTGTGAAAAAGTATGCCATTACTACTGCCTTGTTGGCATTCTTCATACACTACGAGCTGACACTACAGGCGAGAAACCATAGGCACTGCCCAACCTTTGTAAACATGCGTGTTGATACATTTGACGCCCAGCGCAGGAAGCTGTTGCATTCGTTCGTATCACGGCTGTTCGTGTCAGAGAACCACATAAGATAAAAGGTGAATAGTAGAACAGCTGGACAAAGGCAATGGTCTATAAGGGAGCAAGTTCAGCGGTGAAACTACGACTGGTTCAGACGGTATAAATCAAATCATTGAGGCAGCACAGTGAACCGGCGAGCCATTGTCGACCGACAGTTATAGGAAACAACAGACTTTAAAAAAAATAAGCCTGCGTATCTGACATTTATGGAACACCATGTGAATATAATGCTTTGAAAGCCACTAAACACTAGAGGTGAAATTACGACCGACTGCCATGGCGTTAACATCCAGCAAACTCATCTAGCTAAGCTGAACCAGCCCCCACTGAGCCAGAGACACAGTCCCCGAAGTCTGGGTTTCCAAGAGGCTAGACAGCTGTAAGAACTAACCTGACTAACAGTGCCCTGAGTAAGCTGGATGTTCTGCCATGGCAAGCAGGAAATTTCAACCGACAAAAAAATGATGCGTGGGTCTTTGCTCAGTGTTCTGTAAGAAGTCTGTTAGATATTTGCTATTACTATATTGTATGTAAAATGGTGCTCCAGTGCACTTGTGTATTGTCACGAGTCTGCTCTGCATGGTCATCTGGCCTGTTCTGACACCCAAAAAAATAGGTTAAAACTATGTTAGCTATGACAGAGCATTAGAACAGCTGTCACGCCGTAATCCGTATATAAAATTTGTCGACCTCTAAATCCCCCACCTTCTCTAGTTGCCTCCCTCCGAAACGGAGAAGCGTTTCACAGTAGAGATCATAGGACAAAGGACAACTTCACACAGGTCAGATGCAGAACTTCTAGATTTAGAAAAACTACCTTACCTTTTAGCGTGGACTTATTTAATGATTTGTAGTTTTTTTTATGAAGTGTAGTGTTTTAATGCTATTGTAAGAAGTGCACAGTCATTGTATGAATTTTGATGAATTATGTCTCTTACCCCATTTCAGCAAGAAAAGGCTGCGATGGTATATGTGTTGCAAATAAACCAGTCATACATTCAAAAATGTACAAGCAGCTACGAAGCGTCAAGCGAGCAGCTATTCCCAGAGTCAAACAACAGTGGAGAGTAACCTGCCATAACAATCATGACACAGCGATCACAAATGATGGTCTAAAATACTGACCACTGCAATAACAGCATCACGCAGCGGCGTTTATTCTGCAAGAATTTCAACGGAAAGATGCTGAGAACCAGCGGCTTGTCAATGAGAATCATGAGACGACAGCGGCGTTTATTTTCCAAGAATTACAAAGAAAAGATGCTGAAAACTAGCGGCTTGTCAATGAGCATCAAGCACTATCTGGCAGCGGCGTTTATTCTACAAGAATTCCAAAGGAAAGATGCTGAGAACCAGCGGCTTGCCAATGAGAATCAAGCACTGAGAGGCGGGTATATTCTGCAAGAATTCCAAAGGAAAGATGTGGAGAACCAGCGGCTTGCCAATGAGAATCAAGCACTGGGAGGCGGCGTTTATTCTGCAAGAATAAAAACGGAAAGATGCTGAGAACCAGCGGCTTGTCAATGAGAATCAAGCACTATCTCGTAGCGGCGTTTATTCTGCAAGAATTCCAAAGGAAAGATGCAGACATCCAGCGGCTTGCCAATGAGAATCATGCACTGGGAGGCGGCGTTTATTCTGCAAGAATTTCAACGGAAAGATGCTGAGTGTCAATGAGAATGAAGCACTATCTCGCAGCGGCGTTTATTCTACAAGAATTCCAAAGGAAAGATGCAGAGATCCAGCGGCTTGCCAATGAGAATCAAGCACTGGGAGGCAACGTTTATTCTGCAAGAATTTCAACGGAAAGATGCTGAGTGTCAATGAGAATGAAGCACTATCTCGCAGCGGCGCTTATTCTACAAGAATTCCAAAGGAAAGATGCGGAGAACCAGCGGCTTGTCAATGAGAATCAAGCACTATCTCGCATTGGCGTTTATTCTACAAGAATTTCAAAGAAAGGATGCTGAGAACCAGTGGCTTGTCAATGAGAATCATGAGACGGCAGCGGCGTTTATTTTCCAAGAATTACAAAGAAAAGATGCTGAAAACCAGCGTCTTGGCAACGAAAACCAAGCACTACGAGGACTGGTCAATGTCGCGGCGCAGCACATTTAGACCTTGAATGACGAGTAGTGGGGAGGGCGCTAGTAAGAAGTGTGAGGGAGACAAGATCAGGACACAACAGGCAGACGTCTTCTATCCTGCAAGCGGTATGAAGGCATCTCTGATAGAAAGAGTTGGCCCATCTATCCCATTATCAGACATACTGGGAATAGATCACACCCCGACCGGGCAAAACAATGAGGTTGAAATCTCCTTCGGCTAACTGAGCATATATGCTTGCAATAGTGGTCTGGAAGGGCAACCATATAACATTTGCCGTGAACCCAGACGAATAAGTAGAAGAGCGAAGAGTGAGAATGATAAAAATATGATTTTCTACAACAGCGAGAAAGACGTTAGAGTGAAAGGTTAAACTCATCATTCGATGATAAGTATCACTGAGTACGAATGTGGGTACATTTATACCTCTGATCAGTTAGTTGGCGAGAGGGGATGTACCCCACTGGTCAGTTTTGGGTGGGAGCAGGGTAATAAAAAAAACAATTCAACCTTTTCCTTGCAATAAGCAGTTAACACCAAAAAGGGTAAAAACACATAGCTCAAAACATTAAACTTAAGGCAATCTTTGCCCTTATCAATCATTAATGTGTAACCTTTCCGTGATGGCTTCGATGAGAAGAAGTAGACGGAAGGAATGGTTAAATTTAAAAGTCAGAAGACAACTATTGATAAACCGTTGTCTGTTCAAGACGGTGTAAACGTAAGAAAAAACATTCTCAACAATTTCATTTCGTTGCCATGACTAGGAAGAAAGGAGCAAATAACCCACGTGCAACATGCTCTTAGTTTAATGTCTTACGCTCGTTCTCATTTAAATGTACACATTTTGTAATCTCCGTTACCGTTAGAAGTAAGACGTTCCTGACATTAAAATATGTCACATATAAGGTACGCAACTGCCGTTTTCAAAATCTAGAAAAGTTTTAAGTCGTCATAAAAAAGACAGTTTGGCACCCTATATGTGGCATATCCTAATGCCAGGAACGTCTTATTTCAATCGGTAACGGAGATTACAAAATGTGTACATTTAAATGAGAACGAGCGCTTAGTTGTCGATGGATAAAACATGATTGCATGTCGTTGCCATCGGGCTAAGAAGAAACGACGTAGAGAGAAACTGCTCCATGTTGTTAGGTGGCGTATTTAAGGGCAGCCGCGGTTTTGCATCGCTCCGTCCGTTATGATCTGTGTTTTTACCAGTATTTTAAGTGCTATATATAGTTTTAGTGTTCTAAGATTGTTCGTAGACGTCACATGGGCCATTAAGGACGTATACTAGTATACTTGTTGGAAGAGTGGTCTGCCGAATGTGAACTATACCGTTTTCTGGTGTCGCTGATTCGACAAAGGCAACGGGTACCTGGCGGCGTTCAGTGGCTAACTACTCTATGGAATTTATACGTGGACTCAAACGGGCTGCACCACCAGCCGGTTCAGACCTCATAGAACACTTCCTCCAGATCAGTTTGGAGTCTACGTTCTCAGAGAGCGGTACCCACACGTCTGTCACTCTACTATTTCTATCCTGTCGTTTTAATCTGTCTTGTAAATACATTGTATTATTGTTGCGTATTCTATTATTGTAATAGATTGTATTTTGTAACAAGGCCACACCGATTTTATTTATTATGGGCGTAACTGGATTTTTCCCAATCTTAGTAGACTCTTAAAATGTAATTCAGACCCCGTCACCTTCTACAACAGTGAGAAAGATAATAATCAGAGTGAAAAGATGAAATCATATAACTCGATCTCTGAACAGAACGTACCGCAGATGGGTATCAGATTTTATGCAATATTTTGAAGGATATGAATAACAAACTAGATCGATGTAAAGATTTAATAACTTTAATTAAAACAGCAATGTTTGGAATATCTAAAACGCACTAAGACTGAGACTGTATTTTTTCGAGCATACAGAAGGGATGGTAAACATACACAAGGAGTAACTAATGCTTTTGGTAAAGAGCTTGGTGCAAAATGATTAGGCATTAGATTTCATCCCAGAGCGGATGCTAAGTATCATTCTGAACATAAAAGGGGAAATTTGAGCGTGACACTGTGACGAGCTCAAAGATTGTACCATGTACGTACCACTGATCAGTTTGTTGGCGAGAGGGGGTGTACCACTGGTCAGTTTTGGATGGGTGAGGGAAACGTATTGTAAAGGCCAACTAGCCAATAAACGGACCCAAGGAAACCCAGAACGGACCAAAACATGCAGCACGGATACCCTGCTAGACCAGAATAGCTTTTCACATATGACAACTGTAGACATTTGCCACATGACAACGGTTTAATTTTGCACAATACATGGAAGTTATATAGACGTATAAGTAGAAAAGCGAAGAGTGAAAGCTGGTGAAAAAAAAACATTGTACGAACTATCTTCTACAACAATGAGAGTTAATAGAGGGAAGAGAAAAAAATCATCATTCGATGTCTGAACAGAACTTTTTAAACTTTTAACTCTTCTACCGTGTGCCTATCCTTCTACATTTCATTTTGGCGGTTGCGACCTTGTAGTATCACACAGGGCCAACTAGCCATCAAACGAACCGAAGCAACCCCAGAACGGACCCAGACATTCAGCACGGACCGCCCGGCTGCCCAGCTGAATCCAAAAAGATCGAATAACTGGTGTCAACAGACTACAGCAAAGCCTTAGACCGTGTGATCGCTATCTACCGACTGACCGAGCTTGGATTACGGCCATCTTTATTCAACTGGGTATCAGATTTTTTTCACGGACAACAGGTGGTACGTTACCATAGGGTCATTTCCGACAGTGTTTCAGTAACATGTGGACTTCAACATAGAACACTTCTTGGTCCACTGATCTTCATAGCCTACATACACAGCGCGGCAAGACAAGCCCTATCAATGAGATGGAAGTTCGTGGACGACTTGAACTGGCTGGAAACTAGAAACCCTTCAACTCAACCTTCGAGCATCCAACAAAAACTTGACTTGAACACATTGTCTCGGGAAAGTCAAACCCGCTCTGCGAACAATTAGGACATGCCTAAATGTCGAACCGAACGTTATAGAACTATTGCAGTACAACACACGGTCCGTCTACTTAACTGTTCTGAATTCGAAGATTCACTCTAGGTTTTAATGATGAGACCCTAGTATAGCTGTATGTGTCTTTTAAAACCCCACTTGTGTACACAATTATCTATTGCTATTATCTATGATCTTAAGCTTCCCTATATGTATGATTAGTTTGTTTTAATATTGATTGCTATTTTCATCGCTAAGGTCATATTTGTAATATCACAAGATCAATCAACATCATCAGCCTTCCGGCTGCGACTGGAGTGATAAGAAGTTGTGTCTCTGAGTCAATAAAACCATTACATAACTTTTCACAGGTAACAACAAACTGTTAGGATTGGCACAATACATAGATGTTAGATAGATGTATAAGTAGAAAAGTGAAGGCTGATGAAAAAAGAGGGTACCATTCTATTAACTTTCTTCGATAACAGTGAGAAGGAAAGGACTTCTTATGTGTCTTCCTTTTCTATAGAATTGAGCAATATCTTCGATTATGAATAGGTTCTGTACCAGTGACACCGTTCCCATTTTACACTCTTTATAGTATACCATTTCTCATTGTATCCATTATATTTACCATGTAATTCCCCAACAGCAGCGCGGCGCTCGTCTTCCCGAGTAGGAGAGAAACCCTGCAGGTCTAGTAGAATGCTCACTACACCACTAGTCATAAGCGCCATCTTACTTACATCTTACTATCTTAATCGTTATTCCGGACCACCATCCCAGCCCCTTCACTCCCAGGCATGAATGAATACCTCACACAACCGTAACACAACAGTCCACTTACAAGACTGAATATCAAGGAGAAGTTTTTCAGTGTACGGGTCTACCACCAAAGGTTGTGGATCAGACAATAGATTCAAGAACTGATAGACCACTTCATCAAAGCAAAAGCAGAGGAGCCACCACTGGTTATACGCTTACTGGCTCCTGATTAGTCTGTAGTCTCTGTAGTGCGGGAAACCGATGATGATGAGTCTCTGCAATTCAGGTAAATTCAGGTAAATACTCCCCGAATGCCATAATCGTCACAGAAGAATATGAGGTGGCGTTTCTAATAGGCAACAGCAAGAAATATTTTCTATGACCTGTAAACTTTGCTGTCTATCAATTTTAGTAGGGGTTTCGGAAGCATATGTTACCTATGTGTTTCGATGTGTGAATGTATACCGCGTACCTCACATTCTGTGCTGTGTTTCGACTGACTACGGAGTTATCTCAAAAGGATCTTTACTCAGTTGAAATATATAATGCAGGCCTGCATCTCATACCGACATATACGAGTGTCCAGTGGGTTTTTCAAGATATGAAATTATGAAAGAGATGTGAAATTATGAAGAGTTGTGAAGTTATGAATACAACATTGAAAACAATGCAAGGTCTACCAGATTTAATGAATGGCACCATTATGGCAACCATGGATGCTGAAAAGTCTTGAATAAATTCTTCGTGAGCACCTTTTACGAGGGAGAACCTACAAAACATCCCATAACAAGAGCGTCGTCAGTACAGTGATGTGTACGCTGATCTGGATTGGAAAAGGTCACTGAAGACGGCGAGCGGGAACACCTGCGCCTGCTAACAAGTTGGCTAAAGTCTATATCTAAAACGAAAGCAGTCATCACTTTCAGTCTTTTACTAAATACATCTTTTTCAAGAGGCAGACTATTCAATTGCGACAACTTAATTGCTACACTACAGCAGAACTTCGCTCACTGATGAAGAACAGGGCTGAGCGGAGAAGAACCCATTGTTCCCCGTGTTGGCATCGAATAAGATGTCCCTGTTCAAGGTTCAACGATTGTGCCACGAGGGTTAAACACTGCATATCTTGAGTTATTTTAGTTTCAATATTTCACATATCATGCTTCAGGTCACATGTATGCTCCGTGTTGACACATGTATTACTTGGCTGAACTTTGTTTTGCTGAGTTGGTTAAAAATAAAAATCTAGGAAAAGGTAACGGTTCATAATTTTACCAACTTCAGTGTTGAAATCACGACGGGTTCAGACGGCACAAATTAAATCATGGCGGCAGCACAGTTACTTGACGAAGCATTGCCGACCGACCCATCAACGGTATCGGAAACAGCAGGCAATGGAAAAAATTCAGGCCCGTGTATATATGAGACATTTATGGAACACCATGCGAAAATACTGTCTTCAAAGACACAAAACGCTCAGCGGTGAAATTACGACTGACTGCCATGGCGTTCACATCCCGCAAACTCGGGGTGGGGGGGCTGCCGGTTGCTCACAGCTTCCACTCCTTCGTTACTGCTGCCTGGACCTATGGATGTGTCCCTCATCAGCACTGGAAAGATTCCGACCTGCAGTAACAGCAGAGGAATCTCTCTAGTCTCTACTCTAGTGCGCTGGGAAAGTTCTCAAGGATTCTTCTGCTCAGACTAATTAAAAGCGTGACCGTCACTATCTAAAGATGTACTTCCTGAAAGCCATTGCGGATTCAGAAAAGACCGCTCCACCGCTGACATGATCTTCGTAGAAAAACAGACCCAGGAAAGAGCAGGGAACATCAAGATCCCTACAAGGTGTTCGTAGACCTTACTATGGCCTACGGCTATCTATTAAAAATGACCGTTCATAATGGTGCAAGCTTCAGCAGTGAAATCACAACGGCTTCAGACGGCATAAAACAAATCATGGCGGCAGCACAGTTACTTGACGAGGCATTGCCGACCGACCCATCAACGTTAGCAGAAACAGCACAATTATCTAAAAATGATTATAGCCTGTGTGGGAACATTTATGGAACACTCTCATGCATAAACTGTAAAGACACCATAAGTTAAATTGACTGCGATGACATCTAGCAATGAGGTTTAATCAAGATTAAACCTCCTTGCATCTAGCGAACCCAACTAGCTTTGTTTAAGGAACTTCAAGGAAACTTTAAGGGAGAATGTGATGCAGATAATAAGGACAGCAGTGAGGATAGTGAGAACGAAGGAAGTAAGCAACTATCGTGGCAATTGTTTTTCTGTTCACCAGTGCACATATTCCCAAAATGTCTTGATCATGACCGTTACGAATGGTAAAGAAAAACGGCTAACATGCAATTTTTTTCTGCTCATTCAAATCAAAACTCATATAAGAGTCTACCATTTCACAAAGACTGTTATAGATACTCTTATTACCCTCGCACTGTGAGAGACTGGAATTCATTGCCTCAATAAGTCACGGCGATAGCTGACCCTCCCAAGTTCAAGGAGGCGGTGCTCCTGCATCTCAGGACAATAAAATCGCAGCGCACTCCCCTGGGCGCTTTACCCCAACAAGAGGGGTGTTGCCCAGTATCAAATCAAGATCATGAAGAAGATTCATACACAAGTTTTCCGTTCACCTGTGCACCTATTCCCACACAAAAATATTAATGATGACCGTTACTGTAGGAAAAGAAGAACTACTATCATGATGAGACTTTTAAAAAGACTGTCATCATCATCATCATGTCGGGCGGGTTGCCCGGACTAAGTCAGCCCTCTTCCTCCATTCGCTGAGGAAGAGACTGTCAAAAACGGATAAGCCTGTGTATGGAACATTTATAAAACACCATGCCAAAATAATGCTTTCAAAGACACAAAACGCTAGCGGTGAAATAACGACTGACTGCCATGACGTTAACATCCAGCAAACTCATCTAGCTAAGCTGAGCCAGCCCCCACTGAGCCAGAAGCACAGTCCCCGAAGTCTGGGTTTCCAAGAGGCTGGGCAGCTGGGAGAATAATCCTGACTAACACACCCTGAGTAAGCTGGATGTTCTGCCATGACAAGCAGGAAATTTCAACCGACAAAAAAATGATGCGTTGGTCTTTGCTCTACTGCTTGGTATATAGTGTTCTGTAATAAGTCCTCTAGATATTTTCTATCATCTATCGCTAATTCATAATGGTGCTCCAGTATGTTTGAGACGAGCTCGAGTGTACTCTGAATGGTCATGTGGGCTGTTCTGGCACATAAAAAAAATGTAATAGCGGTTCCATGGCTCTTTCACCATAGCGCTACGAAGCGTCTAGTGAATAGACATCGTCAAACATAAGAGCCAAACAATATTGGAGAGAACGTGCCGCAACATGCATAACACTGTGAGCCGAAGGGTCTGGATTGACCACTGCAATCATAGCATCTCTAATAGAAAGAATTGGTCCATCTACCCCATTATCAGACATGCCAGGAATAGATCACACCCCGACCAGGCAAAACGAGGGGATTAATAAAACCTCCTATGGCTAACTGATGAAAGCTATGCCGGGATTGGTGGTCTGGAATGGCGGCCGTGCACATAACATTTGCCGTGAACCCACCATCCCACTGGCAAAGAAGACGAAAATTGACAACGCTGCCGCCTGAACCGCCACCCGTAATAAGCTCTACAACCTCTAGACAATATCTAAGGAGGATAACTGAGGTGGAGTCATGAAGTACAATGGCACAAAACACGGACGCCGAAGCCACGGCAGCTTCAATGTCCAGCAAAATCATGGCGTCACGCGGGCATTTGCCGAGAGCCGGCAGACTCACCAACAAGACGGACATTTCCACGAAATTACAGACTCAACTTCCACCCATGATAGTTCTACATGATCTACAGAACGTCTTGACCACATTTGTGGGCGATAGATGGGGTAGAAATGCGCCGGAGAGACGAAAGAAAGATAGCATGACACACCACGAAAACGCCTGGTCTACAAACGAGCGCTAAAGCCTGCATGACATATAGATCCACATCACAAACCACTCGTTCATATCTATCCGCGAAATAGTTTCAGCATGCGTCACTAAATAAACTGTCATGGCAATAATCATACACAACTGATGTCCTATGTCAAAACCACAAAGACGAAATTCCGTTTTTGCAGTTGTCCGATGTATGATGGCTGTCTAAAAATCAGCACTATTTTCTGTCGGAACTGAATCGATCAGAAGTTGGGGAGATGTTTCAGCATCACGCTGAGGCTCCTTGAGGGTTTGATAAATACTACCCCATTTTACAAAATGGTTGTTATGGCTGTATTTTTACATGTCTGGGTGTCTTTTTTTTTAGCAGAAACGGTTCTACGCAAGAGACGTGCTTACATTTACGCGTTACGAACTTACAAACCCAGAAAATTGAGCGATTCACAAAACGCTATACTCCGTGTAGACCCTCTTTCCTAGATGGCGATTCTTTGAAGGCGTCGCATGACGTCATGTCGAGAAACTTCTGCAGCGCGTAGTCACGTCAATCATGATGACGTTATCAGGCCAGGGCTAGGACTATTATAGTGTTTATTACTACAGTGCGCTTTTCTAAGTTTGTCGTAATAACCTCAATTAAAATGAAGGTATAGTTTTTACTCTGGATGATGTATGGGGATATATATCAAAATGAAGGTATAGTATCACCTGGATGAATTGCGATGGCATGTTATAGGTGGGTAGGCCATATTGATTGGATTAAATGAATGGCATCCTCTTGGGACCCAAAACCTGATGCGAGCGTGCAAAAAGAATATCCGGAAAAAATTGCATTCGTCATGAAATCTACGTGGTCAGAAAGGAGGACACTAAACAAACAGTATGGTATAACGTTACCGAAGTATGAATATAGTTTCTTCATTTTGTTTGCCTCAAAACATCTTCTTTGACTTTAGATTGGAGTTTGGCATGCTACGATATAAGTATCCGTTTCCCGAAATGTTTTTTTTTTTTAACTTGCAGCATATTTTTCTCATTTTGCAGCTCCTTTTTACAATATACGGTAATGGCCGGAAACTTTTTTTTTTTTCAAAAACGGATGAAAACCTATGCGCGCGCAGATGACATCCGTATAATCAAATCAACATGGCCTAAGTGATCCTAATGGTAGGGTCACATTTCCTAACCGGGGCCCGGTCGGGCTGTTTGCGGAAACGCAAAATCAAAGTGTATGTCAATAAATTTGCACACGCTATGCTCTTAGATGATTTTGGGTACGTTTTGTGTTTTTGTTGTCTTTAATATCATACTTTTCGCTCCCAAAGACTACCCGGCCGGGCCCCGGATTTGAAATGTGACCCTAGCATAAGTGGGGGTTGAGCCGACGGAGAAGGTCGATTTAGCTTTAGGCGTCCTGGTGACAGGCCTTGGTACTGCATCAGCAGTTCTTTTTAGATGAAAAATATATTTTTGGTGCGTTGATGAAGGTTAGACATCCAGGTAATAAGATATGGCAAAAATAGTTACTCAAGCAACTGGATAAAATTTTATCTAGTTGCTTGAGTAACTATTTTTGGCGTATATGTATCTTGGGTGATGGACGCGCTGGCCCTGATTTTTAGTGGTGTAAATTCGGGCTTCTTAGCAGGTTTCTGTGGAACTGCAATATTTCTTTTAGTATATAAGTTAAATTGGTAGAGTGGTACAGACCTTTAAGATAACTGACATATCCATAGTACTTGTATACAGTGACAAAAGGAGTAAAGAGACGTAAGACCTTGGTTGTTGACAGACCTTTTTTTTTTATTCTGTTAAAGTCTGAAATGTAACTTGCCATTTGGAAAACCTAGCAAGAAACAACAGGTCCACATGGGCATAATCATCTTTATAATTTTTCGTAGTCAACGAAGAACATACATTATTATGACACGTCGGTGGTAGATCTAAAGGTTAACATCATTTGGTGAAAAATATGAGGTCATGAAAGTCTTACTTGTAGATAATCATTTATATTCCGTTAATCCTTATAGTATACATAATTCATAATTCTTTGACAATTTGATATAGATAAATCTAAAGCTCATTGATGACTTATATAAATACAAATAAATAAATAGCTCCTGCACAAGCAACAATCATAACACATGTTACCTCAGTCTGTACTTAATAGCCCCAGCAGGCCTCATAGTCACTATTGACTGTAGCATATGTGCATGACAAGCCATATGCATGAACAATGTACATGTACTTACAATGCTAGATTTAAAAAAAAGTTTGATTATGACCTATATGCTGCATGCAAATATGTTGCAAATACATCTTTAAAAGATATGACTGTGAGGAAAACTTCAAGATGTATTCCCTGTATCAACTCCCAGAAACTCTGTGTACAAAGGTACAAACTTAACCTCCAGGGTCTATTCTAAATAGTTGATAAACTTGATATCATAATTTAAAAAATCTTGGAACCAAAAACTTACATTCGTTGTTGCCTCAGTAGTATCTTTAATTAAGATCCGAGAACAAAAATTTGAATAACTCAGTGTCTTATTTTAATCCGTTTTTCAAGTTGTTGTTTTTTTAAATTCGTAATGTTTTAGCTATTGATGTTTTTAATAAGTGAGTTTTACAAATCATGAGCTCCTTATAAATGATGATGCACTTCATGTGCATATTTCTATGAAATGTCACATGAGAAGTCATGAGAAATAGATCTGAATCTGAATTGGCCTAAAACTTGACGGTGAGCTATCAGCTGTAGAACAACAAATTAGTTTCCCGTTCAATTCCTGCATTGTATCAGATTCTGAATTATCTCTGAAATAATTATCTCTGTAAACTAATCTATTGCCTTGGGCATGTTCATGTCATAAGTACAAATATAATCTTGAAAACATTCAACTGGGATGTATTCAAAGTAACTCCCAGAAACATGTGTGTACAAAGGTACAAACTTAACCTCCGGTCTATCTTAAATAGTTGATATATTCCAATCCAGCATTAGTTTTAAAAATCTCAGAACCAAGAAATTTAATTGCTGTTGCCTTAGCGTTATCTTTAAGATCCGAGGAAAAAAGTCCAATTGACCTAAAATGCATTTTGATTACAATAAGGAATACTTTTTGCTGTCGATACAACATTAGCTGAGGGAGGATCTATTAGGTAAGGTCTCTAAAATGAAACTAAAAAGCAGTGTCCTCCCTAGGAATACTGTTTGCTGACAGATACAACATTAGCTGTGGGAGGATCTATTAGGTAAGGTCTCTAAAATGAAACTAAAAAGCAGTGTCGTCCCCGGACGTGCTAGACTTGACGGTGAGTGCCGAGTTGTGGGAGGATCTATAAGGTAAGGTCTCTCCGAGGATGATGAAACTACAAAGCATCATCCTCTGGTGTCCTCCCCAGACGTACTAGACTTATAACGGCGAGGGCCGAGTTGTGGGAGGATCTATAAGGTAAGGTCTCTCCAATGAAACTAAAACGCAGCGTCCTCCCCGGACGTGCTAGACTTGACGGCGAGGGCCGAGTTGTGGGAGGATCTATAAGGTAAGGTCTCGCCAATGAAACTAAAATGCAGTGTCCTCCCCGGACGTGCTAGACTTGACGGTAAGCGCCGGGGTGTGTGCGGAGTCCGCTCGGTGCTTCTCCTCCCACTCTCGCTGCTTCATCTTCTCCTCCTGGCGACGCTTCTGGGCATCCTACAAGCACAGAACAATGTCTTAAATAAAACCTTCAAGTTCAAGAGACACCCTAATCCATTTCCTGACAGTACCATGTCTTTGTCTATTGTTTCATCAGTCAGTCTAAGGCCCAAGGTGCTTAAAGCTGTCCATCATTGTCAACATTTTTTACAACCAAGACATGCAAGTTCAAGTTTCTGCACTGAATGTACTAGTCTAGTATTTTGTTTGAACTCAGGTGGCTATATTTACATTTTGTCTGACCCTTACCTCTTCCATCATGACCTCAATGAAAAGCAGCTTGCAGGCCGATTAAAGCTTTTCATAAATGAATAAATAAATGTTCAAGCAAACAAACAAACAACAGCACAACAACAGGATTATATACAGACCTCCTCCTTTTGCCTCTTCACCAGTTGGTCCACCTGTAGCACCAGATTATCCAGTTTGGAGTCGTAGGCGTCTTTCTTGTTGTCCAGACTCAAGGCACGGTTCACGGGAAAGAACTCGTATGCTTCATTCTGCATCTGTACAAGCAACACACAGGATCTATCAGTAACTGTCTTCAAAGGTACTGGTCAGGAGTTTAGAAAAACGATGATAAAGGTTTAAACTTGCAAATCCAAAATTGCTGCAGTTTTATTTCCTAAGTTTTCGGTTGTTAGTGTCTTTGTGTTTGTTAAACCCTGGATGCATCTAAAACAGAATGAACGCTATGTACAAAGAACTTGACACAAGTAACGGCACTAGAAACAACTTCCACCAACAATGGTACGAGCTTTCGTTCTAGGAAGGAAAGGAAGAAATAGAATTTACCAATTTAGCAACATGGAACTCAATGGCGGTGTACTGGGTCTCGTTGGTCTCGTCCAGGTGGATGAAGAAGAACAGGTACGACCACATGTTGTGTTCGTTCTTCACATGGCGGCGGAAACCCTGGGACAAACACAAAATGATTAGCACACTTCACATTTCTAACTGAAAATTTTGCGTACAAGAAATTCATTAAACTAAGATAAATCAATAAGTTTGTGTCTTGGAATTGATTAGTTGTAATCAAGGTCTGGAGGTTCTTGAAGCCTTCTAATACATTGTATTCTAAACTTAACAATCTAGGACATACAAATTCTTATGATAACAAAAATCATGTCGACAATCATCACTCTCAAAACTGTCTTCATGTAGCACATGTAAGATGCAAACTGGATTTTCTGAGTGTCTCTAAGTTTGTTATTCTTCAATGAGCCAAAGCTTTTAATTTAATTAATTAAAAGTGTATATGATATTGTTTAAATGTTACATCATTATGTTTATGAAGCAATGTATAACAATGATATAAAGAATATTTTGTAACAAAAATATTTCTTACTTTCCCAAATCGCTCAAAGTCATAGTTCGTCCTCCCGCAGATGAAACAGATGTTCGCCATGTCAAAGTCAGCTTGCCACTGGGGAAAATAGTAAAAAAAAACTCAAAGTCAAGTTCAGGACTACCAAATAGAAAATTCAAAGTTCTAATTGTTCCACAGAGTCTTATTAAATTTCTGTTTGTTTTGCCACAGTTTTGAACAGGTAGTAGTACATAGAATTTGAATTAGAAAGTGGATATCATTAATTTTGTGAAACAGTAATAAGAACATATCTAACACTTCTGCAGTTATACACAAGTGATCTGACATAAGTTACATTAATCATTAAAAGTTTTCATAAATCATAGTTCTAAGAGATCTGCCTAATATTACGATTTAATAATACGAAGCTATAAAGCAAGAACAATACCAGTTTGCCAAGGTGTTACAACACTGCCAGTTTGCTAAGAAGTTACAACAATGGCAGTTTGCAAAGGTGTTGCAACAATGGCAGTTTGCTAAGAAGTTACAACGATGCGAGTTTGCTAAAAAGTTGCAACTGTTACAATGCCAGTTTGACAAAAAAGTGACGACTTGCAAGTTTGCAAACCGTAAGGTGCTACAACAATGATAGTTCACCAAGACTATACAATACTATCATACCAATTTGCTACAACTCAATACTGGCCTAGGCTACTTTTATCACCCAAATCACCCATTTTTTTTTAGTTTACCTTCTTGTTCCGCAAAGAGACGAATCCCCCCACCACTATACCAAAGATGAGTCGGAGTCCGACCATGATCAGCGTTACCCAGAAGGCCATGTACCAGAACAGTCGGAGGGCGTACGCAACAAACGTTACCCCCGGCGGAGGCAGGATCGCCTAGAGAGCGGCGCCAGACAAAAAAGGGGAGCAAAATTAGGCGAAATTCGTACCTTTTTGTTCCTAAGGGCCACAAAGGCGTCCACAATCATGCCAAAGACAATGCGGAGGCCGATCGTGGTGACTATGACCCAGAAGGTCAGGTCCCATAGCAGTTTGATGGCATAGTCCTCGAAAGTTACCCAAGATGGCGGGATGAGGGGCTAGGAGATAGAACGAGGTAACAAGGTCGTCAAAAAGGGGACTTAAAACGTTAAGATTTTTAAAGATTTTTTTCCAATAAATGATTGGGCTACAGAAAAATTGATTCTGAAGATAAATTTGAACTTTTTTAAAAAGGGTTTACAGAAATTTTGTGTTCCTAATCCTGCAATTATACCTCACATAAATCTATAAATAATGTCAAGGGCATCACTGGAGGGACCTAAGATATAATTTTATTTTGTTTTCTTTTCCAAGGCTAAACAAAACGAATACAATGACAGTATATTGAAACTTTTTTGCTATTTTTTTGTGTGTTCAAAGACCTGCAGTTATATGCGGTTATGTCTTTTTTCAATGTTAATGTATGAAATGAGTACAAGGTCTTCACAAGAGGACAAAAGCAACAACAAAAACAAATTTTGTGTTTTCAAGGCGGGGGCTACAGAGTGATACTTTAGGTAGTTCAAAATACTGATGTGTTTTTAGTTCAAAATCCTAAAGTCGCATTTTATTAACAGATTCCATTTTGACTGGTTATGCAATGGTTGCTGTATGTTACATCATAGTCAGAAGTAGAATAGAATACAACAGTATTTTTTCAATTTTAAAACTAAAAAATCTTCAGTCAAGACTTCTATATATTTGAACAGATATAAAGTGTCCAAAAAATGCATTGTACAATAATCAAACTGCATGTGCTTACTTTGTGTAGGTTTTCCATCAGACCGTAACGCATGGTGGACACAAAGCACTGTCCCAGAGACTCACAGAACTGGCCCTTCTCCTCGTTGAAGTGGCCTCTGAAGAAGGCAAAGCCGATCACGGCGTAGATGTAGATGAAGATGATGGCCAAAACGCACACCCACAACAGTGATCTCCCTGGGAATGGATAAGATTATACAAGATAAAATATAACGTATTAAGTCAGACACACACACGGATACACACACACACACACACACACACATACACACACACACACACACACACACACACACACACACACACACACAACAGCGATATCCCTGGGAATGGATAAAACGTATGGTCAGACACACATACACAGAAACATACACACACACAGATACACACACACATGCAGATGCACACCTGCACAGACATACAGACACACACACACACAGATGCAAACATACACATGTCAAAATCATGACTTTCCTCTCTAAACTTAAAGTGAAATCATATCTAATATGTATCAAAGCAATGAACCGACCATTGAAAGTAACAGCTGGAAAGACTCAGGATATTCCAGTTAACCAGCAAACAAACAGACATTCCAGTTAACAAACAAACAGACAAACAGTCAAACCGTTGAGCGTGACAGAGGAGATGACCCTGATGAGCAGCTGGTTCTTGACCGCGATGTGGATGAGGTGGAAGCAGAAGAAGTAGCCGTAGAACACCGTCCCCAGGATGGAGAAGATTAGGTACGCCTGGGCACAGGAACATGTATATGTCATCACTAACTGTAGGGCTCAGATACCACACACAATTATTCAGGTTCAGGTAAGCCATGGGAAGGGAACATGTATGTCATTATCTCCATAAAAGAGGAGATACTGTTTTGGGAGTGTCTGTGTGATCACTGGGAAGGTTGTCCTCCTTTGTAGGCTCTCAGGTGGCTATGTAGCCCAATCCTCGATCTGCACGCCCTGCTACAGGCCGGGCATATGAAGCCCTGTGAGGGTGGTGACTGGGCAGTTGCACTTTGTTACCTGTAATGGCATTTCAGTACCAAGGACAGGATATAGTGTCCTACTTTGTGCAAGCTGTACAAGATTGACAATAGCAATTATGACAATCAAGGCATGGCAAACTGGTTTGATACAGTACTAAGTGAGTGACACTATGTTACCTGTGATAGCATTTTAGCCAAGGACAAGATATACCAAGTTGCGTTACCACTTACGCCACAGAGACATTTGGTTAGGAAACATGCAAAGAAACAAAACTTGAGGAAGAAGTCCATACCACGTAGTACAGAGTCTTCAGACTGAACACTTGTATCTCGAGCTTGGAGACCCGCTGCTTCAGCGCATTCAGGATTTCTATGCCCAGGAAATTTTTGCTGGAAAAGGAACAGAGACAGTAATTAATGTCATAGTGAACACTACCCAAGAAGACCAGTCAGAAAACTGCTAAAACCTGGTCTATGTGGACAGGAGGTCACTTGAGACGGCTTCTTAATACTTTGATCTAACAAAGGGACCACCAAAAGTGGTCACATTAGCCAGGTGGTCATTATGTAGAGGTGGTAACTTGTACAGGTTCGACTCTCAGGATTTTAATCTGAAATCATGTTGAAAACACATCATTCTATTTTCAGACCTTGGTGGTCATAACCAGATCCACCCAGCCTGTTGATAATTATGTATAACTCTTACCTGAACCATGCCTTGGTGTTGTTCCAGTCGGGCAGCCTGAGCCTGTTGATAATTATATATAACTCTTACCTGAACCATGCCTTGGTGTTGTTCCAGTCAGGCAGCCTGAGCCTGTTGATAACTATATATAACTCCTACCTGAACCATGCCTTGGTGTTGTTCCAGTCGGGCAGCCTGAGCCTGTTGATAATCATATATAACTCTCACCTGAACCATGCCTTGGTGTTGTTCCAGTCAGGCTGCCTGAGCCTGTTGATAATTATATATAACTCCTACCTGAACCATGCCTTGGTGTTGTTCCAGTCGGGCAGCCTGAGCCTGTTGATAATTATATATAACTCCTACCTGAACCAGGCCTTGGTGCTGTTCCAGTCGGGCAGCCTGAGCCTGTTGATAATTATATATAACTCTTACCTGAACCATGCCTTGGTGTTGTTCCAGTCGGGCAGCCTGAGCCTGTTGATAATCATATATAACTCCTACCTGAACCATGCCTTGGTGTTGTTCCAGTCGGGCAGCCTGAGCCTGTTGGACAGGAAGAAGCTGATCATGAGGCAGAAGGACAGGATGTTGTGGATGCCGCCGAGCACGTAGATCGTGACCTCGTACGGCCCGTTGTCCCGGCTCCACAGGATCCCGTGCGGCGTCTTTGGCTCAGGGCTTGCGCACGTCGCATTTGCTCGGGTCCTAGAACGGGAGAACACCAATTACAAACACTGAAGGATGAAGGTTAGATACCCAGGAGTCAGTTCCCTTGCACTGTTGTCGTAAACAATTGCAAAATAATCTTAAAAAAGCGTCTTTGGCTCAGGGCTCACGCACGTCGCGTTTGCTCGGGTCCTAAAGTAGGAAAATTACATGCATAAACCAGTAAAAGTGATCTCAATCCAGTTTAGCTCATTGAAGAGCTATCCTTCCACTGGTCGACAGAGAAGACAGACGCTATATATCAAACTTTTCAATGTACCAAAGAAATTCCCCTAGCTCTCTTTTGACATGCACAATTAACAGTAGACCAAGGCTTTACGTCAAGTCATATCAGGACTGCAACCCTTTCTGGTAATGTGCATGTCAGGTGAGCGACACAGTCGGAATGAAACTTACAACTTCTAATTCAAGAGGCAGGGCCGCTAACCACTGGGCTACGCATGCTACCCTAAGGCCACACCGATTTTTTTTCCTGGTTAACAGATTTGAAAAAAAAATGCTACATTGGAAAATCAACATGAAAACAGGATCTCACAGGAAAGTTCTTAATTTGGTGCACACAGTTTCAGGGAGTGAACATGGTCAGGTGCAAGTTTTCACCCAAGCCTTCTATCATAATGATGTCCTCATGCTAAAATCTTTAACCAAGAAATTAAATTGGTGTGGCCTAAGATGAGTTACATTGATGAATTGTATATATCCAGAAGTGGCTTTTGAGACTCATATCACTGTAAACTAACCCATAGTGCTGAGGACATGGTGCATTCCATGTGGACAACATGAAGATGTTGATGACCAGGGTCAGGAAAATGATGGCTCGGTTCCAGAACACTCTGCAAGGAAGGCACAGGACACATGTGAAGCAAGATCTTCCTATTAGTATTAGCATTCACAGCCTTAAGCTAATTATGAATTACCTGATAACAATATTTAGTGATTATAATTAGTATGGATATCATAGTTTACATTCAAGCAATATCATACATTAAAATCAAATCATACATGTACAAGATGAATAAAAAGAAAGTACATCACTACAAGTTTTTTCTAATGATTTATGTCGCAAATGACATAAACTATTGTTGAATTTTCTCAAGTTTAGGTAGTCAACCTTCAATTAGCAATAAATGTCAAGTTTCAAAACATAATTACAAAATGTATGCATAATAGAGACTTGTGCCTTTGATCAGGCAAAAGAATCACATTCAACAACAAGACTTAGTGAAGATTTTAATCTTAAAGATGGTTCCCAAATACGTTTTTCAATTCTCAATGTCTCTTCAAGTTTGAAGTTTAAAAGTTTAAAGCACTTACTCGCGTGCAATGAAGAACGCGGCCAGCTTGTGGGACCGGACCCAGGCCTGGTAGTTGATGTCCCTGCGGATGTCCTTCGACCAATCGATGAAGTCGCGGATCTTGTTGCTAGGCGATGAACGATCCACGCTCCATTTCAGTTTCTCCTTCACCTCGTTCCTCAGGAGGTCCTGTATCGATTATAGAGGGAAGAATCATCATTTCCTACGTCATTGCCACAAAATATGCATCAAGTTTTGCGAGATGTCTCGCAACCTTCCGCAGACCATCCCACAATATTCTGCTGCACTGTTATCATAAATCTCACTACCAGTCGTTACAAATACAGTCACTGCTATCATAGAGTCCAACCTCTAGATACAAAATACAAGAGAATGAGTGAAGTCAGGTTGTATATATAAACTATAATCATACCACTTTACATAAGCCTTAGGGTTCTTCATAGGCAATTATATAGGAGGCCCGGTCAGGTCATCCTTAGACACTTAATAAGACGTATAAAATGTGATATGGAGTTTGCATGCCTCACCTTCTTCCTAATCCTGAAGTGCACTTTCTGTATCTCGTTGTCTTTGATGACTTCCACGGACAAGGTGTTTCCCTCGAAAAACCCCCATGCCTGCTTGGCATCCTCTGTCTTCTGGAAATCTGCAACAAAAAGTGTGTCATAAACAAGACATCTACGATCAGAACATTTATAGCATCCTTGCCAAGTCACTGATAGGTGTGAGGACCCTGCACTATCTTGGTTGCAGATCGGCTGCAGCGCTACAGTCACTTTTTTTTCAGTCATGGTGTTGGGGTGGCATTATGACAGGGTGTTTGGCCCAGACCCCAGAAGCCACAACACTTATCGTAAAGAGTTGGGGTCCTTCCCGGTGTGAGTGGATCAAAAAAATCTGTCTGGCTAGGCAGCTTGTACTCTTCAGTACAAACCTGGTGTGTTACACCATCAGGATGTTTACCGGGATATACAAAGAAGGCAACAACAAAAATCGCGACCACACCATTACAGTGAAATTTATCCCCGCAAATATAAAGCCATTTACAGCAGTGCCCATGTCACAGAATAAAGCATCTGAGGAAAATGGAGTTCTATATAATAATTCGTCATGTCAGTTACCTTTTGGGTCTAGCGTGCTGTCCAGGTCCAGAAACCGTTTGAGGATGTGGAAGAAAGTAAAGCCGAGGTGCTGCCAGCTCTTCTTCAATGTCTCGTCTGTGGTTTTCTTCTGTTATAAATAACACAGAAAAAGTAAAAATATTGTATAAATTTTTTTAGCTTTGGAAATGGCAATATGGTACAAGACGAGAGCTTTTTTTTTTATAATGTAATGATGCTTCAAAAATCCTGTTTCAATTCTGTTTTTTAATGCCATATATGTTATCTATCTTGTTCAAGGGATTTTTCTTAGGAGGCTGGGGATAGCATGATTAGCATGGCCTCTGGAAACATGGTAGTTGTACAGGTTGAAGCTTGTTTTCTGTTTATGGAAACACAGTTTATGGAAGACCTTGGATTCTTCTAATTTCTTTTGTACGACCAAAGTGTGTGTAAATATCATCATACTTACCCGTTCCAAGAAACTGTCGACCAATGTTGCGTTGACAGCCTCCTCATCAAGCAGATCTTTGATTTCCTGTGAGACAAGAAAAAGTTGTGAAACAAACATAGAGTTTTGAAAATTTCCTGTTTTTACCAATTTCAACCGATCAAACTAAATTTTATTTCATGATTTTAGCAGCAAATGGCATAGCTTCTGAAATACAGCTTGTACAGTAAACATTCTCCTTGGTACTGAAATGCCATTTCTTGACTAGAAACTCCATATTCTTGATGTCTTTACAGGTTTAGGCCACACCAATCTAGTTTCTTTGTTCTCAGATCTAAGAGAGTACAGATGAACTGCAATAATAACTTGGAAAACAAAACAAATGAATTAAGTAACCAATGACATCAGGTACCTTTGCCAGTGCTGCATCGTTTGCGTTCTCCTCAATGATAACCTTAAGCAGGTTCCCAATGGAGGTTTTCAACTGTACAACCTGTGGGAAAAATAGCCAGAAAATTAAGCAATTGTCTATTTCTAGTACCATAGCAATGTTCTAGTGGGTAGAGTGCTTGCTTTGCTCAAGATAGTTTGTCCATGGCTTGATTCCCTGACCTCATAGCAAGACTTTAAAGATGGTACATACTGCTTCTATGCCTAGCACTCTGCACTTCGGCAAAGAGTATGCAAGTACACAGTGCTACAACTCAGGATAGATATAAAAATGGTATTTCTAAAGGTTTACATTACACTAAAAAGGATGTCTTTAGTATTTTATTGCATCTAAGAAAAAATTGTCTCTAACCGAAAGTTGGTCTGCTCCGTTGAACTTTGTTTCCCGCAGTATGAAGTTGATGTAGTCGATTGCCTTGGTGTCAAAAATGATTGCCTGGTTTTTGGAGTTTCCCTGGAAACATCAGTACACATAATTCACTTGAAATCTTGAAATATCATATATTTTGCTGTGGTTTCATTTTTACAGTATTCATAAAGTCACAGCGAATATGTGTTTTTGTGCTACAGATAACTCTTAACAATAATAGTATTGTTTTGACTGCAAAGTATTCTAGGCTAGAGTGTTTTACTGACCACTGCCATGAGGAAGAATGTGTTGAAGTCTAGTTCTAAGCTATAGTTACAGGGAAGAGACAGCAACTCGCGTGGCAAATCCTATGCTTGCAAATTCAGCGACACTCAAAAACTGCGATGACTTGGGTACCACCAGGCGGCAGAAGGAAAAGAGGTAGACCAAAGAATACATGGCATAGGACCAGGTTCCTAGAGATCACTTTAAAGAAGTTGAGGGTGTGGCAGCCAACAGGACTTGATGGCAACTTCCTGTAAGGCCACACCAATTTAATTTCTTGGTTAACGGATTTTTATTTTCCAAAAAAAAAAAATTTAGAAAATAAAATCATGAAAACAGAAGGCTGGGCCAGCCTTCTGTTTTCGTGATTTGTTTTTCTAAAATTTTTTTTTTTTTGAAAATTAAAATTCGTTAACCAAGAAATTAAATTGGTGTGGTCTAAGGTTTTGGACTAATTTGCTTACCACTGCAAGGTTGAAGAGAGTGTTGAAGATGCTGGTGACCAGCCTGACGTTGCCGCTGTTGATGTTGGAGTAGTGAAGCTGCAGGTACAGCGTGGTCTCCGCCACCAGGTTAAACGACTTCATGTTGTCAGGCTGTTCTCGGATGTAGTCCTGGACAAAAATAAGAGGACCAACATAAACCAAAATAGTAGCCATGTGAGTTGACTAAAGCTTTTGCATTGTTCTAATCCCTAGCAGACCCAAATGTTGTGCTCTTGGAAAAGGTTATTTTTACACCTATTTCCTCACTCAATTCAGGTGAAAATGAGTACCTGGCTTTGGTTAGAAACATCCTCTCAGACTTAAAAGCAGAGCTACCATGTTTGAGGAGAGCCACCCTTCAAGCACATCAAAGAACCCACCATGCTTATTGATGAGAGTTGGGGTCCATGACAAAAAATAGACTCCCCTCCTGGGTGCTACTGAAAGGACGACACTTAACTTGATGTTTACCGAAGAGTAATTATGATAAATGTTAAATTACGTTTAATTTAAAAGACCATACTTCTCACACATTGATTGTCGGAAGTAGTCGTTGACTGTAATATGGAGATGATGATTTTAAAAAGATGCCTTTGAATTCATACCTGTAACTTAGTGTGTTGTGCGTCACACATCATGCCGAGCACACGTAAGACCAGCTCGATGTTTCCGTCGTCTTCAAACAGAACCTCGTCAATTGGCTCCTCAAGCTCGTCAATCAGGTCATTATGCTCGGAGGACTGAAAAAAAAGGTAAAATATCAGTCATACTATGTCCAGTGTTCTCGCCAGGCCTTTTAAGCAGAGGGGCCCCCTATGCTGTGATTTGGACCCCCTATGCTGTGATCTGGACCCCTATGCTGTGTTTCAACCAGCATAGGGGTGTTTCTTTCTGGGACAAACCTTGTGACACTTCATAAATCTTATAAAAAGTTCATATTTGGCTTCAGAATGAGGCTGTGACAGAGGAAAAACTCTACTTCACAAAATTTATCCCTCAAAATGCATGAAATAATGTCTCATTGGGTTATGAATTTACAAATTTTCCGGGAGAACATGCCGGACTCCCTACTCTGGTCACTCCATGCGTGACTTGCACCGCGTTAAGTTGGCCTTCTGTACCTGACCCCTATGCTGTGAAAAAATCCTGGTGAGAACACTGATGTCCATTTCTGTTGAACCACAGTAGTGCAAAATAAAGTAGATCACACTGTTAGCAGATGGCTTGGATCTCCATTGAGAGAGCAGCTGCAGCCTGAGGCAAACAGAATGGCCAGGACAGCTGGTCAACAAAAGGACTTGAACCTGCACCAGTAGATTTGCCTTTCTCTTAGGACTTACGGGAGCTAAGGAAGCTCGCAGGGACTCGGACAAAGTGGAAGGGACTGAAGGTAGACTGAATGCGGTTGCAGGATGTTTCAACTACTGCAGCAGCAGAAAACAGTGGACTACTACTACTTCTACTGACTGTCCATAACAGGCCACTGGTAATGGTGACTTTGTATCTTGAAAGTGCTGAGTGCTAAGCAGAGATAAAGCAGAATTCACTATTTCTAAAATTTTGGGTGTGACTCAGTCAAGAGATGGCATTTCAGCACCGTGTGAATTTAAATGATGACCTGATATTTGATGATTGAGCTGATACCACATGCAAAGCAAGCACTGACAGGTGCTGAGGTAAGAATGCTTTCAAAATAAGGTTATCTCGAAATGCCTGAGGTGATTCTATTTTCACAATGACCTCTTCTCTGCAAATTCATGACATTGTGATATTTGTTTCCATGTAAGACTTTTGTACTACAGAATGATAAATATTTCAACAGCAAACCCAATACAAAATTAACTCACTGCAAAAATATGAAATCACAGTGAATTGAATTTGTACTTACCGCTGCATTGTCCACGACTACTTCAGTTGGGCCGTCAGCAGAGGTGGACGGCTCCCCCACATTTGCCTGGCTGGCACGAAGCAGCGCCTCTGCTGTCTGCTTCATGGATTTCAGCTCAATGCCACCGTTTGATGGTTCTTAACAGGAAGAATTTTGATGGATGTAAGATATCCAAGTATATGTACAAAATAAATCAAATAACTAGATTAGATCTCTAACAGTTTGACAGCATCTTTTGGCTGCTTCTGAACAGGAAGTAATAAATTCCATTGGCAAGACAAAACACAAACTCTCTGACTCTCTTGCAAGGTCACAGATTTTCCTCAGATCTAAGATGTTTTCATGTTGTCAATTCAAGCATTATTCTTTTTAAAAATACGAGAACCAAGAAATCAAATTGACATGGCCTTTGTCTTTAGCCCGTAGGAATATGCCACCTTTTAAATTGTCAAGTACGTTTTTAACATTTCTTAAATATCTTGAAGATTATTCAAACTTATTCATAAGTTGTTGAATATTGAATGTTTTCAAATAAACACAACAAACCTGTCCCTTTCTGAGGAGTTTTTGCAGCAGGTGGAGTCGGCCAAGCAGGCCTGCTCTGTCCGTGTTCGGGCCTGCTGGCCGCTGCAGACTTCCTGGATTTGCTGGACTGCCCCCGCTTCCGGCCCGTCTTTATCCTCCCACGCCCACGGGCGCTCATGATGGACATCATGGAGGCTGTGCTGCCATGGCGCTTCACAGCCTGCAAAGATTTTGATTAGTTCCATGCATATATAGCTGTATCAGGTGGTAATTTGTTCTTTTGACACAACATATAGAGCTTTGAAGTTCAAATCCTGGTCCTAAATGTTGAATGTGACATTGGGAAAGGCTCTTTACACCTATTTCCTCACTTAACTCAGATGAGCCTGTCAACACCTTTAACTACATATAGACTTAGTTAGGAAAAGTGTCTTTTCAGATGGGACGTACATGTAAAGCTGAAGGTCCTGTGTTTGAGGAGAGCCACACCTTGAGCATGGTAAAGATGAGCATGGTAAAGAGCCCACCACACTTAAAAGAGTGGGGGTTCTCCCCAATGTGAGTGGATCAAACGTATCAATCTGGTTTTACGCAGTCTGTACATTTAAAATGCAAAAACAGGTGTAATAGGCCTTCAGGCAATGTACTACATGTAGTCATGCATTGCACAATACCAAAAAGAAACAAAGACTCACTGCCATGGCTGTTTTGCCGTCGATAACCGCCCTGCTGAGAGCCTTCTCCATCTCCATAGCCTTCTGCAGCTCTGCCTTGTGCTGGGCCTCCAGAAGTCGCCTGTGGATAACATGATGCAATTTATAATTTCTAAAGTTTTATCTTGTTGCACAGGTAAGCCACACCAACTTGATTCGAAAGACAATTCAGTCTCTGGGAGAGTCTACAGAGTTATCATAATTATATTGAATTTTCTCAGTTTTGCTCACAATTTCTTTTTATTTTGAATTTCCTCTTGCTATTAGCTATTGCTAATCTTTCTTTTCTTTTTAATGGTTCCCCCAAGTTGACCCTTTATGTTCACAAACTTCTAGGAAAAGGGAATTATAGCTCTGAATAGCGAGAGTTTGTGTCCTTTAGACTAGTTTTGGTCCATGTCAATCCATACCTTTCTGTAGTGATGACAGCGGACAGTTCCATTCTTGACTTAAAGGCGGAAAACAGCATCTCTTCCCTACTGCCTATGAAGAAGTCCATCAGGCAATCCTACCAGAGAAAAAACAACTCAAAGTTATTGTCTATTTATCTATTTTATGTCAAGTTGTCCATTCTACGACAACGAAAGAAATGAGCTGTTTAAAGAGGCCACCATATTTCATCCTAATTTCTCCACGTTTTCAGACAAAAAGAAAACTACTCTCCTCTTAACATCACAAAACCCACATATCACAGAAAAAGTGGGATCATTCGTCTTCCACAGTCTCGGAAAAAGAAGTCGAACTCAATAAGTTAGAACTTAGTGGCAGTAGTTAAGACTAGAGTAGACATTTGTTATACTGTTCATTATTGTCTGTCCGTCCACTCCGTGTTACATGTACATGTACTTGCAATTAGCCTACGGGCAGGAATTTGCAATAAAACTTTTTTCACTATTATTTTTCAGGGGAAAAAAAATTAAGCGTGAAGTCTGAGCAGCTAAGATAGTTGGTAGTTAAGACGGGAATAATTAGAATATCATGGTCATGATAGATCACAAAAAAAATTTCCATCTAGTAGACAGTACGTGTTTTTTCAGTCACTGTGACAGTTTCTAAAATCTATGTCATTTGCGTAACACGTGTGCGACGACAAGACAACAACAGAGCGGGAGTGCGGAGCAGATGGATTTAATACAACAGCCTTCACAGACACATGATAGCGAACAAAGCCATGACGTCATGAGTTATACCAATAATAATATAGGGTTGGCGCCATCCAGTTGTTTAAGCAACTGTAGTTATCTTGCGTGATGGTTTACACTGGTTAGAAGATAAACCCGTGTCACGGGCAATAAAAAATAATATAACTTACCTGAACGTGCTCATTTCCTCCATACAGCATTGCAGCCAGCAGAGCCAGCACCTCTGCGATCAGATCATCACTGTCACGTGATATCAGGGGCAGGATCTTCAACAGCGCACCTTTGTCTGCGAGGGCCATCTGAACCTGCTTTAGGTGCTGAATTTTTCTAGATGTAAAGAAACAAATTGTTTTTACAGGCTGTTAGTCTATCTGTTATGTAACAAAAATGAAGACACTATAATTATGATTAGTTAAGCAAATGAAAGTCCCTCTCACACCATGATATGGTGTATATGTTGGTACCCATTTATGTTTTCTCAGCCCTTAGGCCCATGGAATACTACAGCAGGGAGCTAGTCTATTGTCAGTTGTGTTCCCATACACTTTTCCAAAAGTGATACAAGCAAACACTAAAAGTAAACTGAGTGCAGAAGACAAAAATTTGTGACACACTTTTTGTTCTTCTTCGGGTACATTTCCCAGTTTCCTGGAAGCTTGCGTTCTTCATTGTGAATCATGGCACGGAGTAGCTACATGGTAATGAAAAAAGGTTCACTATTAGTCAACATTACATAGCATGTCTCTAACATTACCCAGTCTGATACATTACAGACAAAGATGCTTTAAATTGGTAGAGGTAGTGACTTCCCAAAAGCAGTTTGTTTTGGAATTATTCATATCTCACTTCTTATCTCTGTATTTGATCACCAGGGACAGGGTTGAAGTGTAGTAGTCAATTCAGCACCAAGGACAGGGATGGTGGTTTAACAGTCGCCGCGTCTACACTTCAACCCATATAATAACTACCACAGTGACTGTTATTCAGCACCAGAAATTATGGTTAAGAGTAATAGTTATTCAGCACTAAGGACAGGGATGGTGGTTTCAGTGTAAATGCCATTTAGCATCAGCGATGGCAGTGTCCCTGTGGTATGTGCACACTGGTATCTCCTCAGCAGAAATAATTCAAATTCATGTTCAACCGATAACTCACCTGAAGGCACTTGATATCCATCTTCTCCTGTTGAATCCTCTCCACCAGAGTTGACCGGTAGTTATTGGACGATATACTGCAAGAAACCAGCAACAAACATGCACATTACATACTTGATACTTATTCTATGATGTTGTCCATTATGAAATTTAAGATAATCATTGATCTTCAAATTAGCAATGGTCATCCTTGCTTCTCCTGTACCAAGAAGTCATGAGTTCACTTCCCAACCTGGCCATCAGTGTTGTACTGAAACTTGAGGAGATGCCCTACACATGTGAGGAGTCACTAGTAAGGAGTTCAGGTTGTCAGGATTACAACGTAGCCATGGTCCTTACCCCAACCAACATCTTTCGCACTGCAGTCAGGTCGGGGATCAAACTCACAACCTATCAAATGCAAGGCAAACACTTTCTCACTGTGCCATTGCACAGGTTCATATATTTCTGAATATGATAACTAACAAACTATATCGGTGTAGCTTGAATTACTCACTGTAGCTGCTCAATGAGTTTCTCCGCCATGGCGTATTTTTCCTTCGGCGCCGTTTTGCTGAGGTCGATGAAACACTTGAGATGATCCTGGAACTCCTCAGCAAGAGGCAGCTCTTCACTGGCAACCTTGTCGTTGTACTCTACAGGGAAGAGAAACCATCTGGTGTTAGATCTTTGCAAATCTCTGTAGGCATGATTTACAAATGGAGATACACAAACGCACACATACAAACACACACACACACATTTACACACACACACACACACACACACACATATTCGCACACCGTCTCTCTTTTTATCTTGGCAAACACACATTCATGTACACACACAAACACACACATGCACACAAGCATACAGTCAAACACACACAAACACACACATACATACAAGCATACAGTCATACACACACACACAAACACACACAGGCCAAAACAATACTTTTTCGTGAAGTAATAAAAGTGAGGCATGAAGACCAAAACCAACCGCAAGGAACTCACAAGTTATTCAACATATGATGATAGCCTTTGGCCTGCATGCCAAACCAATAAAACTAAATATGATGATAAAATTGATATAAATGTCTCACCTCTGTCTGAAGGAAAGTCTATCTGTACTTGTACGGTGTTCTCCCCACAGTAGGCAAACATGCAGTTGTTGGCAAAGGTGTTCAGCTGTTCATTCAGCTCTTCTTCTGATGAGTAGTAGCGCTCATATTCCTACAAATGGAAAGAACATGAGAAACAACAATGTATTTAATGAGATTAAAAAACTCTCAGTTCCCTGCAGTATCAAGAAAAGCTACCAACTACCAACTACCAAAATTGGCAGATTTACATTAAATTTTGTATTAAGCAACAATGGCTATTCTTCAGCTTACAATAAGTTACATATGAAAACTCCTATGACAGCCATAAGAAACCGTCATACGCATTTTGGCACCAAAGTTGTTTTTGGTTATGGCCAGGCAACATATTAGGCAACATGCATAATGAATATCTCCACATGCACACTATACAAATTTCTATTGTAATTTTTTCTTATTCAATACTCTATACGTTAATCATTATCATTTATGGTGTTCAGTTTAAATTTACAAACCTTTTTCGCATCACTTCTGATGTCTTGAAGCTGTCCACCGCTTCCATATGTTGATTGAAAATCTTCCATCACCTGAAACATTGACAGAAACATTTAGAGTTGCAGCACTCTATGATTACATTCAGGTATTACTAAGTGATATATTCTGTGCCCTGGACTGTTCATATCAACATGTCCACAAGCCAGTAAAGAAAATTACTCAATGAAAAAAGTTAGTTTTGCCAAACAAAAACAAAAGGCAAATTGTATTTAGCATTGTCACTAAATTCACACATCATGAAAATTCCTTACAAATGCAATGTCATGATTTATCTTTTAAGACGCTTAAAAAGTGATCCCTTATATCTGAGTGATAAGTAAACTCAAAGGCAGGTTGAAAGATCTTCAGTCATTTCTAGTAGACAATAATGACACAAGACAATCCATGTGGATAATTATGTTGCAAGACAATCCATATTTACAGTTGACAAATCTCAGACATTTAAACATGACAAATTCTCATTAAATTATTAAGTTCTACCTACCCTGACTGGCAGAGTTGCCACCGACAGGATGGAGGTCATACAGTTCACCATGTTCTTCTGGTGGGTCATGTTGGAAATCAGGGTCCCAACTCCGTCAATGAAGTTCTGGGAAAAAAGCAAATGATTCTGAATCAAGATGTACACGTAGTCATGGAATGAACTGACAAGCTAGGCTGCCTAGCTGCTGTTGGTACTGTACCAAAATGAGCATGAGTGTGCATGATTGATATCTATAGCTAAGCTGCAAGTACAACAGTAAGACATATAATCAGACAACAACTTGTGGGTCTTTTACTTCCAATATAATGTATGATACGAAACAGAGAGTTACTCACTTAACAAGAATTTTTGAACAAAAATTTGTTTAATAAATAATAATAAACGAAACCGACATTTTTTGTCTACAAAGTCATGTTCTTTTTTAACAAAAATCTTAAGTTTTTGACCATCATATTTTAGATTCATTTTGAAATGTGACTCACCAAGAGTGATTTGGCCATGAGGTCCACAATGTCAGCTTCCTCCGGATAGTTTTCTCGCTCAGGAGAGTAGTACTGTCTGAAGAACACCTACACATAGAAAACACAATGTTAACTTTGCATTATTATACATTTACCAAATTGATGATCTAAACACTCAGTTATAAATATCATAACCTGACCCTTACCAGGCACAAACATGCACACAAATATATACCCACACCCACTGCTAGCCTTTTCTGACTTAAGCAATCTATTGAATACTTTCCTCATCCATTGATCAAACTTTAGTTCTTTCTTCCAAGTTAGGTAATGAAATGAGTCAGCATTTAAGAAATAGCCTTTCATTATGTGCCCCACCAATGGCAAAACGTGTGATGTTACCTGTAAGAAAGGCATGATGGCCTCAAAGATGTAGTGCAGGGTTCCGTGATTGGACAGGTCAGCTGATTCGTCCCTGAAAAGAAGAGGATAAGATTTATCGTTCTGTTCCATCAATCTTAAAAGTTTTGTGACTGTTACAGTATTGAATTAAAATCCTTCCCTCACAATGTGTATAGGACTACTACAGCAGGGGGCTCGTCCACTTAGGGTAGTGGTGTGTTGTTAACTGTCACACTCTCTACTGAGGGTTGAATGCCCAAGTAGAGAAAGCATTCTACTTAAGTCTTGAACCGGTATGACCAGTATGACCCAGCCAGGGTTCGAACCCACGACCCCCTGAATGCAAAGTAACATGAATATAATTATTAAATTAAGCACTATACCCACAGCACTCTATACATTCCCCAGCCATTGTCAAAACCCTCACAAAATCAAGATTATCTAACAACACCATGCAACAACCTGACCACACAGCACTTAGTCTAATGTTATCAAGTTCATTTGTTTTGCTTTGGTGCCTTTTCAGATTGTAGAAAAAAGTGCCATTCAATGCCACATGCTTTGAATTTGAAAATACCTCTTAGATTTCTTCTTCTTCTTAGATTTCTTTCTCAGTCTTACAACCCTGAGAAAACACAGCGTTTTGTTACCCTCAAAGCAGAAGATTATGACTCTACTAGATTCTACAGTGCAGTTAGGTCAGAGTTGCTTAAAGTATAGATTCTATTTGCTTGTTTTATATATTCACCATGCATGTGCAAATTATCATAAGAACCAACCAAGCAATACAGGCTTTTCGTATGACGTCATTTGTGCATGTTGAAGTACATGATTGTGTATTATAAATGTACTACTTCAATATAGTTGCTGGGTGTAATAGAATTATAGTCATTCATGACATCAATGAAAAGGCTGGACATTTCCTGCGCTGTGTTTACCGTATACATGCAGATGAACACTGGCAACCAGAGGGAAAAAACTTTGCTCAATAAAGACAAGGAAAAGTATCTACATGATTGTATAGCTAGCACTTGATATACATGCCTCGATAGATGATGATATTTTTTTCCGCTGTCACATGCAGAAGAAGATAATTGATCTAAAGTTGACTGCAAGCCAGTGAGGCATTTGAAAATTTGTTCTTGCGTAACATTACATCCCAACTCGATTATGCCTCATTAACTTTCTTCCCCAGTATCTTAGACTATTCTATACGTGTACCCATATAGTACCCTGAGAATAGAGGATAAAACCTCCATCATCAGGGTGGTGTAAACTAGAAACAATCAAAGCCAGTTACCATTTTGAGGGCGGTTTCTTGAGTTGGTACTGTGCCTTGGCAGGGTTTTCCTTTACATAGTCGGTTGACATCTTCAACACCAGGCACAGACCCTTCAGATACTCCCAAAGGCGCCTGGATGATATAATTATAATGATAATAATGCTTTGGTGTCACTCAATGATATCTAAAAGATATCAGGTCGTTGCTAGATTCTGGAGGTTTGGGACAGCTGTCCAGTAAGTTATAAGCCAAGTGTTGTCAACAAAGCTCAAAATCTTTACCAAGGCAAACAACTTGGGTTGGAAGATATTCTGTGGTGACAAACAGTCAAATAGTTTGACTAAGGGTTACATGAGATTTTTTGTTCATTTATGATTGTATTTATCTTGGTCAGATTTTTTCTCATTGTGATCATTATGATGTTATGTTGTTATTCTTTAATGTCAGGGTTCTCCCCCTAGGAATCTTTAAAAAATGCCAGGAGGCGATATGTACTTCCTGTAGTAAAATGAATAAAATGAATATGAAAAATGAGAAACTTACGGATCGTGTGCCAACTCGCCCACCCCGCTGTCGAGCACACTCCCCGCCGTGTTGAGGTAAACCCACAACAGGAAGCGGAGAAACGGTCGCTTCAGGTTGTTGTCGATTTTGTCGTTGGTCAGGATCTGGAAGAGTTCGTCCACCGAGAAGATGGTCTGACAGATGGACTCGATGAACCGATTTTCTCCCTGGAAAAGATCGCGAGGAAAGATGTGAGTTGCAGAATAGAGTCTGATTTTAAGATGCAATCAAATTCAATAAAGAACACTGATCACTTGGATTTTCAAGGACACTTGCAAGTTGGAAGTCTACTCATCACTAACCTTGTATTTCAACTTTTTGCATTTTTTGAACCAGCACTACCGGTATTCAACCTAATCATCATCATAGTATCGTCTGTCAAAACTATTTAAAATACTAGTAGTCACAGCCTCTGAGATACTTTATTTTCGAGTTGTAACAGGTATTTTAAAAATTCCCAGTATCTTTTTCACTTGAAAGTTGCCAGTCTTACTTGAAGCAAACTTGTCGCAGTAGCTTTCAAAGTGGATTGTAGTTTTTGTGTTCGTACAGAATTTTGGAAATTTGTAACTTTTGTTTGATAATCAAGTCTTCATTCATTCTTCCCCCACACCATCCCCCAGTGGAATGCCCTGCCTGGCACGGTAGTGACGGCTCCCACTGTTGAGTCGTACCGTGCCAGGCTGGAGGCCTGCCTGCCTTAACCTGGCAACTCCTCCCCCCCCCTCTACTTTGACCCTTGCGGGTTATCTGGGGGAACACCATAATGATGATGAAGTCACCCACCTCTGCACATGTGGCCAGAACATTCACCATTCCCATCATGTAGCGCAGGTCTCCGATGTTCTGGGTTGCCGTGAAAACTGTCATCCTGAAACAAAGCACAGATTCTTATTCATTCAGCCTTATTCTCTTTTCAGCGATAGCAAAATTAAGACTTTTTTAAAAGACCAAAAAGTTTCCAAATTGACCTGTGAATTCACAGTTATTGTTTTATCAGATGCAAGAAAAATTGCTATAAGTATTGAAACAAGTTCCCATAAGTATGCATGTTACAACCACTCGAACACAAACCATACATCCACTGACACACAGACACTAACAAAAACACATCCCCCCACACACACACAGACACACACACATACAGATTTCGATTTCCATGTATTCTCCATGTACTTGTTTCTCTGCAATTAGCCTTTGGCCTAAAATCATTATCTATTCTCTATTCATATCCAATATCATTGACTATGCTGAGAAAGCGAATATGTATATACATCTTACACACCTCTCTTCAGCACTCCTATCGATGACCCCTGCCACTTCAGATCGGAACTGCATGAAGAACTTCATCACAAAACTCTGGTTCCTCTTCAGGGGGAGGTCAAGTTCCTCAACCTTGTACGAAATAATAGAGAATACAATAATTATTCATTTATAACCAATCTTTGGTCATACACTGGAGCAACTAAGAAATCACAACTTGAAAAACCACAAAGAATTTGCACAGCTCCAATTACTTGCACCAGCAATCCTGCATAGATTGCAGATGCAATTTCAAGACTTGTAAGTACTGCAAATGCAGAAATGTTTGCAGTGGTTTTAATGTTTGCGTTTTTTGCGATAACCGTTTCACAGCGAACTTAAAACCACCGCAAACATTTTTGTCCGATACTGTAGCAGTATGTGACTACAGCGCTTCTGCGAACATAAATCCACCGCAAACTTTTCATTTTCCCCATTTTTCCGCGAACGTAAATGCATTTACAGTATAACACAGTTATGTACTGGGTACTCACCTTGACAATGGCATTGAGGAGATCGAGGAACTCGCAGCACAGCTCCCCATGTTCCTCCACCAGCTCCCACACGTGCTCCACGTGATGCTGCTGCACCTTCAGGCACGTCAGCTTGAATCCTGTAAAAATCTTTGGGCAGGAGAAAATATGTCAATAGTGTTTCAGTAGGTTTTGTAGGAAATAAAAATTTTTGGGCATCATTTGTGCCCTACAGTTTTTGCTCCTGGTGCTGGCTGATCCACGTGGTGCTGCACCTTCAGGCACGTCAGCTTGAATCCTGTAAAAATCTTTGGGCAGGAGAAAATATGTCATGAGTGTTTCAGTAGAAGTTTTGTAAGAAATGAAAATTGTTTGGGCATCATGTATGCCCTACAGTTTTTGCCCCTGGTGCTGGCTGATCCATATGGTGCTGCTGCACCATCAGGCACATCAGCTTGAATCGCATAAAAATCTTTGGGCAGGAGAATATGGTATTTCTGTCAGACGAAACTTTGCAAAAATATTACTTTCAACATTGATTGTGCCCTACTGTGTTTGTCCTTGGTGCTGACTTGGCTTATTGTGCTTTACTGTGTTTTCCATTCAGACATGTCTATTTCTTTCTCTGGAGATCTTTTAGCATGAGAAAAACATTTAATAGGACTCTTTTTCTGGCACTTGAAAAGACAAATTTGGGCATCAATTGTAACCTACAATTTTGTTCCTGGTGCAGACTTGACTGCTACTGTGCCTTTGCAGTTTTGGGCTATAGTGCTGACTTTCTGTCAGAGACAGCACTGTTCTAATGACACCACTGATGCCACACACCTGAGATATACTTTTTGTACATATACACCCCTGACAAAATAAACTGAACCTGTACCTCAGTAATGGCCTTTGCCATCTCCACTTCAGCCCCCTTCACTTTCAGCAGGTCGTCCAGCCTTTCAAACAGACGCAGCTGAACAATCTCATTTCCCCTGTAGAAAAAAAAGTTCAACACAAAAGATGTAACTCACCAAATTTTATAGCTATCAAGCTTTTGACCCAGAACAGTCAAAGATGAGAAGCTGGTGTTGCTATAGTGTATGAATACTAGTTTAAGACATTGTGCCCTTGGGAAAGGCACTTAACACATATTTCCCATGTCCTAAGCCCAGCAGTAGGGTTTGGGTTGGCGTTAGGAAGGGCATCCAGCCGTACAAACTTGATGAGGAGTTCTGGGGCTCCACCAACCATGTGCAGGCACGTCCAACCCCCATATATTAGGGAATAAAAGACATAATATTGGAGAAAGAGAGAGAGAGATATGAGAGTGTATGATTCCAGTTACCTTGCCAACACCCTGAGTAGCTTGAAGCACTTCTTGAAGATGAGCTGCTGTCGTGAGTACTGCTCCTGAAGATGCATGTCGACCTTCTGGAACAGGACCTCAAGGACACTTTCAAGGACATCTGGGAAAATAAGGTTAGCAGGGGGCTAGGTTACTGTACGTTTATGTCGATGAAGGTGAGACATCTAGGTAATAAGTTACTAATAACACTTGCACAGTAACAGTTACTCAAGCAACTGTATAGATTTTGGAAACGGTCACACGTTTCAAGTATCATCCACTACCTTTCATCAGTGACAGTTTCCCAGTCAGTGACAAAAGGTAGTGGATGCTACCTGAAACGTTTGACTGTTTCCAAAATCTATACAGTTGCTTGAGTAACTGCCTATTACATTGCAGATTAGGAGGAATATCTATCTACTAAGTATGATTGCAAAGTTACAAAAACGGTTGGCAACTCACAGAAGTTGTACAGGATGGCCTGGTTCACTGGATGTGGTTCTCCCGGGTCTCCGGGCAAACAGCAGAACCTTGCAAATGTAGAATTTGGTTTATCATCAATTGGAAGATATGCATTGTTTGTTCGTTCAGACCCTTGTAGTACCTAAAGGCACACAGGTCAGCAAGTTTCCTTGCTTGTTTCACTGGCTAAAGTAAGAATATTGGACACAGAACCAGACTTTTTTGCAAGAAGAATAGCCATCTTCATCAGGGCTTTATAACTACTCCTCAACAGAGACAGAGGGCGCCATAGACTTTCTGCAACGTATGATCCACTGCTCACCAAGTCATGTGTCCTATCTGCATAACGTGACGTCACAGAAGTAGTGGATTGCTCATTCCTCGACAAAGACTGGAGTTGACCAGTCAAAAATTTGGGTGAGTCCAATTTTTTTTGTCGGAATTGGCAGTTTAATTTTGATACAGAACAGTTTCAATAGCAGAGTATATCATTCTAGGGAGGGGTGGCTCACCCGATGAACTTGTCCAGAATGCCACACATGGTGTTGAGGTTGTCGTTGCTGAGTTTGGCAGGGACCAGCTTCCGGAACACAGGGAGGTCCTTCAGCACCTCCCTGTGAACCTCACACGACTTCTCTGTCATCAGGACCTGGGAAAAAAAGTGGTTTGATCAATACCTTTGGAAAAGAAATAGTAATAGTTTGTATTTCCACAGGACAGAGGCACCTGGCGAGCGGCCACCAAGCTTCCCCATCAGCATGCAAGCACGTCAAACCCCCAGATGATGGGAAAAGAAGACGTTAAACCAGATAGTGAGTGAGAGTGAGTGCTTACAGTTGGCTTTCCAGTATTTATCAGCTTGTGATATTGTAAATATTGACATTTTTTTGTCTCCTTCTTCTCGAGTCACCACTGCTACACTTTCCCTCTCCAGTACTCCGCACACGCCCTTCCTCTGGGGGTCAGATCTTTGCAGTCACCGGAATTAAAGTTTGCAATTTCTGTGATGACCTCTTTACCACCCTGACTGCAAAAATACTTGTTCCGTCTTCTGCCTGCCTACCCCCTTGTTTCAAAAGCGAACTAAAAACCACCACAGACACTCCATTTTCTCTCTATTGCAAAATCCAATCCTTATGAACATAAAAGCATTTACTGCTGCATTGATAGTGTGCATTTGCTTGCACTATCATTTACAACTAGAAAGGAAGAAGTACATTACCTTAGATTGGTCCGATCGTCTGAACAGGTCCATAAAGGTGGAGTAATAGATGTTCAACACATCCATAGATTCCACCACCATTTGGTCGTACTTGTAATTCGACACATCCTAGAACAACAACATCAAGAAAATTCAAGTTTTGGCAAAAAAAGATATTAACTTTCAAGCAAATTCCACAACTTTATTGAGCACATAATGTTATTTAGCACTCAATCCTGGCATTGCATAACGGCAAGGTGTTTGGCCCAGAAGAGCCCAGAGGTCCTGGGTTTGAATCACCTGACATGCCCTGTTGATGTTGTGCCCTTGGGAAAGGCACTTCACATGAATTTCCTCACTTCACTCAGGTGATAATGAGTACCTAGCTCAAGTAAGGGACATCTCTTGGATACAAAGTAGAATGGAGGTCCCATGTTTGAGAAGGGCCACACCTCTAGCACGTAAGGAACTAGGAACTTATAAAAAAAGAAGGGGTCCTTCCCAGCATGAGTGGATCAAATATATCTGTCAAGATATGCAGCTTATACTATCCAGTACACACCTGGTGTGTAACACTATGAGGCAGTTTACAAACAAACTAATCAGGTCAGCAGCACACATACCATGATGATCTCCTTCAGCATCTCCAGGTCAAAGTGCGTGCAGGAGAAAGCGATGTCCCTCAGTTTCTTTTCTACAGCCTCCTGAGCACTGGAACCAGGAAAGTTTAAGATGTTGATGACAATTTCAGTATTGTTCTCAAATTGAATTTGATACTGTCTGATTTTAAAATTAAAGGACAAAATGAATGAATGACAGACACTTGTTATCATGAAGGCAATGGCGAGCCATATGGTCTAAAATTGTATACATTTCTTAGCATCATTAATGCAAGTCAATGCAGATTTAGATGTGTGACGGTTTTACATGGGATTTTTAACAAAACAAAACAACCTATCAAACTGCAACCTATCACAGCAATCATACAAAGTCAATAGGTCTGTCTGAAATGCCACTGGCTGGTGAATAGACTTACTTGTCATCTTCATCTGGATCATAGTTCTCATACAGCATCGGCTCCAACTCATTGGATGTAAATAGCTGCAATGGGGAAGAAGTTCATATTCTATAATAACCATTATTACCAAAACCCAGTGACCAAAACTACATGTTGAATGTCTAATATCATGTCAACATGATGGTGTGAACAGTGGCTGGGAAACAAAATCTAGAAATCGAAACCCAAAAGAGCAAAGGAAGGTATTCATTTTGGAGTACTATCTTTCACACGCACGCATACACATACAGACACACACATGCATGTACACATGTACACACACACACATACATACAGACTAATTCACACACACACCAAGTTGAGTTCATGCTCCAAAAATTCATGATGAATCATTTTACCTTTGCAGCCTGGGAGTTCTCAAGTGTAGTTCTGAACTCCAGAACAAAGCGCTGTAAAAGAGGAATGCAGTAGCTGTTATACGTAGTATATGCACTGAATGATTGTCATCACAAAATTTAAAGTACAATTTGCTATCAATCAAAAACTTTTTACAAGAAGATTTTTACAAGACATCAAAATAAAAACTGTAAAATCAGGTAATACCTTTAAGATTGTGTTGAAGCGATGGTTTAGTAGAAGCTTCAACACCTTCAAGGCCCTTTTCAGGAAAAAAAGAAATTTAAAGAATAAAGTTTCATTTACATGTTTGTCAAGGTTCTGAAACTATTAGCCAATTGCCATACATGTAGCTACATACATGTTGGAAGTCATACTCATAAATCAATGAAATTAATCAGTGATTATTTTGTTACTTTTAAATTGTGTTATTTGCAACACATTTTGGCTTACTAAGCCACACCAATTTGACTTTTCACAATTTTGTCAAAGTCCATTGTTTTTATGATATTCCCTTTTATTTCAAAATTACTATGAAAATTTCAAGAACAAATGAAGTACATTAGTGTGGCTTTAAATGGCAAAGTGTAAAGGTTAAATTTGAAAATTCCTTACTGTAGTTTGGCATCAACTATTGCCTTGGTCTTCTTGGAGGGCCGGTACCGTATGGTCTCCTGGTAGCTCTGCAACTGCTTCTTGTACTGTTCAGCTGGAGGGAAGCAATGATAAGACACATGTTCACCAAGTGCAAATTATGTGTATTCTATTGCTGATGTAGTTTAAATTCATCATAGAGAAGTCTTGCTGCTACAAATGTAGGTTATGTACTCATGCCACACCTAAACAAATACAGCAAAAGTGGTATTAGTTTAGGTATGGCAAGACTGGTGCCCCTGCCCCTGGTGCTGAAATAATATACCAACAAACTACTTTTACTATTCCATGGTCCCTGGTGCTAAAATAAAACACATTAACAAGACTGGTGTCCCTGTCTCTGGAGCTGATTAAAACAAGAGAGCTGTACCTGTCCTTGGTGCTGAATGACACACCAATAACAGTACTACCCCTGTCCCTGGTGCTCAATGACACACCAATAACAGTACTACCCCTGTCCCTGGTGCTCAATGACACACCAACAACAGTACTACCCCTGTCCCAGGTGCTCAACGACACACCAACAACAGTACTACCCCTGTCCCAGGTGCTCAATGACACACCAACAACAGTACTACCCCTGTCCCAGGTGCTCAACGACACACCAACAACAGTACTACCCCTGTCCCAGGTGCTCAATGACACACCAACAACAGTACTACCCCTGTCCCAGGTGCTCAATGACACACCAACAAGACTGGTGTCCCTGGTGCTCAATGACACACCAACAAAAAACTATCCTTGTCCCTGGGGCTGAAATAACACATCAACAAGACCTGGTGCTGAAAAACATGTTCCTGATTCAGAAACGCTGGTTCTGTCATGGTTCTGTCATGGTCTACCTATTTCAAATCAATAAAAAGGAGGTCTAGCCTTAAAATGTAACATCACTCACCACTCATAGTGTTAGGAGGGCATGGTTTGTCGTTCCTTCCATCGAGTAGAGAAAACATTGGTCCAGTCAGCATGGTCACATCTGCCTCGGTGCTGTAGTAACCGTGCTGCACCAAGGAGTATACCAAGTGTAGAACCTATAGCAAGAGAGTACACCAATACTCAAGCTAGGAATATCAAGATAGCACAGTCAAACACAAAGCCAAAGAAGACCAATCAGGACCAGCAAAATCTGTGGTCACCATAGACAGAATTTGAACAGGGGCATATCGCTGGACAGCTTTAAAGAACGCTTGCAGTTACATGTAGATGTGCAAAAGTTAGGTGTGACAGATCATTCAGTGTAGCACAACCAGGTACATCTGCGCTGCATGCCTGCAAAGCTTGCTGTAAGGCATTTATACCGTCTATATATACAAATACAGATGTACCAGTAAGTTTGCATTTGATACCTGTTCAATGAGCATGTTGTGTCCGATGAGGGATGCTGTCATGTCCTTGTTCTGGTGCAGGAACTTTGAGATCCACTTCTGCAGCGTCGGCAGGACCTTCTTCAGACTCGCCTGTTTGGGCGTGTTCGGCTGGGGAGGAATATAAACCTGTGAAGTCAGGAGAAACACAAGATGGAAACAGAAGCCACAGGTCGAGAGAGTGTGTAATTACCTACATGAAAACTGGAGGTATTGTTTTGGGTCTGTGTGTGTGTGTGTGTGTGTGTGTGTGTGTGTGTGTGTGTGTGTGTGAGTTTGTCTGTGTGTCTGCCTGTGTTTCCAAACATTTGGGGTCAGCATAACTTAAGAACCTCTGGAGAGATTGTAATAATATTTGGTTTGTTGGTAGGGAAGACAAAGATCAAAGTAGATTTTGGGCCACCCAGTGTGACCTTGGTACTGCAACAGAACTTCCAGTTTTGTATCTTTGGTCTAGTTACAAAATTAATCTCCTTGTTGTTTTCTTGTATTTTGTTTTGTAGTGACCTTCAGAAGGCTATAAAAAGACAACAAAGTTTAAAGATAAGTGTACAAAAGCTGTACCTGCTGTACCTCATCCCCAACAGTGCCGCCATCCTTCAGGTCGTCCCAGATGAAGGACAGGTTAATGTAGTCCAGGGGGAGGGGGAAACAGTTGCTCGTCACATCCACAAACAAACCTGGAAATACAATAAGATACAATACCTTACAAGTTGATTCAAAAATTCAAAAGTTGCTACCTTTGCCGAGAAGGTTATACTTTCGTCAGCGTGTCTGTGTACACGATAAGTCAAGAATGCCTGGATGGGAACTTGCTATGGTACTGTAGCAACTTCCAGTGTTGATATCCGGTGTTCTGGTGCTATGGTCATGATTTTTGAGTGGTAAGTTCTGAAGGTTTGGACCCCCTAGCGGCTACAGTTACTAAATGTATCTTTGAAAAAACTAAGTGCAGAATGTGATCCGTATGATTCATGTTTAAAGAATAATGCCAAAGAAAAAAGGTCCAAAACTCTTGGCTCTAACTCAACAAAGTGTAGTATGGAAGAAGTTCTTTTTCAGTACATTTTCAACAAATCGTCTCTTCACAGTTTAGCAATACTCAAAGCAATGTCACTGTAAGTTGTTTGATAGATATGTCCTTCACAAAATGATGTTTCGAGAAGATTACTTCACATGAATAATTTATCGGTCACAGGTGTTGACTCCTATGAATACAAGAAAATAACAGCTTGAGCAATCTATTCTCAGGGAACAATAGATGATGGTACTGGCAGACACAATAGGTTTGACCTTGAAGGACTCAGCATAACAGGCCATACATTTTCTCGATTCTCTCAAACTGTGTGTATGCCTGATACTCTACAGACTTTGTATTTATGTTGATTTTCCAGTTTATCACTATCTTTTTTAAACCAAGATCTAATATGAATTCAATTGATGTGGTCCTATGGTAGATCTTATGGTAGATCTAATACATACATGTACTTAAAGAAAAACAATGACTTTTGTACCATTAATGAGGCGACAGTACACCGCCCGTAGTTGGTCAGGTAGCCGATCGTCTGACAGACACAGGAAAGCCTCCTCCCACGTTAGATACTTCAGCTCCTGGCACGATCACCAAAAATGACATATATTAGCATAGTAACATTAAGACACATCACTTTGTTATATCATGAACTTTTGGCAATGCCCGAGGTGCCATTCAAGTCACATTATTGTTCTATCAATACTACTGAGAGTATCATTATTACATAAGAGTAATTCTATGTACAAGAAATACAGGTAGTAGAATTAAAAGTAATAATTATATGATAGCATCTTATATGAGCCACAATTCTTGTATAACAGTGAGAAAAATTGTTGAATGAAAAATAGAAACAATGCTGGGTAAACTAACCAGCATCCCCGGCCCCCAAAAGAAAACAGAAACTGTTGATTGAAAAACAGACAGAAGCTAACTAACCTTTGTAATGACTGATATGGCAAACTCATTCCCTCCCTGCCATGAGAAAAACAAACAAACAATTAGTTGTTGAAACTGACTTAAATTGAAACATAACACTAACATTAACAGAATCATAATTATCTCATGTATAAGTCTGAGACCATCTACTCACAAAGCAAAGCTTTTCAAACAGGTCCAGTTGGTAGTTGAGGAACAGTATGCTCTGTTCATCCGCAGTCTGAAATAAAGTTTAAAATACATAAATAAACACAATTCTCTGAGTGCAACACACCATGTGTATGTGTATGACTGTATAATATGTGGAATGAATACCTTCCACTGCTCTCATGGGTTATCCAAGACTGCCATTTAAAGCTTAGAATAATTAAGAGGGTCCTATCAAGCTATGAGACTGTACATCATGAAAACACTGGATATATTTTGTAGATTCTAAAAGTAACTTTAAGTTTGTATCTACATGGAATAAAATCATTTCACATATACATGTAGTATCATCTTTTGCAACATGCAAGATCAGTTTCAAATTATTTTCTTTCATAAATCACCTTGACAAACTCGTGGAGAGGTGTCCACCTCCGACGGTTGGTGGTGGACACATACACCAGGTCTGCTTCCTTCCCAATACCTGGCCCAAGCTCTGTATGGTACACACAGGCCTGTAATAAAACAAGAAATCAAGGTGAAGTCAGTCGATTCGGAAATAATGAGAATGGGGAGTTAATGACAATGATAGCCTTTATTGTACAGTCAAACCTGCCCAGGAAGCCCGCTCAGGTAAAAGTAAGGTAAAGCAGTCATCCTCAATTGAGGTGAAGCATAATACTTTTTCAAGTCGCTGGTGGTAGTGCGATGGCTCGCGTTTTTGGCCAAGCACACCGGGTCACCCCTACTCTTCTCGATAAGTGTGTTGGGTTATTTTACGTGCAGAGGTTTGACGCTTGAGGCTTATGCCTGAAGCTCCCTCATACATGGGGCTGCCGGCTTTACGTCACCATCCGAAATGACGAAAGCAATCCTTAACAACATGTCCGAGCTTGACTCGACCACTGAGGTTCTTACGCGGGCCCCAGGATCCACGGAATTTGATCCAGATGGCGAAGCAGCGGGGTTGCGTTACCACTTGTGCCACGTGGACGCTCAGGGGGCAAGACAATCTGGTCTGTGTGGATAGGTGATCACAGTAGATAGGATTCTTAATGCAAAATCAAAGGGTGCAGCAGAAAGTTGATCTTAAAGTACTGACATGCATGTTTTTAAGGAAAATCTCTCCTAGACAATGGTCATTGAAAAAAATACTTACCTTGGCATCTTGGTCGCAAAGCCATACTTTTGTGATGTACTCTGAAATATAAAGCACCGTGTACTTTGAGAGAACTATTTAGCACAACGTTTAACCCCTTAACAGTATATAAAGTCATTTCAAAAGTCAAGTCAAGAAAAATGTCATGTAAAGACTATAATACATAATAGTTTAATTCATTAATATATGTATATACTGTCACTATCAGAGGAAATAAGATTAAAAGCATGAATTTGATACCTTGGTTTTCAGGAATGGCCACATCGTCACAGACACAGAGAACCCCCAACATCTCTAGGTACCGGTAGTCCTGACATGGAACAAGAACAAACAATGAAATCTTATAAATATCAACACTCGCTGATGGTGAACAACATTTGCATACAAACACGACATTTATTCTATGATCGTACTTTAATTCTTTTGTATCCCATTAGAGCTGTGTACCTAAACAAATTTTAGGTACAGGTACAGGTACAGGTACACAGGTTAAGGTACAGGTCCGGACCTGAACCTGTACCTAAACTACTTGTTTGGAAAATGCTAGATTTTCAATAAGGACAAAAGCATGTTTGAACTGGTAAAAACATAATATTTGATTGTGCTAGGTATTATTTTTATGAAAACACAGATGAAAATTTCACTCCAGCCATGCAAATGTGTTTTCTGTGCTTTAGAGTGGCTTTAGAGCACTGCCAGGGTAATTTCATAGTAATTTTATCTGTCAAAGTGGCCATCCCCTAAGTCAGGTCCAGTACCTGATACAGCAGGGTCAGGTATTTTGGACCTGTACCTAATTGATTGTACCCGGTACTGTATCGGTACAGTGTACCGGTACACAGCTCTATATCCCATTATTTGTTTGCATTATTTTATAGTTGTACTTGTGTTAATAAAGATTGAAATTTATTTATGATCAAATCATAATGATACCTGTCACCCAGTAGGTCTTACGCAGCTTGTACTTATAACATACAAAACTGGAACTTTAGGGCAGTTTACAAATTATGGAAACAAAGTTAAAATCCTAATCCCACACCTCTCAGTGCATAGGGGCTGTAGTGGTGTGTATTCATCTCTCATACTCCTTCCCATAAATGCTGAGTGCTCAGCAGAGAAAGCAGTATGTTCCATAATGGTATGACCCACCCAGGCTTTGGTCTCTTTACCCTCAAACACTCTACCCACTGAGAGCACGCCGCCAGAACGTAAGCTTTTAAGGTCGTGTTCCTGTATCTAAGTTTGATATCTCGTATAAAAGTTCATTTAGTTACGTCCAAAGACATTTCTTATGCAACGGCTGTTACTCCGATGCAACGTTGACCGAAGAGATAAAAAGTGATTTGGCAGTTATAATAGGTTTAAACAGCAGGCTAATTACCGTATATACATTACGTTCTGCCAAAGTGCTACCCCTGACTCATTGCACAGGTGCTGCAAATGACCATAGGCAAACAACAAAATTATGCATCATGCAGTCCTGACCTTGTTCCTCATGAGCAGGTTGATGAAGGTGTCGATCTGGGCCTTGTTGATCCTGTCCACGATCTTCCTGTTGTCGTGCACCAGCTCCATCAGCATCTTGGTCGCTGCCAGACCAACCTCGCCCTGGAAGGAAGGTGAAGCATGCTGTTTTTTTGTACTACAGGGCTCGAAATAGTGGGTGCATGTGTACCTGTGTGCACCCAAAATTGGAGCTGTGCACTTAATTTTTGACTGTGGGTGCACTAGTGCACCAGATATTTCTGTAGGCTATAGGGTAAAGGTACCATAGTACACTAGTAAACAGTATCAGAAAAAGCAATATAACCCTTTGTTGCACTTTCTTTGATGCACTACTTGTCAGAAAATTGGAAGCTATAAAATTACAGATTGGAGTTCTTAATTATAATTATAAGAGCATTAAACTGTAATTATGTTTTGCTGACATTCAACATTATTTAATGTGGTGCACCCAATTTTCTTTCTGTGCACCTAATTCCCTTGGTAGGGTGCACTAGTGCACCTATTTGCAAAAATGGATTTCGAGCCCTGTACTATGTAGTATGTAGTTAGACTAATGATAGTAGCACAATGCCTTATTAGAGTCACCAATTCCATAGTGCACAGTTCTCGAACCAGTAGCTGGTACTTGGAAAGATAATCTTGCATAGATTATCTTTTTGCACACACACACACACACACACACACACAAACACACACACACACACACACACAGACACAAACACACTCACACACACACACACTCTCACACACACACACACACACACACACACACACAATGTAGACACACCCAAAACAATGACTCCATTTCATGAGTAATTAACAGTGCATATAGCTTAACATCCCATCCAAAGGACTGCTAATCTTTTCCACTTGTGTGCATGTCAGGTGCCAGTTACAACACTTTGGTCCAGACAGTGTCACTAAATCTAACTTTTGAAACTTACCTCATCTTTGATCTGGCTGTGAATGAAGCTGGTGTGCCTGGCCATGTAGAGCTCGTTCTTCCTGCTGTCCCCTATCAAATACGTGAACAGGGCGTTGTAGGCTTCCACAAATATGCCGATCAGGTGCCTGCAAAAAGATACAGTAACAATAGACTTAAAGAAGGATTTTAGTCTGTACACTTGAAGAAGCTGTCACGCGAAACCGGTCGTGGTACTAGACTGAATAAAAGTTCTACACAGGAACTACGCGGCTTCAGATGTCTAACTGAGGGACGACTGCGGTGTGAAAGATGTCGGTTAGCTTGAGGAATGAATCCACTCTACTATATAATAGACTTAAAGAAAAGTAGAACCCACAGTGTTAAGCATTCATTATGTCAAAAATTGCCAGCAGCATCCGTCCACAATATGGCACATAAGACCACAGTAATCTTATTTGTTAATTGTCAGATTTTGTTACTGTTATAATGTTAGATTTAAATATTAACTTGAAATGAACAGTCTGAGGGGCTTAGAAATAAAAGCAAATTTGTACACACTGTACAAGATGCACAAGATGAAGGATATTGATTATTGGTATCACAATTGATCTATCAATTAGCTGCCACACAAAGTTACTATTCTCAAGCCGAACCTACCGCTTGTCATCTGATCCCCGATACGGCATTCCCAGCAGCTTGATCAGCAACTCAATAATCTGTAAAGCAGAGACAACATTACAGTAACTGTTACATAATGATTGTGGGGTCGTGTGGCGTCCCGGTCCAGCGGTTCCGGGTTCAAATCCCCTGACACCACCAATCTTGTGCCCTTGGGAAAAAGGCACTTTAGACAATTTTCCTCACTCCACCCAAGTGTAAAAATGGATATATTATATGTGGGTCACAACTCCAGCAATCAAGCTGCCTGTGTCCCACGTGTATTGTACTGTTGCAATTCTAATCAAATCAAATCAAATCAAATCATACCAAGTGAACCGATCATAATGTACGAAAGGAAAGCAGGTAAAACAACACTCTGCAGCTATAAATGATTACCCTGGGTACCATCCTCCATAGCAACCGCTGGCTGAATCTTTTCCTTCGTTAAACTACAGAGTGGAGCAACCAAAAAGATTGAGCCAGCTATTACTACGAAGGATGCTACCCCCAGCTAATTAGCTTATTATTGATAATATGATTTCAGTCATGGAGAGAAATACCACACTATCATTGGCAGTGAAAAAATCAGTAAAATCACACTATGTACTGTGTGAGACAACAGGGACAAAGCATAAGTGTTACAGAAAGGTACCCTGAGATTCCTCAACAGCTTCTGACGATCCTTGATGGGTTCTCCTTTGACAATCTGCCACTTTGAGAGCTCCTTCAGTGTCTAGAGATGTATAAGATAAATAAAGAAGCTTCATGAAAGTCTTGTAGTTGTCTTACTATCATCCTTAATTTCTTTTATTGATAACTCATCTATCATCATTGTATTTCTACTGTAGTGCTAGATGGTTGCCATTGTATGATTGACATTCATTCATTCACTCACTCACTTACACATCCACCCACTAACTCATCCACTCACTCACTCACTCACTCACTCACTCACTCACTCACTCACTCACTCACTCACTCACTCACTCACTCTCACTCACTCACTCACTCACTCACTCACTCACTCACTCACTCACTCACTCAGAAATCCATTCATCCATGCATTCATTCAGTCAGTCACTCCTGACCCAAGCTCCCTACCTCAATACAGTCAGCAGCCTGCCTCTCTGTAACAGGGTTTCCATCCTTCCTCTGCAAGGGATTCAATTTTTTAGAAACTAACTGTTAGGGTAGCAACAAAATCAACAATATTTGTGCCATTGGCTACCCAAACACCATGCTGTTTATAATTATGTGCTTGCAAAGCTGTTTAGATCATAAGTGCTGCTCAAAAATTGGCCTCTACAGCTACCAGAAGACTTGCATGTCACCTTACCATCACAAAATCCTCGAACACAGGGAACATGCGAGAGAGAGGGAGAGGGAGACAGAGAACAAGGCTGTTCAAATATTCAAGGGCAGGCTCAAATGATAACTTGAGTGATATCAAGACCACAAAATTCCAACAATCTCTTAGAAAGATAATGTCATGATAATCCACAAAAAACAACATGCATTTCATGTGAAGCATGCCAACTCTAGACCTGAAACAAATTCAAAGAAGAAATGTCAACAGATATTAAATAAGAGATACATCATAAGCCACTTTTGTTCAAGTTTACATGCTGTTGAAGGAGAGACAGGTGATGTTGAATCATATATTAGCTAAATTTTGATTACATAGATAAGTACTGAATATTACTTACATATTCTATGATGTGTTTGATGACAGGAAGTATTCCGGCAGCGTAGTTCAGTATGAACTCATGTTCAGCATTCACCTGGATGATAAAAAAGATAAATATAGATAAATATGAAGCAGGATTTTAAGAAATAAACCCTGTACTGATACAGGTGAAATACAGCTACTCTTTACCAGTACTTTGTTCTCAAAATCTGACTTTACCTAATGTGGATCTACTACTATCTGCAAGTAAAACTGCTCATTGGGCAAAAAGTATGCCCATCTCCTTTGGCCAATGAATTTTCTAGAACTTGTCCAACCCTGAACATCAAAAATTAATGATAAACAGGTACATACCTGTTGAATGGTGAAGGCGTCGTCGTACATGCACCTGTCCACCATGCCGAGCTGCTGCAGCGACGCGCCGTCCCACGCCATGCCCTCGTCCGACGCACCGATCGCTCCATGCCACGTCGGCACATAGGTTTCTACAGCCAATAAACAAACAAATAAACAAACAATACACATGCCACATTGACCCATAGGTTTCTACAGCCAAGTAACAAACAAATAAACAATACACATGCCATGTCGGCACATAGGTTTCTAAATCCAACAAATATCAGAAATGTATCTTTGACATTTTGACAGATCAATATCCTGTCATTTCTGATTCACTTACCTGGATGACGGAATATTGTGTTTGCATCGTTCGAAACTGTTGTGTTGCACCTTATGGTGTCTTAAGGTCTTACCACTTATGCAAAGCAAACAAACAAACAGAATACCTTGCAGAGCATGTACCCACGTCCCCGTGACCACATGTTCAATTCGACAGTAACTGTCAAACGGGATCTCCTCAGATTCCTACAATAGATGGTAAGAGCATTTGTGAACTATCAGCATTTTTTTTAGCAATTTTGAATATCAAGCACTTGACTCACTCCCTCAAACCAGTTAAGCTCACTGAAGAGGCAAAATTTCCACTGGTTAAGACAGGAAAGACATATGATATCTACAGGTCCGACAAGCTATAATGAACAGTGGACCATGCATAAACATTTTATCCTTAGGACTGCAATAGTCCCTTTCCAATAGTCATGGTGCATGTTGGGTGAGTGACAGTATCCGGGATTCGAGCTGATAATACATTCAGGTCCGTATCTTACCACTGGACTTAATACAAATGCACCCCTATGGTTATCTTAAAGTAAGAAGCCATAAATGTTAATTTGCCAGTTGACCATGGTGTTATTAGGCTGAGTTGACTCAGGGCTGAGTTGGTAAAGGGCCCAATTGTACTTATTCCCTGCCCATGCAGTATTAATCACCATGCTTCTCGGAAATGTAACTTGGACATTTTGACAGATCAATATCCTGTCATTTCTGATTCACTTACCTGGATGACTGGGTGAAGGCGGAATATTGTGTTGGCATCGTTCAGATCGTCACTTAGATCAAGCTAGAGAGAAAAACAACAATGTTAAATAAGACTGACTGCATACACTAAACAGCATATTTTACCTGTCAAACACTATATTGTGAGGTATGCTTGCATATTAGGTTGGCCACATGTCACACACACACATGCACACACACACATACATACATACCCAGACACACATACCTTGCAATTGTTGTGCAAATAAAATCATTCATTCATTCATTCATTATGTTTAGCCATAAGTATGGCTAAACATATTGTTTTCTCTCATGTTTCTTCTCCTGTCAAATCTTCAAATCGATTCATCTCTGTCATTTTTTGACCAAATGACCTGAAATTTGGTACAGCGGTAATGTAGGCAAAAACCAAAGTACGTTCTTTTCCTTTTTTTGATATTGACCTTGAAAGTGATTTTATTGAGGTTTTTAGGCTATTTTTAGCATATCTTGGCCTCCTGCGCCCTGGTATTTCAACCGAATGACCTGAAATTTGCTGTATATGTGGCTTGAACAAATATTTAAAGGACTACATTCCCATTTTTGGCATACATATATTCAAAACGATTTATTTTGGGCTTTCTTGACAATATTTGCCACTTCTGTCACTTTCAATACTACATATGACCTACAGGTCGTTGACCCCGAGTGCCTTGCACCTGGCCAAGCTGGAAGTTTGCTTACGAGGAGGAAAGACCGGACATAAACATTTAACGTGATTATCGGGAAAACACCATGTTCCCTTAAACTCAGTGGTTAAATTGCAGTTTAGGAAATTTTATAACAGAAAACAAGTTAAATCAATGATTTTGTGAATGTTTATTCTAGCATTAGTTATTCCAGATATTTTCAAACTCCAAATTCTTCAACACAACACGGGAGATCGTTTCTCCTCAGAGTGGCGCGTACTAGTGACTATTATGTGCCGGGAATGTTAATCTATCGCACGCCTTGGAAGGAAGTTCAACCATGATAAATGGTCGGCCGTTGGAATCCCATGCTGTTGATTTTCGTGATTGAATCTGTAAGAAAATATATTTTCATGTCGTTCATGTTTTTGGGACGGACGCCGGGACGGGGTGAATTTTTTCTATCATAACATTTTCGTCCCGTTAGTAATGCAAATCGAATCGTGTTGCACAAGAGGCAAAACACTAAAAACGTGGGTCTTGTGGAGTGTTTTGGAGCGGGAAAATGCCGGATATTAGCGGTGCCGAACAGTGTACATCGTCGCGCGGGTGACGCTCCGTCAAAACAAATCCGCTGGTGGTCTAGCGCGGCCACCGAAAATAGGCAGAAACACACAGGAGGACTTAGCACCTTCGTTTATGAGGGAATTGTGAAAATCTTTTGTTACAAATTGTTCGAACATTGAAACATTTGGATAGATGGTTTGAAACTGTTCTAAATAAAGAGATTTTTGTGTAGTTACGTTCGAAATGTTTCCAACGTATGTGAAATAAGTTCAAACATGTTATAAGTTTCAATTCTAATTGTTTGAACACTTTAGAACTATTGTGACTTAGACATTCTTTTAATCAAAATAGTTCAAACGTATTACAAATATTATATTAAAACCCTCTCGGTGACTTTGAATTGACTCAAATATGTTGTTTTTGGTCATTTCCTTCGTCTCCTGTCAAATCTTCATATGTATACTATGGAAAACTTCATTCTTCCCTGGGGTTGATCTTTTTTAATTCAATTTTGAACTGGGTTGATTATGCGCAAGAGTGTAATTTTCAGCGGATATTTTTCGACTGGTTTACATGGAAATGGCACGGAATATTCCATTCTTGCAAGGGGAGGATTCTTTAATTATTTCTTTCAATTTTGAGCTGGAATGATTATGAAAAAGTCCATTTTTTTAGCAGAAGTGTATTTGTTAATCAATTAGTGGATATGGTTGTGGACTGGTCCATATTGTGTTGAGGTGCTACTGGAAGACTCAATTTTGGACTGGGGTGATTCATTTTTTTAGTGCAAGTATTTTAGAATGGTCCATTGTTATTTTGGGAGAGTCCATTTTTTGCATGGCGAGGAGTATGGCTAAACATGCTGTATTTGCTCGCAAATGTTGCCTTTCTAGTTCATTCATTCATTCATACTAGTACACACACTGTGAAATACACTGTCACACACATGCATCACCCTTGTTGAACCAGGACCACTCCGCTCCACGTTACGTATTACGCGAGCGATGTAACGTGGAGCGGAGTGGTCCTGGTTCAACGAGGGTGACATGCACACACATGCACACACCGTGAAATGCACACACACACACACACACACGTCAATGTTATCAACTAAAGTTGTCATGAAAAAGGCATCTAGGCTCAACAACAACTTCGTGGCCATACCGACTGTCTGCCACCTTTGACCCGCTCCTGACGTCACACTTCCGTTCAGGTCACGAGACATATAGTGGCATAGGTTTCGGGTCATTCCAACTTGAGGGGTACTTGTTGGACTGATTATAAGTTTGTTGCATGTTCGTACGGGCTTAACTTTGTGTACGAAATCTTTATAACTTGAAATCACCTTAAACTTCTCCCCGTCTCTTGACACGCTGAGGTATTTCCTTGTCGTGATGTGACGTAACAGACACCGCTGCTCCCAGCAAAGGGTGTTGCCTGCAAAGCAAAAGCAGAGATAGAATGACGTATGGACCCTTCATCCTACAAAAGTACAAGAACACCTCTCTGGCCCTTGCTGCATATGTATTAGATACACTTGTGAAGTTTTTGTGACGGGATCCCCTCGGAGTCTTCCGGTCCGTCACTAAACTCACTACCGTGGCCGACAAGTACAAAATTCGTCACAAGTCGATTCCGCTACTACCGTGGCCGACAAGTACATTTATGTCACGTTACACCCCTGCTTTAGCTGCGCGATACTCCTGCTCATTCTCGTGCGGCCAGCTTTTTCAATTTTTTTTTTGTTTGTTTGTTTTTTCATCATCATTTTTACAAAAATACAAAAAATGGCCATTTTAGCACTTTGCACGTGAGGTATCAGATGCAAACAAAAAGCAAACAAAACGACAGACAGAAATATGACGTGTACCGTTCATGATGTCATCGCCGTGTTCCACCTGCCAGTAGGTGATCGCAGAGGATGACGGGAACATGGACCTGGGCTTGTTCGTGTCCTGAGGTCGGACACGCAGATGGACTGGAAAATTTTCGCAAAGAATACATTATTGTCAATTGTCCTTGAAAAAAAAAATACTTATGATGCACTGATATTTTTTTTGGAAACCAAAGGGTACACGACGTAGAGGATGATCCAATGTCACATTTCGACAAACCATTCTAACGATGGCAAATACTGGGCTTAAACACATGAGGACATGGCAGTAGCCGCACAAGACCACAACTTCTGGAAAAAACCGTTTGATATCACAACTTATCAACCTATGAAAGAAAGTTGCCGGGGGATCTAAGGGCTAAGGTAAGAAAAGTATATAGGTAGGGATTTCTACAGAATCTATACCGTTGAGCGTCCAAAACATTTGGCAGACATTTCGGCAGACAATGGTCTTAGATTTCGGTGAATGCTCAGTGATTTCCGATGCAATTCATCAAGAAGTTTCTTATTCTAAGCCATGTGGCAACGGTTAGGAAATAACAAAGTAGCAATCAGCAGTTGCATTGCTCAACGTAATACCTCGGTTAGGCTAACTATATTTGAAAAACCTTTACGCCTTTTAGTAAATTCTGACAACATCAACTGTGTATGTCGTTCAATATTCTTCAGCATAGAATCCCTTATGTTAATCAAAACTATATCATGAAACAGGTTTTGTAATTATTATATGATAAGTTTGGGAACCACTACATAGAAAGTTTTTATTCTACCGTCTTCAAAGCTTTCATCTCCGAATGATCCGCTCGCCACCATATAAGCTTCGTGCTCCTTGTGGTACAGCCGGACCAAACAACCACCCTGAAATCAACAAGAAAGAAATTAAAATTCAGGAATATACAGCATATGACCAATGATACAGCAGAATGATAAAATGTAATGCGAATCAAGAGGGAATACATAGTAAGTAATTTTCTGATCTAAGTCGACGCCTGACGTATCTAGTAGTTAGGATTTGTGCGCGATCACCGCCAATGCCCGGGTTCCATTCCCGGTGTTCGAATCCCGGGGAACCACTGAAGCGCACGAGGCGAGTAGCACAGTCACCTGGCTCCCGGGAGTCGAACCCGGGCCGCCAGCGCACAAACCCAACGCGCTTACCGCTAGGCTAAAAAATACGGACCGGTTAGACTGGTCAGTAAGTGGCGCTGTTACACTCACCGTGAGGTATTTTTCCTGTTGATCCTTGGCGCTGATGTTCCGGTAAACCGTGAAGGCGCTGTGTCTGACGGACAGGTTCAACTCACGACTGGTCAAAGAAAAAACGATCAAATAAAAGGAAGGTAATCAAAGGTACTCTCATAGCCAGGGACTGCAGTATTAAAGACCGACACTCAATTGATGGTAGTAGAATGTTACCGTGCCGTTATCTTGGGTGCAATGACCTCGTGTGGGCCACCCGGGTTTCGTGTGTGTGTGTGTGTTTCTTTGTCCGCAACTATAACTAAAGGTCATGAGATGTTCTCTTTAAATGTAACTCGCTATGTGGGTTGGTATTGATATGATATGATTTACTGAATATTGTTTAAATCAAGAAAAGGGCGTCAACTTGTTAGACCTGAAAGGAAAGCGTGGGAGCTAGATAGTTATTGACCCTTTTACCTCGTGCTCTCCACGAATTTCGGCCCGTAGGCAGGTTTGCTGGTGTGTAAGTAGTTCCCTGGCGTCTTCACACTCTCCAACACGATCTGGTCCCCCAAGCGGACCTGGAAGAAAGTGCAGGCGTCTAAGTCAGTCTTTGACTTTACCACGACATTGTTGTCATAAATTGACCAATTGTACGTAGTCTTTATGCATGACAGTCAAATCTAGGTATACAGTCAAACCTGTACTGGTGACCACTCCTGCATAGGATCTACCTGGCCATAAAGTCCCTTATGTTATTTCTCCCATTGACATAAACATCAAGAATCGAGGCATTAAGTATTGATTGACCTAATCATTAAGAATCCTGTCTAAAATGGTTACCTATCTACTTTGACAATTATCCTTAACTCCTCTGAATGGTCACCATAGAGCAGGGTTGACTGCACGTCTCAAAATACCTCATCGTCACAAATCAAACTGCACATAGTGCATTTGCATGAAAAGCAGATCTCATTGTAGTTTTGTACGATGGAACATGTTCTTTTGATCACCCCTGCATACAAATCACAACGCCACTGATTACAGTCGGCCATTTCTATACTAATGAGTTTGTGTCTACTTACGGTGTCCAGCTCCGCCTTGACCTTGAACCTGGGCATGATTTTGTACTGCGCGTGTTTAGAGTTGAACGGGAGCAGCTCCACCTAATCACGGACAAAATACAGCTGTTATAAGGATGCCGTAAAAAAATATCGCAGGCTATGTGTAGGGACATCAACTGATACATTCGTCAAAACCTTTCGCGAATAAAGCCTGAAGTCATAGTTATGACTCGTAACGCATCAGCTCGTGAGACACAATAGGCATCGTCAACAATAAAAAGATATTAAATGTATTTGTGCCAAACAACATGCCGAGCGACTGTGGGGGAAACGAATTAAAGATTTAGTATAAAGCCAATATCTAAATTTTCACGTGTTTAAGCTACGGTCTGTAGTGTACAAGGCCATGAGCTAGATTTGAAATATCGGCATTCTCCGCAGTACGGACATTGTTAGATATTTTTTTCAACTTTCAAAGAGCTTGTGTACAAAGTTCAAAAGCTGGACTGACCCTCATGTTGTTGATCTCGGTATGTGATGTCTGCGTGGTGCTGACGTGAAGAAACTTCTTTGTAAACACATGTTGAAGCTGAGAAAAGAACAAATTCCTACAGTCAGGAATATGCAAACCTGATAGACAAAATGTATGAAAGGGAATTGTGAAGGCTGTACTTTGTTTATGCCCCAGCTGTTTGATAGAGTATGACATTATTTACCTGGATGACCTGTCCGTAGTGAAGCCGTTTCCCTTCCTGACGCTTCTGCTCCATCTCGTTATCGGCACTCTCCGAGTTCGCAGCAGCCTGGGAGAGATGGGCCAGTATTTACTAGTACTGTAGCATTCATGTAGCATTTAATTCAAGTAAAAAAAACTTCAAGTCCATTTCACATCATGTGGTGTATAAACTGGTTCCAATCACCTTTTCCCAAGCCCAAAAAGCTGTGAAAGCAGACAATACTACAGCAGGGGGTAGTCCACTTGTATCATCGTGTGTTCAACTTCCATACTCTTTCTCATAGATGCTGAGCAGAATGAGCCGTTTTAAAGGCGTTTGCTTTTTTTTTAGAAAAGAACCCGTAGCCTAGGGCATGGGAAATGGAAATGAAATGACGATGGCAAATGCGGCGTATCTGTCCATGGTGCTGATATCCCGGTGGCTTTTTATGGCTTTAACGTCCTAATCAAGTAACGTCCTCTCTCCCTATAACTTGGAAAACTTTAAAAAACCCACCGATAGGAACATCCATAATGAATATAAGCATTTTTTGTAACGCTGTACGCAGTTCCTCAGCAACACCGATGAAACTAGCACTTTTTCCAAATGCTTTAAGTCTATCTGAAGGACTGTGGTTAATGTAAGTGTCATAAAACAACAATTGAAAGAACTGACCAGGGCGCGGTACATCTCCGATTTCTTTGTCAGATCAGTCGGGTCCTTTCTGTACAGAAACAACGTTGCTGACTGTGAGTAATTTTATCTTAATTCAGCCAAACTATCTTCACAAGTCTCGTCCTAGTCTAGTGTTCTCGCGAGACTAGGTCATTCCGTGATCATGATGTACAGTAGACATCGTAAATTTGGAGGTGCGTATCTCGTTACCTTTTCTAAGTCACTGATTGATTAATATTCTTGTAACAGTCCTTACAAGTGCTTAGAACAAATCAAAATCAAGGTCACTTGATATTCCTTGGTGCAGCTCTAAGCACAAACAACTCGATGACGTATCTAATTTCTTATCAAGAAATACAAATCAGAATCAATCCTAATACTAGTCAATTCTTATACTTAGTGTTACGGGCTCCCTTGGAAATCAGCCCTATACTAGAGAACTGAATAGATTAGCCGTCTGTATCCAAGATTGATGAATAACTGAATAGATAAATAGATTCTAACCTGCTCTCTTCTTGTGCCATCCAGTGCTTCTTGCTCGCCTTGTAGCGGTACTGCACGCAGATTTTGAATGTTGCCACTACAGAGGGGAGAAATATTACACATGTAAGCGATGTCACTTGGGAAAATAACAACTTTAAGACCCAAATTCTTACTTTGAAATCACACAAAAACGATAGGTTTTCCAGCTTAATTTTCCCTCCTAGTTGAACACTAAGGTTGGCAAATTAAAACGAATAATTTGAACTGTAAGGACATCTCTATCTAATTGTTGACTGTTCCAAGGACATGGTGTCCTACCTTGTGCATTTGGGAGCGACGGTTTCTTCCGATGTTGCTTCACTCCTACGCTAACCTCAGTATGTCCGGCACTGGAAGAAAAACATTCCTTATTCATTTTTATATATCTGTTTTCTTTAACCACGGCGGTTCTCTCATTGTCTAGTCACCGAGACTCGTAACAAAGACCCTGGTAGAACTGGTTTAGTGGAGTCAAACGGATAACTCGTTTCCACCAGGTAGAGTAGAGGAATCCTCACTAGATAGCTTTAAACTACGCTGGCAGTTAGATGTGCAAATGTTAGGTGTGGCAGGCCGTTTAGTGCAATGTACTCAGCTAGCTGCTGCCACGCCGCGTGTCTGCAAATTAAAGCTGGTGTGTTACGCTGAAAAGGTGATAATACCGGCTACATACAGATACAGATACAATTGCGTGACAATTGGATGACCAGTGAGCACCTATTAGCAGCAAGTACTGTGAAATGAGACATTCTATTGTTATTATGATGCCGTAACCCACTGACCCGTTGAGCCCATGTTGGTTTGGCGCCAACACCGTACTGCACAAAAAGAAAACATGCATTCATTAATTTATGCATTTTTTCCTAAGTAATAAATACAACATAACTTAAGTTTACGTCGATGAAGGCCAGGCACCCAGGTAAGGAGATACACAAGATAACAGTTGCCCAAGCAACAGGATACATTTTGTAAATGGCCAGACGTTTCAGGTAGCATTCACTGTCCTCCTTTATCAGTAACTGAGTCACTGCCCCACCGTCACACACAAAAGGTAGTGGATGCTATCTGAAACGTCTGATCGTCTAAAAAATTTAGCCAGTTTCTTGAGTAACTGTATTTTATCATATGTACCGTTTGATTTTGTTTGCATGCCATTCTGTTATTCAACTAGCTCCACACTGTTTAGTGTGATCTTCCCAATGGCGTCTTCTAATAAAGACCATGCTGTCATTAAATATTGATACAGAGATCATGTGTTGTTATCACAGTGTCTGGCATGTCGCGATGTCCATTGAAAGAAATGCCACGCCTAACCGAACGCATGGATCGTCACAACCCTAATAATGCCACAGTGTCGCCATCCCATTGTACGAACGAGTTGCAATTATGGGACATGTTGCATGTACTGCTTTTGTTACAAAACTGTTGCGTTTCTCTGTCAGTCATTAATTATTCATTCTCATAACATCGCATCACTTATTTTGATTATGCGGAACCACAAAAAGTCACCACGTCTATAGAAATTTGCAGACATTTCACAATTTCGCAGCACGGTTTTCTTTTATTAATCTATTTGATCAGCTGACATACGTAGCAAAGTATATCCTTCGTTACCAAAAACCAGCCTTATGCTATTATCAAGGACTAACCTTAAAAAATACACAACAGAATTTTAACCCCGAATTGAGAACCCTAGATTGACTGGTTTGTCGGTTGGTCGTTAAATCGATTCGATGGTCGGTTATTCGGTTGGCTCTTGGATTATTGTGCTGAAGAATCTTGCCAGAAAATTATCATTGTTAACCACCACGACCTTTAATTTATTTTGTCCTTGCATATGATTATGATGTCTCTTCTCTGATAGCCACCCCTACCCCAAAAAAGAGCTTATTTCATGATTCCTACCTCGACATCTGTGAGAAGACATATCCGGCGCTCTCCTCGGAGTACAGACAGATGAAGTCACCGATGCACAGCTCGTCATCTCCCTGGCCCGCCTGCCCGATATCCCTGGGAACGAGAATAGGAAATGAGTAAATGCTTGAGTAACTGTCATTTTGCGCATGCTATTGCCTGGATGTCTAACATTCATTGCAACTCTATAGCGTGTGATAGGAACGTCGTTGATATTACTATAGTCAAGTTATAACATCTAGTTAAACATACAGTGCAGCAATACATGAAGAACGCATACCAAACATCATATCAATCTACCCATAGGTTCTTTAGTTTTCTGGACAAAGTGTGTCGGAAACGCGCACACGCATGTGCATACCATCAAATAAAATGAATAAATAGATAGATAAATAAACATAACAGTGCCCGTCCATAGCTTCTTTAGTTTGCAATGTGGAAATACGTTAAATATACTACCTTTTACAACCTCTGGAAGTTTTCATTGGGAGAGCCAACAGAGTGCGAATTTAGTGTAGGTCACACAGTATCAGAGGTCTACTAAGATATACATGTAGCAGACATTTTGTAGCCCTCTTGCATGCATTACATGTTACCCCGTCGCATGGCCAACGTTATCATTTAACTGAATTTAGAATATTCACTTGTGCATAAACTAAGTTTTCTGAATCATTGAACATTGTCAATGGGGCGTCCTTACTAGATAGTTTTAAACAACGCCAGGACTTAGACGTGCAAAGGTTAGGTGTGACAGGTCGTTCAGTGGAATATAACCAGTTGCCACCGAGTGCGCCTGCGAAGCTGTTGTATTACACCAATATATCTATCTATACCGTTATACATTACAGATACAGATATAGAAGCTGGTGTGTTACGCCAACGGGTGGTTATACCAGCTGTACAGATACAGAAGTTGGTGTGCTACACCAAAGGATGGTTTGACACCGGATATATACAATACAGACAGATACGGAAGCCATTGTTACATCTTGAATGTGGCTAGAAGCACAGCAAAGTAGATGCGATTGAAAATACCTTCCGTACGGGACACCCCATCTCATGGTCAAAAACTGCCAACCCTCCACACTTGGTAGAATATTTTTGAAGACGTCGTCTGCCATCTTATAAACAACCCGCTGTCACACCGCCTAAACGTTAAAACATAGCTGTAGGCTTCCAGGTTTTGGGTCTTGGGCGTTCCGCGATGTATTGTAGAGCACAAATGCCTTTTGCCAAGACCTTGGCGACAGCACTTACAATTAAATCTACAGCATCATTTCTAATAAAGAGGGGATTAATGCAATTTCTATGGCCGCATCCATCCATACCCGACATGCTATCTCCTCACTGTAAATAATTGATGACCACGCGACGGGCAACAAGTGGGCGAATACACGATACATGTGTTGGTATTGAGTTATCTCTGGGAGGATTTAGGATTGGACTTGCGCGTATGTTGATTTTGTTGATAGGCATCTGTCTGATGGTTCGTTTTTTGTCTGTCTTTTTTGTTGACGGAAAATTGGTTAGTTATTAACCTTTAGCACACTGAAGTAGCCGTTTGGCACCCATTTCCCTATTGGTTAGAGTTAGCTATAGGCAGCAGGGAGAAGGTTAAATCCTCCTTACCACCCCCGTCTGTGTTCATCTTAATTTTTATAGCCATTGGACCAGGCAGGGCCACTACGTACAGTCGGGGGCTAGTCCACTAGTAGTGGTGTGCATTCAGTGATCACACTCTTTCCAAGAAGTTCTGAGTGCTAAGCAGAGAAAGCAGTGTGTATTACCTCCAAGGTATTTGGTATTGCCCGGCCGGAATTTCAACCGGCAACCCCCAGGTGCAAAGGAATAATGTACCCCATGTTTGTAGTCGGTGAGAAGACAAAAAAACGCACACCTTAAGAAAGAATTATACGATGCCCCTAAGTCACGGCGCGGTCAAACTTGTCGTAGGTCGTCGCATGATTTCGGTCGTCGCATGATTTCAAAAACGCCTAAAAACCAGCCGGACCCACTCCTCTGATTAGAGAGTAATAAGACACATGTACGACGCGGTGTAGTTTGCGGTCGTACGACGGTCGTGCGGAGGTGACCGGACCCTCGCGCGTAAGAGCTGAGTGCTCGGCAGACTGAGCAGTATGTATTATCTCTCAAGTGTTTGGTGTGACCCAGCCTGGGACTGAACCCGCGACCCCCAAGCGCAATCGTACGACGGTCTACGGACTGATGCATCTGCCTGGAGTATACTGTTAGTATAGCTAGTGATAGAACATTACCTCACTGCAGATTCTTTTTATTCAATTATCGTTATCGTGGTCCTTCGAATTCGTCACCGGCGATCTGCTTTGCTGGGTAGTATCTCTTGATAAAGATTCTAAGCTTGTCACTTTAGATTTGGCAATACACCCCGGGAATTGAAAAAAGGGGATCTAATAACTCAAAAGCATTTTTTTCCGCTGTTGAACTGAATTTCTAGTCCACGACATCGCATGTTTGTTAGTAATGGTTCGTATGCATTCCATAGAATTCGTATGTTTCTCGTAATGGATCGTATGTATTCTCATAATGCATGAATGAATGGATGATTTATTGCACAACAATTGCATCAGTGACAATGTATGGCAAATTACAGACAACATATGTAACAATCTAGTTCTATACATCTATAAGAATATACTACTTACTATAATACTATATCTAGCGTGATCTATGGCCATTGCAACATGGAACTAATACAGACTAAGGGTTGTTTTTCTAGGCTAATTGTAATCTAAGGAAATTTCTAATTACTATAACGCTACATCAAATGCAATCTACTTTAATTACAACGTGGAGCTATATCTAAATTACAGACATTGTGTTGCATGTTTCTAGTCTAATTTGCGACTTAACATTTGTCAATTCTCATTCAGGAATGGTACAGTTTCGTTTTTGCATAGCGTGGTAGATATATTGGCCTAGGTGGATAGATATGGAATCTGGACATGACATAAGTACATTAAATGTATCGCTATCTGTGCAAGGTAGGGTGATATTTGACTTACATGTAATTGATTGCATAAGCACTTGTCTTTCAGCATTATATGTAGGACATGTTATAAGAAAGTGGTACTCGTCTTCAATACTATCTTGGCATGAAGGACAACGTCTCTGGTCTGCCGATATATTGCGATGGCGACCTTTTTCAATTTCCAGGCAATGTGCACTTATTCTCAGTTTGGTTATGTTGGTCACAAAATTTTTGTTTTGGATAGACAATAGGTAGTTTTCTATACTAAATTGAGTTTTGATTTTAGAGTACACTTTACGTTTATTATTACTGTTTATTTTTTGTCTCCAATCAGAGAGGAATGTGTCCTTCATGCGTTCCTTGAATAAGTTTCCGAAATATTTGGCATCAACATTAGGATTGAGCCAGATATTTCGGAAACCATGTCTAGATAACATATCTTGGACATGAACAGCCCAATCTTGATCTTCTTCAACGGCTACATCATAAGCTTTTTTCACGATTCTGTCATTAGGCAAGTTGTTAAGTCTGAGCCAATATTTGATAAGGTAGGTTTGGGTGTCAATGGGTCGTATGTATTCCGTAAAACTCGTATGAATTCCGTAAAATTCGTATGAATACTTTGGCACCCCTGTACATGTGTTTCCTTTGAACCGGTTATTTTTGTATAGACAGGGCATTTTTGAAATGTGCATACAAAACAATACTAAACAAATCCAGCTACTAAATCGTCTGTAACATCTGAAATGCATTGCTTATACGTCCTGTTAAACAACAAATTTCAAAGAGTAAGCTACATATCCCTTTATTGGGGGATTACAAAAGGTTTTTGTTCACCAACTTCTATTCTTGTGAGATGGCGTGCGGCTGACTAATAAAACGCGTGGCTCTCGTAACCATGACTACGGGATGTAAATAAAGGTAAACAACCACCTGTTGATTCAAGTCTAGAAAGTTCCTAGCCTCTAATCTCCAAGCAGATGTTGGGTGAACGTATTCTATGTCTAAGATAATTTCATAAGCCTTAATGATAAAAATGGATCGCAAAAACGTCTGGGGATATTTTCCCAATGCACCACCATCAAAAGTTTAAGGTGTATTGTGGGCAAAACTTAAAGATCTGGGGTTGAATTGTTTGTCAAGAGGAGTATAAGACTGAAATAGAAGAAACGTTAGCAAAATCGACAAACTTCCGACCTTCCTCTTTTTTATATATCATTCAATAACCCCAATGGGGTACCGTTTGTATAAAACCTCCCCGTGGTATAGGAAGGTATGTCCCTGTAGCTCAACTGGCAGCAGTTTCACAGTCGAGCTCCTGGTTCCAATTAGTGATCCTGGGAGGCCCCGGTTCAATCCTGGGAAGGTCATCTCGGTTGGGGCTGCGCCCCTTTTTCGGAAATGACTTAAAACGGGGATCCCATGTTCAAGGTACCTCGAGCACGTTAAAGGGGAGGGTTAGCAACCCCTGCCTGTAAAAGATACACCCTGCTACTGAAACAGCAAGAAAACTTACTGCCCTATGTGCCACTAGGCACTACAAGAGTCTGAAGGAGCGGGAAAAAAACGAAGGTTCCAATTCGTTGGGAAGTGGGAGACGCCGGTTCAATCCTGGAAGGGTCCGCACCCATCTTCTTGGAAGGGACGTAAAATAGGGGTCCCATTTTTAAGGTACCTCGAGCACGTTAAAGGTAAAGGGCTAGCAACCCCTGCCTGTAGAAGACACACCCTGCTACTGAAACCTATAGCTACCTTGCTGCCCTTTGTGCCACTAGGAAGGAACGAAAAAAACTATGGTATACCGAATGAGATACAAATATCAATGTTAAGCAATGCTACTATTTTTCCGCTACTTTTGTCCGCTAAAAGCCATTTTCCTGGTAGGTATATAAAGTTTAATTGAGCAAAAGTGAAACCGCTCATAATTTATTAATGTTCACTGCGGTCGCAACAGTTGTCAATGTCCACAAGAGCGATTTTGAATTTTTATTTCCCGGTTTTTCAGCGGGTGAATTTTCGGCCATACTTCATCTATAACAACGTTATAAGATATCTTTCGTCTTTGTCATACAGAGGAACTTCTTGCCCAAGGAACAGTAGGGTAATTCTCATTAGAGATAGTTTTGAACAACACCTAGAGTCACGTAGATGTGCAAAGCTTAGGTGTGACAGGTTGTTCCATGTTAATACAGCGAGCTGTCACCGCGTGCCTGTGAAGCTGGTGTGCCACGCTGAAGAGTGGTTATAGTACCGGCTATACAGATACATATGCAGAAGCTGTTGTGTTACTCCAAAGGATGATTATACCGACCATACATGTACAGATACAGAAATTGGTGTGTTACCCACAAGGGTGGTTACACCAGCTATATACAATACATAAACAGAGAAGATTGCGGTTATACGGCTACACAAATACAGACAGATACAGAAGCTGCAGCTGGTGTGTTACGCCGAAGGCTTGGAAGGGGGCCTATACAATGTAACTGCTAAAACCAATACAAAGCTGGTGTGCTACACTAAAGGACGGTCATACCAGCTATACAATACACAGACACAGAAATACTCAGTATGAATAACGGTACAGGCCTACCAGATCGCCCCACCAGAGGCCGTAGACATCTTGTTGATCTTTTTGTCCCCGCTCCGTTCAAAGAAGTAATCCCGACATGAGATCCGCTTTTGTCTGTGGCTTACACAAAAATGACTGCGCGTAGAAGCGTATGAAAAATAAGCATGATTGAGGTTTTAATAATTGATGACGTGCCCATGGACAAAGGGTGCGACATCGTCATGGCAACAAACAGTTTAACGTGGAGGTCAAACGTCTGTCATTCAGTATAATTTATGGACCGTTCGAAAACTGACTTCTGACAACATTTTTTGACTTGAGTAATTACTCTTCTTTTTTAAGATGTCTGCCCTTGGCTACTAAGTTTTGGTTATAAGAAATAAGATCGTGTCAAGGTTCGTAAAAATAACGTTACAGCAACAGTTGTTTTCATTCTTTTCTTTAGTATACTATAAGGAAAGAAGTACGGGTGGTTTGAACCTGTCTGTTTTAATTTTCACGGGACAATAGTTGACATAAAGCTATTGGCTATGATAGGCTATCAGTGGGAAGACATCGGGTGGTGCCTAAATTTATAAAGACCACTCCCAAATATCATTAAATGAGTGAATGAAGATCTTTATTGTACATCTTTGCCCCATTGGGCTAGGTAGAATAACACCTTTATTGCACGACAATTGTACACTGTACAATGTATGACAACAACTATTACACATAGTACAATATAGAGTCATAGAATAAAAACTTAATCCTAATTATTATATAATAAGGGCTAGCATAAGTCTTTGATATACTAGTAGTGTTACAATATAAGGTCACAGAAGGAACTATTAATGAATAAATACAGATAAGCAAACATATGGACTGGACGTCTTTTCTTTTCGTTCATATGAATTATAACGTTAGAAATGTAAGAACGGGTAAGTTTTATCGTCGAAGGCTTGTCTAAAGTGTGGCTTCTCCCATATTTCATAGCCTCCATAGCACGCTCTCTGGGCCTTTTGGGGGCTTATGATACACTTTTTGCTGATGATTTCTTTTTGTACTGGGCCGTTTGTGCAACTAGCCCGTAACCACGGAGGCTGCATATTTAAAGTATTTGAAGTTGGGGAACATATAGTTTGAATATGCTTCTCAAGTGCATCTCTCTCTCTTTCTGGTCCACATTCTGCTACAAAATGATATTCATATTCTATTCCATCCTGATTCATTGTAACCTATCTTATCCCAAGAAGCTTCGCGAGGATAATATTAATAGCCAGAAAAGCTTCTTCTATACCCGGATATGCATCTAACGTTGAGACGATTATGCGGTGTTTATTGTGAAAGAAGTTCTGTTAATTTCACACCGCAAAACATGGCTGTCATTTCACACTCACAAGCTGGACCAACGAGGAAGTACGGACATTGTAGACCTGAATTGATATTTATTTGTTTTGCTTACTAGTACCTAGGTATCAAACATGTCTTCATTTAGATTTACAGAGGTGTATCATGAATCTAAATGATTCCGTCGTGGTTAGAGCTCAGTACATTACAATGGATCTGTACTTGTTATCTCCATGAAAAAGGGAGATATTGTTTTGGGTGTGTCTGTGTGTGTGTTTGTCTCTATGTCTGTCTGTTTGTTTGTTTGTTTGTTTTCCGGATTTTTGTAGTCAGCATGACTCGAGAAACTCTGGATGGATTATGATGACATTTTTGTATTTGTCATACATGGTGTCCCGGCACACCCATCTTTAAAAAAAACTATTATCACCAACTCGTGAAGCGTATCACTATGATAGCAAGTTATGCTTTCCGTTGATACCCTTACTATGTAGTGCCATTCCTCCGTCTTCTATAGCAGAGCTCATTGATTTGAACACTGGAATGTCCACACCCGTTTGGTCCATTCTGTATATGCGGTGATGTGTACAAATTATCTCAGTCTATTACGATTATGAACATAACACGTTACATAGCAAACCTATGAGTCTTTATTCTTAAAAGATAAACAATCGCTATCAGGAATTGTATTGCTTCGCATGTGATGGCACAAGGCACACAGCAATGGTTCTATACAAGTCGTTAAGTTGTTAATGTACTAGCATGCTATCCCTGTGTCAAGCTCATCGGCTATAAATATACAGCTTGTTCTTAAAAGCTTTTTAAAGCTTTTAAAAACAAGCTGTATATTTATAGCCGATGAAATCTCTGTCAGGAACTCTGCCTCATTGCTTGCCATGCATGCACTGGAACAGGACGTTAACAGGGCCATACTGCATACAACACAAATCTATGGCAGCTTGTTTTTAAAAGCCGATCTCTGTCGAGAGCTATGCCACATTGCACAGCATGCACTGGAACAAGGTGTTAACAGCTCCATACTGTACGGATAGTTATCACACGGTCCGGAACACTCGTATCAGGCCCAGGCACGACATAAATGTACGTATCCGGACCGCTATGTTCATACGCGTGACACCGGCCGGTTGATTCCTGTTAGCAATCAAAGTCGGGGGCGAATTCAACAACTGCTAGATACCGTTTCACCTTTGACCGTCACGGTACCTGAGCTGTAATGTGTTATCAGGCATATCAAGGAGTTGTTGTCTTGAAGTTTATTAAGAAAAAAAGAATTAATCACTTTATATCCTCTGTAATAAGGACGTAATTCGGGTGTATTGCCCCCGAGATCCTTACTTTGTAAAATCCACTGAGACCATTGAAACGACTTTATCTGATGGATTTGTGGTGAACGTTGTACAAAAGTGCTATATATCGCATACGATTTCTTTTCGGGCGCTTCTGTATGATAATGGTTAATCATATATGTGTACGGGATATCATCCTTTATATACGCGAATACGACGATATATGCTTAGGGCCCTGTCACACTTGTGCGTATATTCAAGTGCGCATGAATTCCGTAGTAAGGTTTTTTTTGGTTTAAGTAAATTTTGCGGGGAGAAAGCTGCTTTCTACTTTGACCCACCATTGAGAAGTCAAGTTATCAGACCAAAGAAATTACTTCTTCGGCTGCAAACTTAACCTAAACCAAGAACATGTTAATACGCAACTCATGCGGGCCTGTATATACGCACTAGTGTGACAGGGGCTTTACGTTCCGGTGACGTGTTGTTCCATACCGGGTAACCGTACCACCGCGACTGGCGGGCCGACACCGTTTGATGCCCGCCCATGAGCGGCCAGGTGTGACGTCACACGTCATGCACCCGTGAAACTGGCTAAACGACCTGTAGACCCCCAGTGTCTACCAGACTAACTACACCAGCTATGGGGAGAATATTTGCCAGGGAACTTTGGCAACCAGAGGGTTTCATTTGCAAGCTGGCGAAATATTGACCCTCACCGTGGACTGACTCTACTGGCTAATTATTCATTTTTTTTGCCGAATTCTATGATCCATACGCCCGTAGGAGGGCCTGGTGGAGGCTACTATGGACCCCCAATAGGCAGTCTCTACTAGAATAACTACGCTTGATGAAAAATATCTAGCTGATATCTGGCTAATGTCTAACCAAATAGGGAGAATAATTTGCCGGGGACATGTTGACGCCGCAGGTATCATTTTCTCACGCAGTTACCGCAGGCTCATTCTCTTGGCGAATTAACTTATTTTTTTCCAAATCTTATCATACATGACCCTTAGGAAGCCTGGTGGAGACTACAGAAACGGTTATGAGAGTGTGTGTGCAAATGCTCTTGCATAGGAAGGGGAGAGTCGTGTGTGAATACATGTATGTGTCAAAACAAGTGAATATGCAGTAATGATTCTTAACATGCTAGAAGCAGCTATGCTTTGATTTCTTAGTCTGGCTTGCCCAAGGTTCATGGTGTGGGGTAGCCAAGCACGTCTCAGAGACGCATGATTTCAAGACGACATACAGAGTCTTAAACTGCCAGACATAGTAGCAAGACACCAGCTACATAACATTACAGCATCATCTCAAAAACTTGAACCACAGCTGCAGCGCCAAAGTGGTAGAACCAGACTCAGTAAGACATTCACACCAGAAATTAGATCTACCAGGAGAGCAACACACTGGATATGAATGACTGGTGGTTAAAAAGATCACCTTCTTCTGGTGCCGGAACCCTTCGGTCTCCTCCTCGGTAGAACCCTTTGCTCCCCCCGAGGCAGAACGGCCCCTTCTCCCGTACCCGACATGGAGACTTCCGACACGTATACTGCTGTAACGTTAACTGGTGTAACGTTAGACTCTAGATAGATCGACTGCACTCGAGTTGCAATTCGCCCGTAACTCCGGTTGCTATTGACGACCGGGTCGACCACTATTCATAGTTTGTTTGTTTCAACCTTTATTTATTCATGAGATTTATTTATTTATCATTTGTTTATTTATTCATGATGATGATGGTGATGATTCATTAGAAGCTCAAATCAGCCTTTTCTTTTAAAGTAGGGCAGACCAAGGACGGTTTAAACCACAGACAAGGACGAAGTGGCCCTGCACTCAAGTTTTATAAAGTTATAACACGTACAACACTAGTTTTTACACCTGGATGGAGTGGGGAAAGTCGTGTCAAGTGCCTTTCCCAAGGGCACAGAATCGGTGGCGTCAGGGGATACGAACCCGGGACCGCTGGGTCCTGGGCCGAACACCCTGCCGTTATGCCACGCCGTTTTCATTGAGGTCTCCAAGCAGATGTTGGGGGGGAGGATCGTAACGTTTCCTGACTGCCCGACGGCTCTGACAGCCTGAGTATGCTGTCTTAAGATGCAGACACTGAACGCAAAGTAACTGGTGTCAGAGACGCCAAGCGGTCAGAAAAGTAAACGGTACGAATTTCTACCCTAACATCTGCTTGGAGATTAGAACAACCGTCGGCGTGTGGTTCAGAGTGACCGAGAAGACGTTGACCCCGTGTTCCTGCGCTACGCAGCAACGTCGCCATATCAATAAGTTAAGTTTATCGACACTGCAAAATAAGTATGGCCTACTTAATTTCTGTGAAAGCACTTGCTGATACAACCAGCATATATTCGCTGGATAGCTTTAAACAACGCTTGCAACTAACTAGCCAAGATCGGATGTGCAAAAGCTCAGGTGTGAAGCTGCGCGTGTTACGCCTAAGGGCGGTTATATCGCGTACTGGCGTTGTATAGATACGGATACAGATACAGATAGATACAGTTGTGGCGAGTAAGAACAAAAATTGGGAGCAAATCTGACAAGCAAACCAAGAAACACACAAGAGTTCCACGACCTCATATCTCCATGAACAATCCTATTCATGCAAATGACTTACACATTTGCATAATATATGCTTGGTCATAAACACCTTTATCTAACTTACACATGTTGCAATATTGACAGTCCTACAATTTTCCAATTAGATGAATTATGGTGTTTTTCATTAATTATGCAAATTAGGAATTTATTTGCATAATCGGTATCTGTTGATGCTCCACTTTCCATAAACTACATATGTTACATGTATTTGAGTCTGATAATGGAAAACACTGCAAATATAGATTTTCCTAATTAGCTATGAAAATTAAGTCAAAATTAGCATAATTTGCACTTCATTATGTACATCTCTGTCTAAGCTACCTGTATACTAAATATCATGGAAATCCGTCGTTCCTTTGCTGAGTTATTCTCCTTAGAAGATTTTCAAGATAACGCCCCTGCAGTTCCAGAGCAAGCTGCTAGGGGGCCCAAACCCACACCACGTCTTTATTACACCACAAGCTATCTGCCACCAAAAAATCAAGACCATAGCATATCCAGGTCAAGAGATACAAAAATGGAATTTCTGCTGCAGTACCAAGGTCACATACCAGGGGGCTCAAAATCGACCTGGAATGTCGACTTCACAACACCTGCCCACATACCAAATATCATCGTAATCCATCAAGAGGTTCTTGAGTTATGCTGACTGGAGTGGTGCGGAAACACAAACACACAGACACACCCAAAACTATATCTCCATTTTTCATGGAGATAACAAATGAAACTAAAAAATAACTGTGACCGTCAGACTGTCTATTTGACGTAAAACAGGATAAGAAGAAAAATATGTATACATTTATTTCAATATCAAGGAATCATCGTACTTTTTCCGATGAGCCTAAAATCGCTTTTGCAAGGTAACGTTAATTAATTTCCTTATTGGACATTTCATGTCACTGAGAACCAAGGAGTTTGTAGACTGCTTGCCAAAACATCTGTTTTCGCAGTGTATTCAATTTTTTTATTGAGATGATTATCAATGTCGTTACGTATAGGAACCGAAACCTTGAACCATTACAAATACTGACTGACCGAAACCAAGAAGTCCATTATAAGCGGGCCCCACAACAGGATTAGGCAAGGACTCTGAGTATCCGGGACCAACCGACAACTTTTGATAGTTATTTTCCTCCGCAAGTTCTACGCTAAAATATCTATCCTTCGGCATGGCAGGGTTGACAAACAACTGGTTTTTCAGACGGTGGCACTTTCATTTCGATCTATGTAAAACTAGAAAGGAAGTCGACCGAAACCTGGACCGAAACTTGCCGTTGGGATCGGGAAAAGGTCCTTAGCTTTGCCGAAATGCACTGGCTTTCTTTTGCAGGTGAGAATATTTCTTCACTTTGGTGATGAAGGACGACTACATGTACTTTAGAAGTATGTGCGAAAACATTCAGATTAACATGTTATGGCGGTTCCTGTTTTTTTCTTGGTTTCGGTGACGTCATATAAAACTGTTACTATGTTATGTTCGAAGCACAAAAGCAGTTTCGCCTGGGCCTATGCGACAAGGCTTCTATCAGCATGCATTTGAACGGCAGCTAAGGTTTGTCTTGCTTTCGTATGAAATTAACCTGAATTCTAAGCCCTGGACAAAACTTCTCAGGGGGTACTACAACTCAAGTTAGTAGAGCGGCCGAAGTATTGGAAATTGGATCCAACTTTTTTTTCTATCAGTAGGGCCAGTACCTTTGTGTCCCGCAATTTTTGGTCGTCAAACGGTTAGACGATAAAATATGATCTTGTGGGCCTTTGCAGCCTATTTTCTTGCTTAAATCAGGCGGTTTGAAGCAAGAAAATGGGTTGTATCTCGCATGTCTAGAGGTGATGTCATTGCTAGCAATGACGTCACGGGGATTCCCCATCGTCACATGTTTTTCCCCCGACATGCTCAGCGCTGGGGATTCCCCCTTTGACCTTCCGGTCGACATATCTTCTACTAACGAGCCAAACATGGCGTTGTTGGTAAACTGGCGCGATACAAGAATCGCTTTCATGATACAAAGAAGGCCTGTAGGATGTTTATTTCTTCTGGCCATGTTTGTGGTAGGTTCCATTCTTGATTGTTATCGTTTTTGCGAGTGTATTTATCGCATGTGTAGTGTTTAAATCGTCCATGTCGGGCACCTCTCCAACCTGAGCATTTTTACAAACGACGACATAGAAAGTTCTAGAAGTTCGCCATTTTTTCTGCTGCGCATTTCGTTCTTGAAATTGTATAATCCCACACTTAAGTCAGGGTTAAATGTCCCCAGTCGGTTCAGGGATTCTTTAGATCGATATTAGGATGAGTGTGTGCTATTGATTTATCTGAAATCTCTCGTCAACTAAAGTGCTTCGAACTAGTACTAGTAGATGTTTTTGTGATACATTAAAACGGCCAGCTAGTATCAGATCCTGACACTGCACTGCCTTTACATGTTAAATGGTGCAGATCATCTGATGTTTAACAGATCTTAGGGTACCGAAGATTCATTTACACAGTATAGACTTGATCTGTTTGATACGTATGTCAAGTTGTGGGTGAATTTCTGGACAGGACTGTTGAAGTGCAAGGTTAAGTGACCATGACGTCACCCAGGTAGCCATTTTGTCTGAGGCAGGCACAGGGGAAAACCAAGAAAAAATCCCCAACTTGTTTTGCAATGCCTCAAGCATCGATCCTTGGCGCTGCTCTGATGGACACTGGCTACAAATTAAGGTTTCAAATTGTTACAGTAGGACACCATCTATAGTATATGTGGTTAAACCACCTTCAAATTCAATCTTTTTTCCACTTATAATTCTGTTCCAAACTTCCAGGCTACCATTGCTGCTGAAGTACCTGGAAGTCCGGAATACTACCAAACAGGGCAGGGATGGAGCTGTCAGATGTGTCCCAGAGGTAAGATGCAATCCCATGCTCTACAGTTTATCCACACCTTTAAAGTTTAAGTTAGATATGAATGGTTAAGGTGTAACAAGTCTGGCGCAAAGCTCTGTGCCAGCAAAGTTTTTGTGTCCTGCCAAAGGGCATTTATACCACTTGACCAAATCAGATTCAGATTGATTCATGAGAGCCGATATTTCTTGCTGGATCAGTGTGAAAAAAAAAACCCGAAACAAATTGGTGGACACTCAGATAGCCATGTTGACCTGCCTGACTATCCCCTCCTTTGCCAGGTACATTTGTCAACGGTGACTGTGCATCTGGCGACCCAACATCTACAGACTGCAGGAACTGCACCCCTGGAAAGTTTCAGCCCAACGAGTGGACCAATGAGAACAGGTGTTACAACTGCGATGAGTGTGACCCCGGGCTGGACGGAAGTTTGGGGGGAGAACCGCTCGAGGCTTGTACCATATTTGAGGTAGGATGATCTGTTATTTTCTTCTGTTGTGCTGTGTTTTTTAGTTCTTTTTTTTCCATCACAATGCATGGCGGTTGATATTGAGGGAGACAGAAAATAATGTTCTTCGACATGGCTGAGGAAAAGCCATGGGGCAGAATAGTAGTTTATCCACAGTCCTGACTCCTGACTATACTTCACCATTTATTCAAAAAACAAATCTGACTGCTTGTTGTTCAAAATGGCAAAAGAACTCCTCCTTCGTTTTTGCTGTGACCTGTTGATATTCAGTAATCTGATAGTGAATACGCAGTCCTTAAAGTCAGGTGTAAAATGATGGTAGGATCAGATTCTTGAACTACATGTGTTGTGATAATCAAAATATTTGCAAAGTTGAATAAATACTAGATCGGCATCCCATAGGAAAAGGAACTGATTGCACTATGTGAGGCTCAGTTCTAATAAACGTTTCTTGTACTCCTGTGTTTTCAGAATGCAGTCTGTAGATGTGCAGAAGGCCTATTCTGGTCTCAAGTGAACCGCCGATGCACCTCCGTAACAAAGTGTCCTCCTGGACAGGGAGTCACACACCCAGGTTTGTGTTAAACTTTGGCTACTTTTTTTTTACATTCACAATATTTTAGATAAATCTCAAGATTTTTCGATTCTTAAGCATGAAGACCCTCGTTGGAGACATTACGATCCATTGTGTGACATTAGAGTTATTTATTTATTATTAAAGATATCTGATGGATCAACGCTCGTCATAATTTTGAAAGGCAATTTTTAAAAAAAATTCTTTCTTCCACATTGACAGCTACCATAGTGGCAGACACAGAGTGCGAGCCATGCAGGGAGGAGGCATTTTCTGCTGCATCATCAGCAGAGGAAGCTTGCGCCCCCTGTCTGATCTGTGAGGAATGGCAGCGGGAGGTGTCAGACTGTAACCGGACACATGACAGGGTCTGTCAAAACGTCTCCATGGCAACAGGTAACTGATTGTTTTTTAGGAAAATTGTCAGAAATTTGTATTAAGATTTACATTGTAATAAGTTGTAGAAATAAGAGCTTTTACATCAGCTTCACAGTCTTTGGCCTTTTTAACAGTCCAAGTGCAACAATAAGTGATGATTTTGTATATTAGTCAATTTACTTGTCAATAGTGACCACTCAAGGGCCTGGAGGAAAATGCTCACAGTAGACAGATGGCCACTATAGACAGGATTGTTTATACTAAGTTAATGGGAAAAATCATCCAAACCACAAAAGACTGGCCATAGTGCAAACTTGTAGGCAGCCCTTCCAAACAAGTTTGACTGTACTTGTCACTGATATACTTTCTACAACAGTTTACAATTTTTTCTGTATCCCCTGTTTTAGGAATCCCTCCTACAGTGAAACATCCCCAGGAGGTGTCAGACAGAGAGGGGAGTCAGACCAACACGGCAGCTATTGTTGCACCGGTAGTGGTAGGAGGAGTACTTGTACTAGTGGCAGCACTGGCTGTGGGTGTCTTCTTCTACAGACGATTCAAGAATGCCCGGGAACAGAATGATCCGGAGGGTCCCATCCCAAGAGACAACCAAGGGCTTCTTAATGGCAGCAACTCAAGTACAAACACATGTATGTCATGTATTTTAATATATATTATGACTTTGTGTTTCATATACGTCCGATATGGGCTTTGCTTGAATCATGTATTTGGTTAGGATCAGAGTTAAAGGCATCCAGAGCATTTTATGAGGCTTGAAACTTGAATAGAAAAACTCCAATTTCTAGTCATTCCTACACATAGTAAGTTTCAATAACACTTTACCATTACACATCGACATTAAAGGAGCAGAGATACGATGTCGTTGTGTGGTGAGAACTGATAGAAATCCAAGCCCTAATAGACTGATCTTGACTGTCCATCACAATTAGCGGTTCGACCAATGAGAGAGTGACTGCATGTCCGTCAAATATTTGCATCTTTATGCTTTAATTTTGCATTTCTACGTTTTGACGGAGGTGGGCGGGGCTATGGTATCGGTTTATTTACACTAGGCGCGTGAAACTAAAAGAACACCATGTAGCTTATTTTTGTGTCGCTTTTGAGCACTTTTGATAAGAAATCCGCACGCAAATGTGGTAAACAGTGGCATTAAATGTCAATTTCATAAAGATTACAACAACTAGAGTGTTTCCTGTTTTCAAGCCTCATAAAATGCTCTGGGTGCCTTTAAATGGCGTCAAAATTGTGGTGTTTTTCAAGTCGATTGTTTCTATTACAAGAAACTGGGTGAAGCTTTACAAATTTAAACTCTGCCCCCAACATGTTTTCATGTTGATCTAACAGCCAGTTTAGCATAGTTTTTTAGGTCCGAGATTCAACAAATCAAAGTTTTGTGACCTCACAGATGTGCATTTGTCTCATGTAGCTTCTAGAAGCTCCAGTACTTCCAGTGGCCGTGGCTCCCCTACTGGTACCAGCATCTCCACCAGAAGCCCTGACAGCCTGCAGTACCAGAGTGAGCCGGACAAACCCTGCGCTGCCACGCCCTTTGAAGACGGCGGGGCTGGAGGGACCATGGAGGACGTCAATGGACCTGGTAGGTTAAGGGCACTACCAAAATCCTCAAGATATGCCAGGAAGCTATTTAGCATTCAGTGTATTTGAACATCTTATCACTTAAAGAGATTCAAAACATGTGGTTTGCTTTTAATTTCAAATGTGAGTGACTCAATGTAGGTTTTCAGTGATCTTCAAGCAGATATTAGGATGAAAGATTGTTATGTTTTTGAAAGACATGCCTTTAGCTATCCCCATACCAAAACTCAGCAAGTCGAATGCAACTGTAGGGAAGAATGCAACATCTCAAGCAGTACGCGCAGGTCAGCACCAAAGCCAACTTTGAGGATAATATCCCTGACAGACGATCCTGTGCTGTACTGGAACAGGAAAATGTTGATGTAACACAGATGTGTTGTATTCTGCAGCAGTTCTTAGAAAAGTCACTTGTTCCACTTGTCACCATTGTTAACTTGCACTGTCTGACGGGGAGTGTATACTTTTTCTATGCATTGTTTCATGTTGCAGAAGTTGCAAGTAAAACTCATTATTGTCTCCCTATTTTCTCCAGGAGACGAGACGTACCCAAAGTCGTTTGCCCTGGAGCCTGAGGGTGGCAATGACTCCATGCCTGTCCAGGAAACGGGGGGACTGGCTAGTTCAGGTCCCGAATCCATCCGACAGGACTCACACGACCCACCCCAGTCCTTGGACAAGATCGAAAAAGGTTGGTTTTTGTTTGTGCCTTTGTTAGAAAATTAAGTTTGGGCTAAAAGCTGCTTTTCATTGATGTCGACATCAAACCCATTATACATACAGACATGTACAAGTCATGTAGATAAAAAGGTCAAACACATCACATACAAGGGTCAGTTGCACTTGATACATACATACAAGGTTTACATATGTTGTTCGTCATTTATAGGTTAAGTTCTTTTTCCACAAACACAATTAATTTCCCCATATTTTCACTGCTTCCAGTAAGGCAGCTGCAAGCAGCTTAAAAACATTGGTGAGGAAGCTGACAGTGTAAAAATAGCTAATGTTAACAAATGAAATTTTTTGCTTGGGCATACTGTCTTGATATACTGCAAAGTTTGATGCATTCTTGTCAAAAAAGAATCTATTTGTAAATTGTCATCGGAAAGAAGATGCCTTTAAGACTGTCAAGTCTGACTTCTTAATATGTTTTTATTTCTTCCTCAGAATCTGCCGGCTATGCAGTTTCAGAGATCCCCGATGTTCCGTGTGCGACTAGGTCGGGCCCCACACCGGTGTTTCCAACTCCTGACCAAATAAGGGCAGGACCCCAGCCCACCCCTAACCAAATAAGGACAAGAGGTGATGGTTCCAGCGTGGTCACCAGGGTGTAATGAGGCTGGGAGTAGCCTCCATAGTAGGCTTTGGGCAATGTTTTTCTCCTTCTCCGGATCCCATTTGAATGTTACGTGCTGCTTTCTGATTGGTACTAGAGACAAATATTAACCTTCTCCCTGCTGCCTTACTCCGTAACCAATTCAAATTTGGTGCCAAAAGGCTGACTTAGCAGGGATGAAGTTAAACTGAAATAAAAGTAGTAAACTGAAAGTAGCTGGAAAAAAAGTAAATTTTCTGAACATTAAGCATTAGTCCGAAAGCTGGCATCTATCTAGAAAAAAAAGCCTTCTATGGAGGCTAGATAATAGGGACACCACACCAATTTTATTTGTTGGTCATTAGTAATGCTAAATATTAACATGAAAACTATTCTGAGGGGAAAGTTTTAACACGAAAAGAACTGAAATAAAGTAAGTTAAAATGACTAAAAAAAATTAGAATAAAAAAATGTAAGTTAAAGTTAAAATGACTAAAAAAGTTTAAAAGTTTTTAAAAAAGTAAAGTTAAAATGACTAAAAAAATTGAAATAAAATAAATTAAAATAAAAAGTTAAAATAAAGTAAGTTAAAGTTAAAATGACTAAAAAAAGTTAAAAAGTTTGTAAAAAAGTTTTAAAAAAGTAAAGTTAAAATGACTGAAAAAAAATTAAAATAGAAAAATTAAAATAAAAAGTAAATAAAAATTAATTATTTATTTTAATTAAAAAAGTAATTAAAATAAAGTAAGTTAAAATAAAGTAAGTTAAAATGACTCAAAAATTTCCGGAAAAAAATAATTGCTGTGGCTATATGGTTCTCATCTCTCATGTTGATTACAGTGACTTCTCAACTTGTGACCACTTGTCACTGGGGTCAGCATTGTTGCCTGTCAATTTCCAATGATTTTAAAAGAAATGTTGTGCAGCTGAATCCTTTGAAGACTTCTGGGAGCACAGATAGGAGTGCTGCTAGAGCATGTATAAAACAATCTCCCCGGCATTAGAGAACCTCAGCCTGTGTTGAAAATCGCAAACCAGCGCTCCCCAGATATAAAGTGTTGTGCTGTAAGAAGTCTGCATAGGAGGCTAGTGTAACTGTTGTTCCAAACAAAGTTAGAAGCCAAAGAAAATGATGATCCAAAAGGAGAAAATTGTTCCTTTTTAAAGAATTGCAAAGGATGAACAGAACTCGATGTCATCCCTAAAAGAAAGATTGTAAATGCTGATTCTTGCAGCAATGATTTAGAGCATAATTTTTTGCTTGTCTTTTTAGCTGCAAAGTTTAACATATTTTGTATATAAGTTTCTGGTGGAGCGTCCGATGTTACATGTACTAGTATATAGTTTTTGTGTTACAGTAGTTCTATTGATGAAAATGATTCATAGATAGTTAATGCACATTCAGTCTGACAGTAAATTTTCAAAGAGCTTTAATTTGCTGACATATAATTGTATATACAGTCAAACCTGTATTAGCGGTCACCTTTGCATAGCGGCCACCTGCCCATAGTGGTCACTTTTTGTCGGTCCCTTGGATTTTTCCCATTGACATAAGCATTAGAATTAGGCTATAGCGGCCACCTGTCCAACGCGGTCGCGGCCAGACGATTTTCGGTCTCGCGAGTACAGTAACACTGCCGATAACGGTCACGGCGCGCCGGTAGAAGCCGCATCGCCACCGCACGCCGGGTTCAAAATCTTCATTTTTTCACGCAGTTATCAAATTTATGCGGCCTCAACTGGATAGGATCATAATAAAGAAAACCAGAATGTTTTATCTTTGTTAGAAAATCCATGGTTTGACGCGAAGTCAAGTATAGTTTTCTTCACATGGCTTGCGTTTGTACATCGTGGTAAAATTGACAATTTCTGTGCATTTCGACTGGACAAATATTACGGCAGTCTTTTGGAAAATACAACCCACACATGTACCTGATGCGGTAAGTTCGTGAAATGTTTGAATGCCGGCCCAATTTCCGTTTTCACCGGGAATTCATTCAAATTGTGCTCAAAACGTGTTTCGCGCAATTTTCAAAATGGCGCTGATACAAACTGGATAGGTAGCAGCATAAAGGTCAACGGAAGACACCACTGTTACGGAGGTATAATATACTAAATTTATTTTGCTGCAAAGTATCACTGAGGATAATTACTAAACCAAAAGCTTCAAAATGAATCTGAATAATACTACTATGATGTAAAATTTGGGCTGTTGCAATTTTCTGAAAAGACAAGCCTTCAAAAGAGCGACCTTCTTCTGAGTACCCTATTAGCATAATGGTAGATGCTGATCAACACAAGCCACAACAAGAGACTGAGGAAAATTGTCGCCACGATTTTATGTTTGAAAACGGTCGAAAACGAACAGTAAGTGACAACTGAGCAACATGTATTTTGTTCTTAACTAACTAGGAGTAAAAGAACAACAATCGAACTTCTAAAATGTGCCTTACCTGTTTACATGTGTACTGTACGGTGAATAAATGTATCTCAGTGGGTACTGAAAATATGTGTCACTCGTGGTCAATTAATCGACATTTTCTCCGTAGCGGCCACCTGTTCTTAGCGGCCAGTTTTGGCCAGTCCCTTGAGTGACCGCTATAGACAGGTTTGACTGTATTGGGTAATGTCATCATATTGTCATCATCAAGTATTACTTAAGCTGTGTGTTACTTTTGTTTTTGTACCAAGAATCAAATTTTGCCAATCATGATATTTTTCAAGTACAAGTACATGTACATGGTTAACCTTCTCCCTGCTACCTAACCCCATACTTAATACCATAAGTGTTATACCTGGTGCCTAAAAGGCTACCTTGGCAGGGGAAGGTTAAGGTGTAGTTCCACACCGGGACCTGAACCAAGGGTCTCAAAATAAGTTGGAACATTTGTATGGTGTGGGTTAGACCTAAGATGTTTGTCTTCTGGAAGATTGTAAGAAGGACCTGTTTGACAGGCAGATCTGTTAATCTTGAATGAGAACAGAAGAATCATGGTTTGCAGGGGAAACCACTGCAGGCTCCCCCTGATATGAGAAAGTCTTTGGTAATAGATTTGACTTGTTTTTTTGATTTGACTACTTTTCAAGCAGAGGAGGGGTTCCGGCTGTTTTTTGACGTGTTTTTAGGCGTTATTGTCGGGCTGTCTACTTTGTCATTTTTGTTGTGTCGACAACCCGCCAAAAACCAGCCGGACCCATTTCTCTGCTTGGAGAGTGATGATACCAAGTATATGTAAAGCTGTCAAAGTCAATCCTTGTTGGATGGCTTTGTTAGTTTTGTTACATGCTGAGGTATCTGTGCATGAGGTTACCAACAGCACAGGTAAAAAAATAAAAACAAGAAAGCAAAAGTAAAAAACAATTTTATTTTGAGACTGAAATGGGATTTTTTAGGAATTGGTTTCTTCACACAGTTTTGATTTTATTTGGATTGTCACAATCCAATGGGCATGTGGTATTGTGATTCTTAGTCATTTATATCAGCTCCCAATTGTTTAACATCCTTCAGCACCAGTATTGCCCACAAAAGGAGCTGCTTATAGTAAATAGCATGTAAAGAAGATGGTCAAGCGCTGTTATGAGAATGTGGCAAGTCAGAAAACACAATTCAGTGATATCAAGGAGGTTTAAGAGAATTTTGACCCTCTTTGTGATATTCACACCTTAATTGTAAGATTTTTTGACAGGAAAATTTGGGTTGAATTGGACAAGTTTCCTCTAATCAAGTGCAGTATAAAAGCTGATTCAAAACGTGCAAATTTAAAGAAAACGAAATCGATTTTTTGACTGCCTTTATTGTATAACTTTACTGCTTATCATCTTCACTGTCATAATGAATACATATTTTATACAGTCATGTGAAATATTAGAAGTACTTGATCACTTAGCTGTTCTTCTCCGAATACACAATCATGATTGTACAGCCATGTAGGTTAACCTTCTCCCTACTATGTTGGCACCAACTGGAAGATTGTATTGACTACAGGGTTAGGCAGCAGGGAGAAGGTTAGAGTGCAGTGAGTCACATAAAAGGCAGACTTTGTACTATACTGACTTTGACTGTCATTAACATAAACCGTCATATTTCTGCAGGATACCTTAAAACTGCCACAAAAAATAATCGGTGTTTGGGTGTTATCGGGGCCTTCTCAAGAATGTCTTGAACATCTGGATACCTGAAGTGTGCATACCTCGGGGATTGCTGATGCTGCATTAGAATTTCTCTTTGAATTAAAAGTGTGGCAGTCTTAGAGTACCCTGAAGACTTAAGACAGTAAACGTTATGTGTTTATGTACAGATAGACGGAATATACAGAAAAAAGGTATGCAAATAATTGGCATATACTGTAATGTATATATTGAATGCTCCTTGATGTCAATTACTCCATTATGTATGTTAATCTCATCTGTAATATTGATTCTTATGATGTCGATTTTGTTTGTTCATATGTATATGTTGTCATGTATAAAGCAAAGTTGCTCTGCATTCAAGTCAACATAAAAAAGTTCCCTAAGGCCACACCAATTTAATTTCTTGGTTAATGGAATTTTTCAAAAAATGCTAGATTGGAAAATCAACAGGAAAACAGAATCTCAGAGGAGTGTTTTTACTTTGGTGCACACAGTATCAGGGAGTAAACAGGGTCAGGTGCAAATTTTCACCCCAGTCTTCTGTTTTCATGTTTTTTTGTGCTAAAATTAAAATTAAAAATGAAAATCCGTTAACCAAGAAATTAAATTGGTGTGGCCTAATGAACACTAAGTCTTGTAATATTTCACATTAAAATATGTGCATGTACAAATTTGTTCAAGCTACAAAACCACTTTTTCAGACATAAATCATTGTTGACACATCGGAATGATTGAGATGTCGCTTTTGTGACCGAACATAATGCAGGGCTTGACAGACTGGTGCTAGTTGGTCAAGATTTCATTAATTGCTATTAGCACAGCAAGATATAAGAAAAGGAGATTTAGAAAATATAGATTGTTGTAAGGAATTCCTAAGCACCATGGACCAGAAACAAGCTATATCTAACATGTATAATAAACAGACTGATCTTTATTGTATGTTCCTACTCAAAATGGCTATTGCGTTATGTCAAGTAACACTATATTTAGTGTCAGAACCGTCGCTAATAAGCAGTGACAATGATGAAGGTGACATTTATCAAAGCAGCCAATATGGTCATAGAGACACCTGCATGTGGTCAACAGTGTAAAGTTATGTGTTTGTTTGATATTTGCCAGCTGCTCCCTTCACACTATTTGTGCAGGACAGCATACCATTGGTGCACACATAGGAGACTGTAGTTAACTTAAGCTATCAATAAAAATACAGAATTCCTCGTTGCGCAGCTTAGGATCTAACGTAACATGGCCTATCTACGTGCAGAACCTATTTACGTCCGGTTTGGCTCATGTCCACATATCGCGGTGTATTATGCCAAAGCCTGTTCTCATGAGCAACTTAAGAACATCATAAGTATGATCCTTAGCCATCTCTTTAATTTTTGCACAGCAAAACATAATGGCCATGCGTTTACCACGTGAACGCCACGTGCCGCGCATGTGGGGGAAATTTACAGATAAACATTGTTTTTTTCCATCGCGTTAAGCAAGTGGCCGGACAGACATAGTGATTTTACTATCATTTGTCTGCAGACTACTTTGGACAGTTACTGTGCATTTTTTTCTGGTCTATGTTCTTCAAGCATAGCGCTAGAAGGGAAAAGATTCAGAAGTGGACGATAATGGGTTACCCTAGCACAATTCTTCATTATATACCTCAGTATGAATACATGCTCGCACGGCGTTAAACAGGCGGAGAAAAACTTACAGACCATGCATTTTCTTTTTAGAAGAGCTGATATTTCTGCCCATGGGTTTGAAATTTGGCTCTGTCCGCGTGGTTTTAAGATAAATGCGTTTTGAATAAATCGGACGTTAACTGGTCACCTTACGTTAGGAACACTTAATCATAGAAACAGACACACTTAGGAAATAAATTTGATAAATGCCATTAACTAATGAAAAAAGAACAACACTACGAAAGAATTCTCATGGCACAAGCAAAAATTTTGTTATGGCATACAAAAAATGTACCTCAACATGGTTGTAATTAGTGCTGACAAGGATTTCAAAATGCTATATAAAGCATACAGTATAAGTATTGGCAGAGAACTGATTCTGGACTCAGGAAGATACACCCCATCGCCTAGGCCAAGATGACTAAGGTAAGTTTGTACAATTATTTCAGAATAAAACAAACCGGTAGTCTCAGTCAACCACATGAAGCATGAATGAATGTCCGCTACGATTGCATTCCTCTTGTCCATGTTGAAACATACACTATACGAATTTCGTGACATATGTATACTGCAGGAAAATGTTATACATGTACTAACTGCTGCATAGAAGAAGCATGTTTTGTAATATAACTAATTAAGTATGATATACTTAGCACCACGCCGTTGATTTTCTCTTTTTGGAGCTAACACTATCCTTTGACCGTTTTCATTCCAGATCATGATTAGCCTATCTGTGTATCTGCTGGCCAGCGGTCTCACATATGCTGCAGCACTACCGATTCATCAAGATGTTGAAGGTACAACTGTGTATGCTGTAATGTTAATTGTTCCGATGTATCTCTGCTATCAATGAATTCATTCAATCACTTAAATGATCTAATCTAAGTTATCGCATATCTAATTTCTTTCACCGGGAACAAGACTAGGCTATGAAGGTACCTTTTTTTATCTATATGTCGTTGGCACTGTATTGATATTGATTTTTTTTTATTGCTATCACCAGTACTGCCAGTACTGGTACCTAAAATGTACCTCTCAACCATTAATTACTAGCCTGGAAGCCAGACTGCTTCCAGGGCTAATACACACACAGGCGCAGGGCCGTCCTCAGGGGGGACTGAGGCGAAATTTCCTGGGGGCATGTTGGCTCTGGAACCGAGGAGCTAGCCTGTGTTGGCCCTGGAAATAGCCTAGCTTTTCACGAGTTCACACATTAATGGGTTGATTTAAAGATTGTCAACAATTACATCCAAATTACATCCAAAAGATTTGATTCAAAACCGCTATGTATCAAAACTGTGAACATTTATTCGGAAACAACTTTGCGCCGTGATCGCATACCAAATGTTGAAATCAGAGCCAAAGTCGGGGCAAAAAAGACCATCGTGGAAGGCTGAGGTGGTTTGGACACGTCATAAGACGACCCCCACAAACGCTAGTGTACAAAGCCTACAGCCAGGAGTTCGCTACTCCCAGACCCCGGGGAAGACCACCGAAGAGATGGAAGGACCAAATTGTGAAGGACACGGGCTTAAACAGTCGGGAAGCAGAGGCTAGGGCAAGGGACAGGACTGCTTGGGGGATCCTCCTGGAAAGCAAGGGGCCAGTTTCTGTATACAAATATACCTTACTGAGCACGTAGGCAGGCAGGCAGGAACTTTGCTCCTGGCAATTTTTCAGGAAACCTTACGTTTTTTTCTCTATTCAATCCAGCTGTTTTTCCTCACCGTTGAAAGATCATTGTATACTTTTACTTTCACAGATGAAAATGTGAAGCAGACGTCAGCTGCAGCTGGGTATGTCTACGAGACTCCGCGACAACATGCTGAGGTTGAAGGCCAGAGAAACAGCATTCCACTAGGTGCAGCTCACTTCCATGACTGTGCGGCCCTCTTCCCTCTACTCTACTGGACCAACGCAGTGCAGGATGGAGTCTTCCCCATCAAACCCGAGTCTTCCATCGACCACTTTGACGTCTACTGTGACATGACTACAGATGGTGGGGGCTGGAGTGTGATTCAGAGGAGGTTTAACGGGACACTTAATTTTGATAGGAACTGGGCAGATTACAAAAATGGGTTTGGTAGGGTCGAGGGAGAACATTGGCTTGGACTAGACAAAATGCACAACTTGACAACCCAGGACAACTATGAACTATATGTGGAGCTAGAAGATTGGGCAGGCAACTTTGCTCATGCTAAATATGATACCTTCAGCATTGGGGATGAGAGTACAGATTATACACTGACCATTGGGGGCTACAGTGGGGATGCTGGAGATGATATGGGTAGTTACCTTAATGGTTATAGATTCAGTGCTAGAGATGTGGACAATGATGAGTATAGTTATCACTGCGCTCAGTGGTGTTCAGGTGGCTGGTGGTATAGGGCTTGTAGTGACTCTGCCCTAAATGGTCCCTACTTCCAGCCGGATGAATACCATGGTGCTGACACAGGGTATGGTGTTCTCTGGTATCACTGGAAAGGTGGCTACTGCTCATTGAAGGCCACTAAGATGATGGTTCGTCCTCGTAACTTTATCCGCAAACTGTAACTCGCATGCCACAACTTAGTAACACATGAACCGCTGTTTTGACTATGGAAATCTGTAAATTTGTCATACGAATCACAATCTACATTCCAGTTGGGTGACAGAATTAGAAATAACCAGCACGAACGGACCGGAACCATGCGCCAACGTTCATTCTGTTATATGTTTTATGAACTCAAGGTACTGGCTTCCAATCTTCATTTTCATGCTTAAAAGTTACTTATCAGCTATGTGTAATCATTATCTGGGTACGTAGTACAGTAATTCAGTTGAACAACATCACTTACTGTCTATATTAAAATCATTATTAAACAAGTTGTAACTATTGGTATAATTGTTAATTCATTCATTGTAAGTGCGTTCACTGGAAAAAAAGAAGCTCAAATCGATTTGATAATGACAACAGCAGTGCCTTTATTGTCTTTTCTGTCCAAAAAGTGCTAGTTTTAAGCCGTAGTTTAATAACAGAAACATATTTAGTATTGGGACTTGCTTATAAACTGTAACATTGATCATTATAACATTTCTTATGACAGGCAACATAGCCATAGAAACTCCCGTATTTGATCAACATTGGATAGTCAATTGTGTTTGGGTTTCGCCAGCTGCACACTTCGTAATATTTGTACAAGGCAACATGCCATACCTGCATTTGTAAACATGTGGCATTCATAAGCCGGCAAAACACACGGAAATCTTTTCTGATCAACTGTAGTTAGTTTTTGATCATGGAAACAGAGAAATTCAGGACAGCATGTTTTGATAAATGAGCTTAACTAATGAAGTAAGAACAATACTCCAAAAGTATTCTCATGGCAAAAGCAGAAACTTTGTTATGGCTTTTTTATAATTGGTGCTGTCAGGGCTTACGAAATGCTATAAAAAGCCGAGAGCGTGGGTATTGATAACAGAGAACGCGGAGAACTAGTTCCGGACTCAAGAGACAAGAAGCTGCGCTCCATCGCCTAGGCAAAAATGGCTAAGGTATGTACACCTTTCAGCGAGGTGAAATGTAGATGTGACATCGTGTCAATATTTCAAAAACTTTTATTGACAGGAAGAGCAGGGCTTCCTTTGAATCATTGTATTGAATCATTTAGCGAACTGCTACGATGGACTATGGTATAGAGTGTTTCCCTGCAATCGGGCGATCGTGGGTTCAAATCTCGGCCGGTTATTTTTTTTCATTATTTCATAACCAAACATATTTAGCCTAACTTAAGATTGATACATGTAGAGCATGAATGTTATGCATTAACCATTCCTTAGATTGTCTGCAAGGCTAAACGCATCTCTTTTCTGGCTTGAAATATGCATGCGAATTTCCTGACCCTTGGAAACCTAAATATGTTCTGTAGAAAAAGGCTATACTAACGTAGTCACAAAAAAGAAGTATGTTTTGTGTACTCATACTGGAACAGTAGGACTTTATCCGCTATTTAATTAGTGCTCACATGATGTTTGACTGCTCTCTTGCCAGATGTGCCCGTCTCTCTACCTGGTGACCAGTACGTTACTGCTGACCAGCGGTTTCACACATTCTGCAGTGCCTCCCCAGCAACAGGTTCAAGGTACAACTTTGTATCTACCTGGTCCAACATCTTGGAGGCAACTTTTTATTGCCAATTTGTGTTAATTTTTTGCTTCTCACTATTTCAGAAGCAATCTGATTGTTTGAAATAATGTCTATCGCAAAACCAATTCCTTTTTTTTAAACACTGATGAACAAATGTATTTCTCTAACAGCTGAAATGTTGGACCACTTGTTAGCTGGAACCGTCCACAACGACGCTTCACAAGGTCTGAAGAATGACGTTCCAGGTGCTCACTTCCAAGACTGTGCGGCCCTTTTCCCTCTACTCTACTGGACCAATGCAGTGCAAGACGGAGTCTTCCCCATCAAGCCTGCGTCCTCGACTGACCACTTTGACGCCTACTGTGACATGACTACAGATGGTGGGGGCTGGACTGTCATACAGAGGAGGTTCAACGGGACTCTTAACTTTGACAGAAACTGGGCAGACTACAAAAATGGGTTTGGGAGGGTCGAGGGTGAACACTGGCTTGGGTTGGATAAAATTTACAAATTGACATCCCAAAATAACTATGAATTGTATGTGCAGTTAGAAGACTGGGAAGGCAACTTTGCGTATGCTAAATATGACACATTCAGCATTGGGGATGAGACTACAGATTATACACTTATCATTGGGGGCTACAGTGGGGATGCTGGAGACCGTATGGATTTCAATAATGGTATGAAATTTAGTGCTAGGGATAGGGACAAGGATGGGAGCAGTAGTAGATACTGTGCTCAGTGGTTGTCGGGTGGCTGGTGGCACAACAATTGTGCTCATTCCTTCCTAAATGGTCCCTACTTCCAGCTAGAGGACTATCATGGTAGTGATACAGGGCATGGTATTTTCTGGGAAGCCTGGAAAGGTTACTGGTATCCACTGAAAGCCACCATGATGATGGTCCGTCCTCGCAATTTTATCCGCAAGTTGTAACTCAAGACTTGTCATGTGAGCGGTACGTCCTCCCAAACAGTTTTGTAAGATTTTTGACCATGGAAACCTACCAATGTGTCATGATATCAATTATAATCTATGTTACAGTACGCTGACTCCTCTAACTAATTATGTATCTTATCTACTCAAGTTACTGATCCTCATCTACGAAGGTAGTTTTCGGCGATATGTACCCGGTCACTATTGAGTAACGTAGTTCAGAAATTCAACTAGTTGAACACCTTGTAACAGTTATTAGGAATAAACGTATTACTAAGTACTCATTGAGATATAAACTGAAAATTGATCATTCCACTTAGAGGTAACCCTAGCTTGAACACTTGCTGATATAAGATAATGAAGATGAAATTCGCATGGTAGATAAAATGTTCATAGATACACCAGAATGTTGCTAACAGTATACAGTCATGTGTTTGTTTGTGGTTTTGCCAGCTGAGCTGTATATTTGTACAAGAAAACATGCTATTGTTGCATGTAAATTTAGTACACTTAATCCAACAATAACAACACAGAATTCTTCGATGCTCTACTGTACTTAAAATTATACAGATTAATAATTACAAAAATTATGGTTATTATTGCATATTCCTATGCAAAAGGCCAGTGCAGTATGTTACGTAACACTTCATATTTAGTGTCAGCACCGTCGCTGATAAGCAGTAACAATGATGACGGTCAGATTTCCTAAAGCAGACAATATGGTCATAGAGTCTTCTGCATGCAGTCAACAGTGTATAGTCATGCATGTGCTTCTTTAGCTTTTGCTACGCACTTCATAATATTTGTGCAAAACAACATGCCATTGCTTCACGTACATTTGGCATACCTAATCCAGCAATAAAACACATTGTAGTCAAAATTATTTCAGTTTGATAATGACAATGTTAATGATCTTTATTGAATATTCCTGCCCAGAAGGGCTAATGAAATATGTTAGATGATACTATACTTAGCGTCAGAACTGTCGCTCATAAGCAGTGACAATGATGATGGTGACATTTCTTAAAGCAGCCAATATGGTCATAGGGACTCCTGCATGTGTCAACAGTGTAAAGTGTATGCGTTGTTTTGGTTATTGCCAGCTGCGCACTTCATAATATTTGTATAAGACAACATGCCATTGCTGCCCATACATGTGGCATGCTTTAGCAAGCAATAAAAACACAGAATTCTTCATCACCCAAGTGTAGTTGATATTGATCATAGAAACAGACATATCCAGGAGAGAAGTTTTGATAAATGAACCCAGCTAATGAGGAAAGGACTACACTCCTGAAGACTTTTCATGTGTAAGCAAAAACTTGCTATGGCATACATAAAATGTACCTCAGTATCGTTAAAATCAGTGCTGACAATGCTTACAAAATGCTATGTAAAGCCAACAGTGCAGGTATTGACAACAAAGAACGAGGAGAACTGATTCTGGACTCCATCGCCTAGACCAAAATGACTAAGGTATGTGTACGTTACAGCATATGTTATGTTAAATGTCAATGGGACATCTTGCCAATAAGGTCTTATTGACAGGAAGCGAAGGAGTTCCTTTGAATAAGTGTATTGAATAATTTGGTGAGCTTCTGCGATAGCCTAGGGTATGGAGTGTTTCCCTGCAATTGGGCGATCGTGGGTTCAAATCTCGGCCGGTTATTTTTTTTCATTCTTTTATAACCAAATTTTAAACATATTTAGAGTATGATGTATAGAATGTATAGAATATGTTTATGAGAATGTACAAAGAAGAGCTTGTCGTATAATTCTCGGCCCCAACTTTGTTAGCTCCAGCATGTCACTGAATCAATTGTCCCTGCCATCTCTATGTAACAGACGACACGAACTATGTGCTAAGTTTGCTTCTTCCTTGTTAAGCTCCACGACGTTCTCCAATTGGTTGCCTCCAAACCGTGTGAGTCTCCATGGCAAGAACCTTAGGTCTAAATACCAGTTAACGCAATTCAAATGTAGAACCGGTAGATATAGAAAGACTACACTACCGTACCTGGTTGACCTTCTCAATAACAAAGCACCACAGATAAGCACTTAGTAAGTAGATATTCTAAATTGAGTCTTGTTAATTAAGATATGTGATGTTTTAATGTAGGTATATCTGTTTGCTTTTAAACTGATTGTAAGACATACCTCAGTTCAGCCAATAGGCTGCCTTTGTATGTTTGTGTCATGAAATGACAAGAATAAACCATTCATATATATTAGTCTAACTTAAGTTTGATACATGTAGAGCATGAATGTTTTGCATTAACCCTTCCTTAGATTGTCTGCTAGGCTAAAACGCATCTCTTTTCTGGCTTGAAGTATGCATGAGAATTTCCTGACCCTTGGAATGCTAAATATGTTCCGTAGAAAAAGGCTATAGTAACATAGTATAACATAGTATACTAAAAAAGAAGTATATTTTGTGTTCTCATACTGGAACAGTAGGACTTTATCCTCTATTTAGTGCTCACATTATGTTTGACTGCTCTACTGCCAGATGTGCCTGTCTCTCTGCCTGGTCGTCTGTACCTTCCTGCTGACCAGCGGACTCGCATATTCTGCAGCGCCTCCCCAGCAACAACAAGTTCAAGGTACAACTTTGCATGCTATATTGTATCAAACTGTTACCTGGTCCAAAACGTGGAGGCAACTTTGCATTGCCAATTTTTTTTAATGTTCTGCTTCTGACTATTTCGGAAGCAATCTATCGCAAAAGTCTATTTTCTTTTTGTACGGAATGATGAACAAATGTGTCTTTGTTCTCTAACAGATGAAATATTGTCACCGTTGTCCAATACTGTAGCTGTATGTCACTATAGCGCTGCCGTGAACTTTAATAGAACTACCACGAACACTCCATTTTCGCCTTAGCGCGAAATAAAAACCATGCGATGCATTTAACGTTAGAGTATTTCGGTTGTTCGATTGTTTAAAATAGTGTCTATCGCAAAACCTACATGTATTCCTTTTTTTTTTTAAACACTGATGAAGAAATGTGTTTTTGTTCTCTAACAGATGAATTGTTGGACCACCTGTCAGCTGGAACCGCCCACAACGACGCTTCACAACAACAGATAGGTGTTAAAGGTCTGAAGAACGATGTTCCAGGTGCTGCTCACTTCCAGGACTGTGCGGCCCTCTTCCCTCTACTCTACTGGACCAATGCCGTGCAGGATGGAGTCTTCCCCATCAAGCCTGCGTCCTCGACTGACCACTTTGACGTCTACTGTGACATGACTACAGATGGTGGGGGCTGGACTGTCATACAGAGTAGGTTCAATGGAACTCTTAACTTTGTTAGAAACTGGGCAGATTACAAAAATGGGTTTGGGAGGGTCGAGGGGGAACACTGGCTTGGACTGGATAAAATTTACAAATTGACATCCCAAAATAACTATGAATTGTATGTGCAGTTAGAAGACTGGGAAGGCAACTTTGCGTATGCTAAATATGACACATTCAGCATTGGGGATGAGAGTACAGATTATACACTTATCATTGGGGGCTACAGTGGGGATGCTGGAGACCGTATGGATTTCAATAATGGTATGAAATTTAGTGCTAGGGATAGGGACAAGGATGGGAGCAGTAGTAGATACTGTGCTCAGTGGTTGTCGGGTGGCTGGTGGCACAACAATTGTGCTCATTCCTTCCTAAATGGTCCCTACTTCCAGCTAGAGGACTATCATGGTAGTGATACAGGGCATGGTATTTTCTGGGAAGCCTGGAAAGGTTACTGGTATCCACTGAAAGCCACCATGATGATGGTCCGTCCTCGCAACTTTACTCGCAAACTGTAACAGTTACTCAAGTTACATCCAGGTATTAAGATACGCAAAACTGTCATGCTGTCAGAAAGTTCTGACCGTTTCCAAATCTTATCCAATTGCTTGAGTAACTGATACCTTGCTTATCTTATTACCTGGATGTATAACCTTCATTGCTGTGTAACAATAACTGTTTTATGTTAGGTCACGCCTCTTTGCTTGCATCACTTAAAAGTTGTAGTAATACATGTGTATCACTAAGATAAGCAATAAGTGTTCATGAAGTTTGTTTATGACCTTCAATTTCTATGCATGACTATATGTATCTCTATTCTAATTTTTTCTGTTCCACTCCCCTTCTGAGCATAGAGAACAGACTCCGAAGGTTAACAGAATAAAATATGCCCTAGTACAGAGATGTGAGACAAAAAGAGACTTTGATTCTTTGTTGCAGTTACACAATCTTTAATTCATATATGAAGATTGGGGTACATGTAGCAGAAGTACATACAACTTGTTTTATCTGTGATTCTTCTCCAGTGAGATTACCTAGTAACAACTCTGCAAGCAAACTCCAGTAGACTTTCCATACAACTTCATTTCCTATCAGATAGTACATAGCTGTGTGCAGCCTTGGCTCTGGGTTTTATGTCATCTAGATATGATGGTTTACTGTACATGTAGATCACACTGTAGTCAAGCTATGAGAATACCTGCATTTCAAGCTGCATCAACAGAATAAAACTGGCAAGTAGCTAGAATGCACACCTTGTCAACTGTTCTCAGACAAGTCAGTTGATGCATAGTCAATAGAATATAGTCAATAACATTCACAGCACATTCACAAATTTGCCATCCTAATCCTTGAGAAATTACATCCAAATTCACTTCACCTAGATTCTGTAACAGCAAAGATTTTTCTCTCTCGTTATTCTTTTCTCTATCACCATTCTCCCATCTGTTTGATGGAGTGACTCCACTACTCCTCCCCTCTGTGGAGCAACTCCTCCTCTTCGTGGAGTGACTTTACTCCTCTTCCTCCTCCTCCTCACCATGTCCATGTCCACCTGTCGGCGCTGGCTCCAATTGGCTGGCAGCAGCCAGCTGACCAACAACCAATGAGACATCAATGAAGGTTAGACATCCAGGTGATAGAATAGTGAAAAATACACAGTACGAAAGTTACTCAAGCAACTGAATTTAACGGTTCTTGGTAGCATTGCACATGGTGTAAAATGCCTTTCCCAAGGGAACGTCGGGACATGGTGAGCATCGAACCCAGGACCTATTGGTTTTTAGTTCAATGTTCTGACTGTTGCGCCACACCGACACTACTGAATAGATTTTGAAAATGGTCAGACGTTCCAGTCACTGATGAAGCTTTGAAAGGTATAGTGGATGTTACCTGAAACATCTGACCGTTTTCAAAATCTATCCAGTTGCTTACAAATATAGTGTAACCAATGACATGACTTGAGACACAAAACAAACATTGGAATTTGGACTTTTTCATTATCAATGCTCAGGGGAGTCAATTTTCAGCAGGAATATCAGAGAAGCCTGTGCCTACATGTACATCAGTGGCATTTCATTTCATTTGATGACCCTCTCAATCGAGCAATTATATTGACCATCTACAGTTCAAAGAACAGACTACTAGTACAATAAAACACAAAAATAATGTGTAAGCTTGGCACATCTTCAACAGACGACGACCATACATTGAGAATGCAAAAAAACACCTGCCTATCCCAGACACCTGATATGGAAAGTGAATGAAAGAACTACAGAAGGGTGGAACTTACAAAAACGACGACAGAGCTGATGAACACGGCGTAGAAGGCGTAGTGGTAGGCGTCCATGCCAGGCGTCAGCGTTGCATTGACCTTGTCTCGGATGGAGTCGATGTGTGCCGAGTCTGCTACAGCCTGACGCTTTGAGGCGGCTGCGTCACCTGCAAGTACAATACAGTAACTTAGAATAGAAAAAATATTCAAGCTGTGTCTGTGTGCATATGATTGTGCAGATTTCTGTGTGTGTGTGTGTGTGTGTGTGTGTGCATGTCCATATGTATGTGTGTGTCTGTATGTGTGTGTGCATGCATTTGGGTGGGTGTGAGCATATGTATACATCATATTACATGTGTCTGTGTGCATATGTGAATGTGTGTGTGGGTGAGTGAGTGGGTGTATGTGAGTGTTGGTAACCTGTGCATGTATGTGTGTGTATGTGTCCATATGAGTGTGTGTCCCTTTGTGTACATATGTGTGTGTGAGTGAGTGGGTGTATGTGAGTGTTGGTAACCTGTGCATGTATGTGTGTGTATGTGTCCATATGAGTGTGTGTCCCTTTGTGTACATATGTGTGTGTGAAGTGTGTATGTATGTGTCCATTTGTGTATGTGTGTGTTTGTATGTAGTACTATGTACATGTACGTACATTGTATGTATGTCCGTATGAGTGTCCATGTGCGTGTGAGTAGACTTACCAGCGAGTTTTCTCCTTGAAGTGTGCAGCAGACGTCCTTGGTTGCCCACAAGACTTCTGCTGGCTGCAAGACTGCGGGTGGCGACAAGACGCAGGGCTGATCCAAGACTGGCCATCTTAGACAACTGTGGAAGAATAGGGACTTACTTATTTTTGACATATCCGTCCCTGCTACACAAGATACATGTAATCAGAGGGAAAAGAAACACCACCAGAAAAAACGAAAAGCCGGACTTACATCTGCTTCAATATCAATTGGCTATGTCATTGTGACGTGGGCTGCTAAATGTAATCGACTGAAAATGGCTCTTCGGCATTTGTCAGGTGGTTTCATCATGTAACAGATAATTGTGTACCAGGCAATGTTACAGGTAGTAGACGTTAAACCGGATAGTGAGTGTGAGTGAGTAAACATTGCAGCAATATTGTAACAGCCTACAGGGCTAGGGTATATCAATGTTTAACTATCATATTAATTTCCTCAGAATCAGATATCATTTTACGTACTTGGTTTCTACTCTGGAATTAAACATCACAATAATTCCTAAGTAGCATGCCCTTAATTTCAGATCATTCTGTACTGACTGAAATGTTGGTGTAAATTCATTTTCACAGTGACTGTAAAATCATTTATTTTTGTGGGGACTTAATGTCACCGTAGAAGGAGCAAGCAATGTTTTAAGTTTGTTGTGAAAACAATTCTGTAGAGCAGTAGTAATAATTATAAATGCATATTGGCGGTGTTATGAATTCGTGGTTGAGAGGTCAACCACGAACATTTCAAGATCTACAGTATTGGCGAGCAAAGCTATGACGTCACATGGACTCCACGCGACTGTTGTTCGCCCTTGGCTATGGATGTTTTTATTCACAGCTGTTGACAAAGCGTCTTAATTTAACCATATTCGCCATGAACTTGATCGTGACCTTCTGTCGACCTGTCGATCATGAATTTTACAAGGTCACACGACTGAAAAAAAAATCATGTTCGCACGGAAGTGATATATCAACTTGGAAGGGAACATTTTCGCTACAGACGCCCTACGATACCTCACAAGGTCCCAGCAACATCTAGGCTACAGTTAGCATCGTTCAAACTCACCTTTTGACCCGAAATGTGCAGTTTTTAAGCCGGAATTTGCAGAAGCTCTGGAAGTTTGGACCACAGACCTCGACCGGTTCTTTGACGTCACCTTGTGATGACCTTTCCCCTCTGACCTTCACTAGTTTCCTGCCCACAATCACTCTTGATCCCAGAGTACTGCGCAGAAAACTGTGCTACACTGTAGATCTGAGGCTGAGAAAATCTATAAAGATGTTGTTTTTGTCTCTTGTGATTCAAAAACTTTTAATCTCTTGCGAATTTTTGCCACAGTCCCTTTCGTGAAGATTGATTGTTGTGGTTAGAATGACATTCCGCTAGGTGTCGCTGCTGCAGGATACCCTGGGTACGAGAAGGACATGCGTACTATCGTTTGTGTCTCGAATGAGCCAAATCATCGTGATTTACCGTTCGGCGTTTGTTTTCTTCATTTCGGACATCATTTTCCCTCAGCAATCATGAAACTAACGGTTTACACGCTCGACGATAACATGTTTACTCTCGACGTGGCGGCGGAACTGGAATTAGAGAACTTTAAGGCTCTATGTGAGTTCGAATGTGGGGGGATCCCGGCCCGGGAGATCGCGATCCTGAACAACGGAGTTCCGCTGCGGGACGACAAGAAGACTCTGGGCGCCTTCGGGCTGAAGGACGGCGATGTGGTGGTTCTACAGAGGATGAGGAACCAGCAACAGGCGGCACCTCAGGCCCAGCCAGCCGCTACAGGTGCTCTACTTTACCTTAACTCTATTCTATGTACTTTGAGAATTGAGAGTAGAGTATCTAGTGTTCTATGCAACACATAAACTAAAAGGTCTCAGACCGCAGTTTCTTTCAACTACGATAATTTTAGGTAGGTAGGAAGTCTTTTTTCCAAAATCTCCTTTTGCTCTTCCTTGTGTGATCGTATAATCTCCCAAAGTCGGTTATACCAGCTATACATAGACAGATATAGTTACGTTTTCGAGCTGTTGTTTTCTGTGACATACACAACACGAGATGTACTGTACTGTACTGTAAATACAGATCTAGAAATGTTCACAGGTAGTTTTATGTTCACAGTTTTCGTGGAAAGCTCTTCACCGCAAATTTGAAATAACCGCAAAGGCGCAAACATTTCTGCCTTGGTTTCGTCCTGTGTTTCTGTAGCTATTGTTCAAACACGAACTTAGAACCACTCCATTTTCTCCCTTCTGCGAAATTGAAACCATGCAAACTTAGATGCATTGATAGTATGACTGCAGAGGTGGGAGAATATTAAAACTGTTCTGTGTTTTCTCCAGGAGGGCTGCCTTTCCCAATGTTTGACTTCAGCAACATACAGGTCCCAGGCGCATCATCATCTTCATCATCATCATCACAGCAGGCCTCAAGGTCGCAGCAACCTCCAGCAGCACCCCAAAGACCAGCTGATGAGCCCGCCCCGCCCCAGCTCCTGGAAATGCTGAGGAACAGTCCACATGACAGGTCACTCCTGAAGGAGCGCAACCCCCCGCTGTCTGAGGCTGTAGAGGCTGGAGACTTAGGTAACATAACCCCTCCCCCCCTGACATGCATGCATGCATACACAGACAAACACACGCACACACATACATTAACCCTGAGGTACAGTCTACATGATAGATCACTCCTGAAGGAGCGCAACCCCCCGCTGTCTGAGGCTGTAGAGGCTGGAGACTTAGGTAACATAACCCCTCCCCCCCTGACATGCATGCATGCATACACAGACAAACACACGCATACACATACATTAACCCTGAGGTACAGTCTACACAACAGATCACTCCTGAAGGAGTGCAACCCCCCGCTGTCTGAGGCTGTAGAGGCTGGAGACTTAGGTATACCCGGTAACATCCACACACACGCACACTAACAGACAGACACACGCACACACATACATTAACCGTCTGCATGACAGGTCACCAGGTCACCTGATCACTAGAAGCTTGACACGGACAGGGCACTTTCTAAGCTGCTGTCGGATGTTGTGAAAGCTGGAAGTAACTCCCCTCCAAACACGCACACACTGACACATGCACATCCACAACAGGACAACATGAATACATGGATCTAGTTTCTTCTCTGAGTATCAAGTTTATTATGAATGTTAAGTCTGTTATCATTGTTATCACTCAGAATCATAATTTCTCACATACGTCAAAGAAGTTAAGAATCCAACATAGTGACTTGTACCCTCTTATTCGTGCAGCCAAGTTTACAGAAGTGCTGACCCAGCAGCGTAAGGAGCGAGCAGAGAAGGAAGCTCAGCGAATCCGGCTCCTGACGGCCGACCCTTTCGACCCTGAAGTACAGAGGCTCATTAATGAGGAAATCCAGTAAGTACATCAACTTACATCAGAATCATTCAGATTCTTTACACGTACAGTGGACCACAATATGATTGGCCTGGCATTCATATTATTCTTGCTCCAATGGTTGCTCTTACGTAGAATAGTTTGGCCCCCCTTCCCATTATTTTATGACCCCAAATGTATGGTCCTTACTTCCTTACTTATGTTCCTTACTTATGGTCCTTATTTCGAAAATCAAATATTTCTCAGAAGCTGTGTAACTGGGATCAAACTTCCAAATCCTAGTGCAAACCTCATTAGTATACTGTTTACGGTTATGAGGACCATGCAATTTATTTGGAGTCAATCACTCAGACGTCTGGCCCAAATTTTGGGAGGATAATCAAATGCCAATGCTCTCTCTACCCATTGGTGTCAAATTATGCAAATAGACGCAATCAGAGGAACAAACAGAGCTGGAATAGTACGGGTACCAGGCTACACAATAGTAGCAGTGGTAGAGAAACATAATGCACATAAGATTGTTTCCATCAAGACCGATATATCCCTTTCCCTTCACTACAGGCAAAAAAACATCGAGGAAAACATGAACGTGGCCATGGAGGAAATGCCAGAAAGTTTTGGACAAGTCGTCATGCTTTATATTGACTGTATGGTGAACGGGCATCCAGTCAAGGCTTTTGTAGATTCAGGTACAGACATTTATACATTCTGCATGATAATATAAAGCTGTATATGTGTTATAATTATAAACTAGATTATCAGGGAAACAGGGTGTCCTCTGGATGTCCCTGGAAAAAGGAAGGTGTCTAATTTCCTTTTTTCTTAGCGTAGGGTCCTTGATGCCCTCCAACCTTGTACACTGTACACTATACATGTTACAAAGTTGTGCTGTTTTCCCTCCCAGGTGCACAGATGACCATCATGAGTAAAGCCTGTGCAGAGAGGTGTAACATCATGAGGCTGGTAGACAAGAGATGGGCAGGCATCGCTAAGGGAGTCGGCACCCAGAAAATCATTGGCAGGGTCCACGTGGGTAAGGAACTTCCCTGATATGCAGTGGGTTAGTTCAGATACTGTACAGTGTTCACCTTGCATTTTAAAAGGTCGTGGTCTTGTCATCAGAAGACTTGAAAAAGTACTGCTTTCTATGCTTAGCACCCAGCTATAGGAAAGAGCTGGAGACTGAATGCACTCCACTTTCAGTGGACTAGTCCTCCGCAGTAGTCGCTGGTGTGGCCCAATGGTTATAAAAACAGAGATGGGCACAGTCCTTGTACAGGTGGAAGCTATAGGGATTTTAGTTTACATGAAGCTGAAAGCTCGAAGCTGAACTTTGTGTACACATCAACTCTTTGATAGAGTAGGAAATATGATGATGATGAACAGTTAGGGCTTCAAACTGAGCTGTATTTGTTGTAGCAGTTTTTTCTTTTGTGTGATCTTCTTTTTTTGTCCCTGCAGCTCAGATCCAGATCAGGACCGCGTTCCTGCAGTCGTCGTTCTCAGTGCTGGAGGACCAGCCGATGGACATGCTGCTGGGACTGGACATGCTCAGGAGACACCAGGTGAGATACTACCCTCCCCACAAACACACATGCAACCCCCTCCCCCACACGTACACACAACATGCAGAAACATACAACACACACACACACATGCTGCTGGGGCTGGACATGCTCAGGAGACACCAGGTGAGATAATTACACAAGCACACACATACACAGACACACATACATCTTACAAACACACATATGCACACTGCCACACACATGCCCTACACTTAGACACAGAATCAAATATTTTCCTATACAGCAGCACGTAAAAGTTTCCCTTCAACCTCCCAAGGCTTACTTGAGCAAATCCATTTGAATCCATCCTTATTGCACTGTGATGGATCATAACTATACTATTTCTTTAGGATATACAGATATCATTAAAAAACATCTCCCTGCAGTGCACAATTGACCTGAGGAAGAACGTACTACTGATCGGGACCTATAGGTTAAGATATAGTTAGAGTTTCATGTTTGTGTAATATGTAATTTTATATTGTACAAATAACAATGTTATAAAACTCTCCTTGCAGTGCACAATCGACCTGAGGAAGAACGTTCTACTGATCGGTTCGTGCGACACAGAGACCCCGTTCCTGAGCGAGGCTGACCTCCCGGAGTGTGCGCGGTTAAATCGCCAGATCTCCGACTCGAGTCTCACCGACCAGGAGAGGGAAGACCGGGCTCTCGCCGAGGCCTTGGCCAAATCCGCAGAGGAAGCAGGTAAGAAGCAAGGCTCATACCTCTTTGTGTACAGGGTTCAAAATATGCAGGTCTCACTGCTGCCTTACCCTGTAGCCAACCCAACTTTGGTGCTAAAAGGCTACTTAAGAAGGGGAAGGGTCAAGGACCTGAGGAAGCAAGGCTCGTGCCTCCTCGTGTACAGGGTTCAAGATTTACTTTTAGGTTTATTTTTAACCTTGTCCGGGCTGCCTAACCCTGTAACCAACACAAATTTGATGCCAAAATGCTACTTCAGCAGGTGGAAGGTTAAAGACCTGAGGAAGCAGGTAAGAAGCTAGGCTTGTTCCTCCTCCTACACAATGTTAAGCCTTGAGCCTGCTAGAATATAAATACTAGTAGCCGTTTGGCCCCAAGTACTAGTATGGGGTTAGGCAGCAGGGATGAGGTTAAAATGCACAGGGTTTCCTTTAAAAGACACAAGAAAGCAGGTAGGATGCAAGGTTTGTTCCTTCTTGTGTACAGGGTTTAAAATGTGCAGGATTTACTTTTTAAGACCTAAGGAAACAGGTTCATTGTGTGTGGAGGTGTGGAATGAAAGCTTCACATGAAGAAAGGGAAGGAAATATGCTTACATGCATGAACTATGATTCCAACAAGCTGTTTGTTACATGTGTATATCAGAAGGGAATGGCTTAACTGAAATTTGAAACAAAGTTCTGATGGTTTGTAAGTACATCAGCTTTACAAACCTTTATAACTTAATATGTAAGCCATCTCCAGTAGCCTGCATTGGAAGTGTTTGGGTCATAATTACATGTATGTCTGAACCTTCTCTCACACACTCAGTCACTCACTCACTCACTTCTGTAAGGGTAAGACATGCTTGAACTCTGAACTCTACAGTCAGGTTGTGGATCTGACCCTTGACCCTTGTTCCTCTCTTCTGTCCTGTTTGTCTTTGTTCTGTCTCTCTCTGCCACCACATCACAAACACTTCATCAGGCAGGAAGCCCAAGCCTGCCCCCCTGCAGCCAGTCCCGCCTGAACCGTGTGATGCCAGACCCCCCCTCAAATCTGCGCCTCCAACGCTGCCATCAGGGGCGGTGGGCGGTCATGATGCCGAACCCCCCCTCAGTGCCCCTCCAGTTTTACAGCCTACAGAGACCACCAACGTTCCTTCAGAGAATCCACCAACTCAGCAAGGTGTCTGCCAGAAGTCCTTGCCCCAAGCTGCACCCCCTGTGCAGGGGTCATCCTCAGCAGGGTCAAGGTCACCTGAAGGTCAAGTGAAGGACAGTGATGATAATGCGGTGAGAAGGGAGCTTGTAGAACTCCAGGAGTCGGTGCAGAAGCAGTTTCAGCAGGCAGACAGCAGGCTAGCCAACCAGATTGGACAGATCTTGAAGGCGCTGGGAGCTCTGCAAGAAAGGTCTGCCAAGGAGTCTAAGAAGATGTTGGCTCAGCTGGACGAGGTGGAGGAGAGAGTCCGGAGACTTGAAGACGCCCAGAAAGACACGGCAGCCTCAGAAAAAGTGGCAGAGGGGGGTGACGTGTCAGAAAGCAGTTCTAAAAACCTGGAAACTTTAGAGAAGAGGCTGAAGCAGGTGGAGGAGTTTGTTCAACAGAAAACAGAGAAGTCAGCCTTGGAAGGAACAGGAGAAGCCTCAAAGGGACAGTCTGAAGCTGATGAAAAAGAAAAACAGGCAGAGAAGAAGTGAAAATCACAGCTAAGATGCTACAAAACACTGACTTCACAAAAGAAAAGATATTTTATAATTGTGGATTTCGGCCAACAGATAAAATCTAAAGATAAAATTAATGAATATAAATGTACATGTAGCCAACCTTGAACTTTGAAGGAAAAACAAAAATGACAGTAAGATTGGTGAAAATATCAATTCCTAATGATATGAAACATTGATCATGAAATGATCAGTACCCTTTGTGACATTGAGTTTGCAATATTGCAGACCAGCTATTAGGTGATGTGACATCTTATTCAATGTCCCAACTGTTCTTTTTCTCAGAACCAAGAGTTGTGTGTTTTTATTTACATTTCTGTATATCATTATCAATGACAAATGTTACAGTATATTCTCCCCTAAAACAGGCTATGCAACTTAGGTGTTGTTGCAGTGACACACACAAGTTTGCTGTAAACCCCCTTTGACGGACACAGGTGATCTGTAACCCCCTATGACGGACACAGGTTTTATGTCCTTCCAGAACTGGCCGAGCTAAACTCAAGAGAAGAAACTTCGTCGCGGGGAGAAAAGAGGAAAAGTACCGAGAACGATGTAGGCGGGCCCAGTAAGAAGACTCCCAAGAAATAACAGCAGCCAGACGTGAAGAGCATTTTATAATAAAAGGCCACACCAATTTATTTCCTTGGGTTTCAGACATTTTTTTGCAAAAATTCAGCAGACACTGCAGTGCAAAGTGAACCAGTCAGAATTTCCCAAAGAAAGGTGGCTGACAGATGATCACCAAAACATTGGTTAAATCAAAACACTTGGTTTTGTACAAAGAGTCTTTTTCTTCAGTAACTTACCAACCTGATGAAACTATGATGAAAATTCAGCAAGCAAACAAGATGAAGAGAGAGAGCTAGGACTAGAAGGAAAACTTGCATTTGACTATGTTTACTGCCTAAAACTTTGCGTACAAAGGTATACGCTTTCCCTTAATTAAGACTGTTTTTATTTTCCTATTTCTCTTCAGTAGTATTTTTTTTCAAATCCGAGAAACAATTGATTTAATTGGTGTGGCCTAAAGTCTGTTCTGGAGCTAGGAAGGACATAAAGCCTGTACCTGAGGTTGGAAGACACGATGCCTGTCTCCGAGCTAGAATGGACACAAAGCCTGTCTCCTTTACACAGTACATGAAGTTGTTGCACAATAATGTAGTACAGCCCTCCTCTGTTTTCAACGGTCGTTTTGATAATTAAGAACACTGTACTATTTTCTATTTGTTGCTCTTCTGTCTTCTGATTCTACAACTTCCTGCATGTTCATGAACTTACAAAACATGAAGACAACACTTGTCACTTACTTTCAGCTTACAGAGTTATATTCATGATACTCAGACTCCATTGTTGTTATCGTTGATGTTGTGGTGCTATTATGAAAGTCATATCTGGGTTCTTGATAGAATTAGGAGTAGCTTCTGCATGTTTTTGAACAGCAAATTACATCATTTTTTAACTTTGAACTGAGAATAAACATGTAAGAAAAGTCCAGACTCCAGGCTAAGGCTGGGTTGTTTGCATACGCTCATTTTAATTCACAGATGAAAAAGACATGTAGTGATTGTAGTTTACAAAGTTCTTTGTACACCAGTACATAATCACCTGCCAACGTTTCAGTCGACTGTCTGTCACCTTCCTCAGGGCAATGCTGACTTATTATACTTCACACTGCAGCTGTATTTGTTGGTATCTGGCAAAGTAAAGTATTGCCCTGAGGAAGGTCACAAAACACTAGCAGGTGATCATGTACTGGTTGTGTGCAAAGAACTTTGTTGAACAGTGAACAACCTGATGAGATGATGCAGGGATTTAGTGATAGTTAGGAAAAGTCTCAGTTTGTTTATTTTACATGGAGCAACCATGTCACCTTTTGACAGTTTCAGATGTCACAGAAGGAGCAGGATCCAAATCTAAATGCAGTACATGATAGAAAAAAAGGAAAGGAAATTGGCTGTTTTTTTTGTATCTGGAATAGAGAGAAAACAGTTGACAAAATCAAGTAAGATGAAAGTTTTAGTCTGCGCCATCTGTGTGTCATGAGATGTATATAGACTATATACTTATTCAAAGAGCCATTCTTGGTGGCTGCAATACCGGTACAAGTATCTGAAGGGCATGCTTGGACCTGAGATCTACATGTAGAGGACACAGAGATACAAGCAAACATCAGGGACAACCGCATACCCGAAAAATGAATGGAAGACTTCAAGTGGTTTGTTCTTTTTAACCCTATGAATGCTGTGCATTGGAAGCCGTACAGAGTGCATGTATTTCAAGTGCAGATGAGAGTCCTCAGGCTTGCAGGGCTAAAGCCTATAACAATGTCACGGCTGTCATAGACAGTCCATGTTTTCTATCGTGTTAACAAATGAAGCAGGTAGTCCTGGCTGGTTTGTGCCATGGATGAGCAATACACCTGATGTGGAAATATATTTTGTAACTCTAACATTGCCTGTTACACTATAGAAAAACTGCAGGATAAAACAGGCAAAGACTTTCCAGTGTGAGGTCATCTGCATGAATTGCTGAGTGATGCTGACATGAAACAGGACATGTTTTCTCTTGTCACTGTTGGTCTATGGATAGGAAAGTGCATATGGCTGTGAATGAAATGTTAAAAGATTTTATGTCAATGGGCAAGGCATGCACCCAATGCCTGCTACCAGTGGTCTAGCATCCTACTGTACTGTCTTGGCCTGTGTGGCCCAAGGGCTAAATAAGCGGAGATGGGCACCACCCCTATGCACTGAAAGGTGTGGGAAGGGTTTTAGATTTAACTAACATGCACCTAACACCTAGTACGGTCTCAATATTCAGCAGTTCACCTTTCATTGGACACAAATATAAGCTTGCATGTCACATTTCTTTATACACAACCCGTACTGTGTACATGATCACCTACCAACGTGCTGGTGACTCAGTGCACATTTGGGACTACATTCTTCCCACTGCAGCAGTGACACCTACGTGCAGTGTGAAGCAGAACCTGTTCGGAAGTAGCCTGGAATCCAAACCTATGATAGCTCCTGAGTCTCCTCTCTGCAAATAGGGACTCGTAAGCTACATGTATAATACGTTTGGAATTCAGGCTAGTTCGGAACGTGACAGAGGGTCACCAAAACATTGGCAGGTGATTGTGTAACAGGTTGTGTGTAACAAACTTTGTTATCCTTTGACTTACCGACCTGATGAAACTATTCAATGATTTAACTATTGTAAGCATGTTCTGTTGTTTTCGCAGGGCCCTCCGGCGCAGCAGCCAGCAGTTCCAACAATGTCAATGGCACCACATCAGCGGCCACACCACCAGCCGCGTCAGGCACGGCGCCAAAAGCACCGTTTCCAGAGGAAGACATCGCCAAACTCGTCCAGCTCGGGTTTCCACGACGACAGGCCATCGAGGAACTAGGAAGAACCAATGGCAACGTAGACATGGCGACTATGGCGCTACTGGCAAGGTCTCTAAAGTTTTAACGACGTAGAACCTGTTTAGGATCGCTCTGAATCAGGGCTGTCTCCAAAACCCGTCCCTCCGCCCTGGGACGGAAATTTTCTCGTTGGGACAGACAAAAATTTTACACCATTGGTCCAAAAAAATCTGAACTCCATGACATGAAATTGATGACAATGTATTCTTGGAAGCTCAAAATGACAGACTCAACAGCAAACATTAACAGCATTATCTCACAAATGATGAGTGGGACAGAAACAAAATTAAAGCTGGAGACAGCCCTGTTCTGGATGTAATGTGGGGGGGGGGGGGCATTCTGCAGCTATCAGTGCACCAGCAATACAGAAGGGTGTGCCCTTAGCAGGATGGGGGTTAAACACTTGGTGCAGGGATGCACTCCTAGGTTAAACTAACTTACAGCCACATTGTGACAAAAATTCCCAAATGAATTCTTAACATGTGGTTTATATATAAAGTACAAATGTACCTCAGAATGGACATGAGAGGGCTAAACCTCCATAGCACAGGCTCTCTGGGCCTTTTGGTAGCCTCCATAGCAGGCTCTGAACCGGCCTTTTTGGGGGCTAAATAATACACCTTTTGCAGCCAGCCTGTAACCATCAGCTACCCCCGTAACCATTTTACCGGCAAAATGGTTACGGGGTTGGCTGATGGTTACGGGCTGGCTGCAAAAGGTGTATTATTTAGCCCCCAAAAAGGCCGGTTCAGAGCCTGCTATGGAGGCTAGCCTTTTGGGGGCTTAGAATAAACTTTTTGCTGATGACTTCTTTTGTACTGAGCCTGTAACCATTTGGCCCAGTAGTGGGCCCAGAGAGCCTGCTATGGAGGCTAACCTTAATTTGGGTCTTTGCCCCATGGCCCAGTACAAGCACCATTATACGTTATCACCATTCTTGCCTCCTTGATATCAGACTCTACGAGTTGGACTTTGGGTCGCTTATAATATAATGTGCTTTTTTAAAATGATTATTCACATATCACGTCTCAATGCACTCTGTTTCTTGTTGGCTGCCTCTTTTAGGCTACCATTCTTGTACGCCAAAAAGCAATTACTCAAACAACTGGATATGATTTTGGAAACGGTCAGACGTTTCAAGTAGCATCCACTACTTTTCGTCAGTGACTGTGAGCAAGATCAGTTGAACAGCAGGTTTATAACCACGAACTATGAATTGATATGCAAATAAAGAGAAGACAAATTTTTTAGATAGTCCAATAGAAAGCGAATTAGACAACTCAAGACAAGGTTGAAGTAAAAGGGGACAATAGCTCCTATTGTTTTAATATAGGAGCTAAAGCTGGTTTGCCCCCAAGGCTATGTCCCAAGTGCCAGACAGTTCCACCCTTAGCCCTCCTTTCCTGTTGAGGGTTGGATTGTATATCCTCTCATATATTGCCTCCCTTACTCCACGTTCGAACCAGCGGGGTTCGCGGTCAAGGATATCAGTGGATTCGAGATTGAACGAGTGCCCCTGGTTGTGTTTTAGGTGGTGGAAAATGGCCGAGGAGTAGCGGTTAGCGCAATGTTCTTTGTACCTTTCATTAAGTGATCGGCTGGTCTCTCCGATATAAGTGTTGTTGCAGTTGGGTTCTTCACATTTGAGTCTGTAGATGACATCGGCCTTGCTGCCTTTGCGGGGTCGGTCTTGAGGATGTACCAGTCTTTGTCTGAGAGTTGATTGAGGTTTGAAGTTGGTGGCAATGTTGAAGTTTTGGAAGATCCGTCGGAGTTTTTCGGACACCCCTTGTACATATGGAATAGTGATGTTGGCCTTGTTTCTGTTGGTCAACAGTGTACACTTAGGCGTTTTCTTGGACTGGTCAGACGGTTTGAGGGCTTTGTTGAAAGTCCATCTTTGGTAGCCACATTTGCCCAGGGCACCACGGAGGTGTCTATGTTCGTCTGTTTTGGCAGTGTCTGAGGTGATGATGTTGTCTGCCCGATGAAAGAGAGTTTTTATTACTGCCAGTTTGTGTTCCAAAGGGTGGTGAGAATCAAAGGCCAGATACTGATCGGTATGGGTCGGCTTCCTGTATACTTCGAACTGGAGGCGACCATCCTTCTCTATGATGGTTTTGGTGTCTAGGAAAGGGAGCATATTATCTTGACTCGACTCCTGTGTGAACTTGATGTTGTCATCTATCTGGTTGATATGTTCAAAGAAATCATCAGCTACTCTCTTCTTTAGTCTGCACCAAGTGTCATCTACATAACGGAACCAGTTGGCCGGGGGAGTGTCCTTGAAAGTACTGAGGGCTTTGTTCTCAAATTTCTCCATGTACAGGTTTACCACGATGGGCGAAACTGGTGAACCCATAGCACAGCCGTGCAGTTGTTGGAAGAATTGTCCTTTGTAGGTGAAGTATGTGCACCCCAGGCAGAGGTCTAGCAGCTTGCATATTTGGTCCACAGATAACTTGGTTCTGTCTGCTAGTGTGTTGTCAACCTCTAAGGCTTCCCTGACTACTGACACCGCTTCTTTGGGGGGGATGCAGGTGAAAAGAGAGCACACATCATACGAAGTGATGATATCATCTTCGTCTAACTGGATGTCTTTGATTTTGTTTACGAAATCTGCACTGTTCTGTACATGGTGTTGAGACTTCCCCACTAAAGGTCCCAAAATCTTCGCTAGAAAACTTGCTCCCCGTAGGTGACTGAGCCTATACCAGAGACTATGGGCCGTAGAGGGACGTCCTGTTTGTGGATTTTGGGGAGGCCGTAGAAAGCAGGGGGTTGTTCCGATTTGGGTTTAATTTTTAGATAGGTGACATGATCCAGAGCTTCATCAGCTTCTAATTTCTTGAGGGCTTCAATGATTTCCTTCTTAAACTTGCTAGTGGGATCTCTTTTTAAAGGCTTGTATGTGTCTTTGTCCCCTAAGAGGTCCTGTATCTTCCTGTCATACTGCTCCCTGTCTAAGACTACTGTGCATCTGCCTTTGTCAGCAGGAAGAATCACTATGTCTTGATTAGTGGCCAAATCCTTGAGAGCGGTTTGTTCCTCCCGGGCTTTAGCTCCTATATTAAAACAATAGGAGCTATTGTCCCCTTTTACTTCAACCTTGTCTTGAGTTGTCTAATTCGCTTTCTATTGGACTATCTAAAAAATTTGTCTTCTCTTTATTTGCATATCAATTCATAGTTCGTGGTTATAAACCTGCTGTTCAACTGATCTTGCTCACAGTCACTGACGAAAAGTAGTGGATGCTACTTGAAACGTCTGACCGTTTCCAAAATCATATCCAGTTGTTTGAGTAATTGCTTTTTGGCGTATCTTATTACCTGGATGTCTAATCTTCATCGACGTACCATTCTTGTAAGTTGTAGAATCATCCCACTAACAAATGGGAAGGGCGTAACAGTACTAGTGTGTACAGTTCGGCATTATTTAAAAAGTTAAATGTTTCGAATGTTGTATAGTGTAGGAAAACGTTATGGGCATGTTTACTCATGTTGTCCTTTATTTGGAGGTACCTGTACTGTGTTGAGGTTATTTTAGATAGATACATTCCACTTGAGGACCAAAGCCATATCAGGCCAAGCTTTTAGTGAGCTATTTGTCTAGATGGTAGGTTTAGCCATAATTAACAATGTATGAAATGGTCAAAACTTTTTGTGTATGTAATGTGGTAGGGTATGTTGTGACATTCCTCAAAAATCCATGACGAGACACTAGGAGGATGAATTAGCTACATCTTTATTGTATTTATATAGATGTTCCTTGTAGACAGTTCCAGGTTGCACAGTGGAATGTATACTTTGATATAAAATCCAGTCAACATGTAAATAAATGCACAGTGGCAATACTCGTGTTTCTGGATGTTTTATCTTGTCTGTTTCTGTACACATGTCTGAAATTGAAATTAGAAAAAAAACGTAAAGAAGAGGAGTATCAGTAAGAGAAATTTCCCCTGTAAGAAAAACATTCTTTGAGTATTTGTTTACAAGTTCAAGAGCATTCAACACGACTATATCTGTATCTGTATAGCAACTTCAAAACGTGTAACACAGAAACCATAGTAAAGTTCCAACCACCCAGACAGATAGTCTGCGCAGGAGACTAGGTCAACAGTCCTATTCGTTAATGAATGACAGACAAGTAAAAGTCCCATCTTTGGGATTAGGAGTGAATAGATGCCGTTGCTAGGCGTGGCAGCATGAATCACCACGTCCCAGGGGTTACCACAGGTCATTTGTCACTCCTAGGGTATGGCCTATGTATATTTTATGCAGTGCCTAAAATCTAGGTCAGCGATTAATACAAATCCAAATTTACTGTACAAAATAGTTCGAAAGACTTTACAGAAATAATGTTTAAATTTTATGTACTTCAAAGTGAATGCGGTTAAGCATTATTTTTAAAGTAACGTAAATGGAACGTTTTTAGGCATTAAAAATACTACAAGCGCCAGCCCCGGTCCTAATTAGCAGAAGGAAAAGCAAGATGGCGGTGTTCCGGACAGATCCTTGCGGGATTATATGTATCATCATCACTTACGCCGCCGTTTTCTACGCGGATTACGTCGTGGTTCGACACTTGGCGATTCCTACCATGACGACGAACCTGTGGGGCGCTTTTCACGTCGTTCTGTTCAACATCGTGGTGTTTCTCCTCACCCTAGCGCACCTCCGCGCCGTGTTTTCGGACCCGGGTATCGTGCCCCTCCCTGCCAACAACATTGACTTCTCGGACGTTCGTTCCGCGGGGAAGAGAAAACTGTCGGAGAAGGAGGAAGACTGGACGGTGTGCGCTCGCTGCGACGCTTACCGCCCGCCCAGAGCCCACCACTGTAAGATCTGTAGGCGGTGTATCCGCCGCATGGACCACCACTGTCCCTGGATTAATAACTGTGTGGGCGAACTCAACCAGAAATTCTTCATCCAGTTCCTGTTCTACACGGGACTGGCGTGCTGCTACGCGCTCATGTTGGTGGTGATCTCGTGGGTGATCGAGTGTACCGGGCCCGGTTGTAAGGTAGACCACCTGGGCAGACAAACGCGCATCGTGCACTCTGTCATTCTCACCGTGGAGGCCATTCTCTTCGGGCTGTTCGTCTCCGCCATCATGTGCGATCAACTGTCCGCCATCTTTACGGACGAGACGGCCGTGGAACAGATCCAGAAGCGCGGGAGGGAGAGAGAGCGGCCCCGGAAACCCAAGATGGCGCTCCTAGCCGAGGTGTTCGGCCGAGGAAACTCTCTCATGTGGCTCTGTCCCTGCCAGGCCGCGCCCGACCCACAGACTATAAGTAACCCCCAGGAGTATGATGTATAATGAACAGTCCCTTGGTAGTATGGCATATAATGAACAGTCCTAGTTTGGAATGACGTTTATTGGTATTATGGATGGTCCCGTAGGGATACAACATTTGTAACAATGAGTCCCACAAGAGTAGGGTGTATAATGGACAGTCCCGTATAAGTGATGTACAATTTGATTATGCACAATCCTTCATGGGTAATGACCATACTATGACGTATAATGAACAGTCCCACAGAAGTATGACGTATAGGGGAACAACGTCTGAACAAAGCCCAAGAAGAGTAGGAGGTATAATGAACGGTCCCCCAGGAGTACAACATCAACTGACAGTCAAGCAGCAGTGCTGTATAAAATTAACAGTCACGCAGATGTCCAATGTAACACCATTACAAAGGCCCTGCAAAAGTGTGATGTAAAATGAACAATCCCGCAAACGTTCAGTGTAAAATGTCCCAAGAAATGCGATGTACAAAAGGGAACGGTCCCGCAGACGTTGGATGTAAAGTGAGCAGTTCTGCATAAGTACGATATATAATGAATGATGACCTTTATTGTACATACAGTGAACAGTCCTGCAGGCGTATAGTACAGGGATGTCCCGCGGGAATATATGACATATAACAGCCCACTCCAGAAGATTACATCTGCATAGATGGGTACAACAGACTGCCCTTGGCTTGTATTGTTGCCTTTGGAGCCCTGATCATGTATGTTAAACATGTCCTGCATTTGTACATGTTTTTCCTTAGGTATGAGCATGACAGGTGCTTTATTCTTATGACTGACAGTGACCGTATACTGTAATGTGTACCATTGACTTCTTGTGAAACCAGAAGTGCAAGTTGCCCAACCTTATCGACCGGTTAGCCTCCAGCAATGCCTTCCTAAGGGGTTATGGAATATGGATAATAGAATTTGGCAGAAAAAGGGTGAATTAATTAATGATTTGGCCAGGAGAGAGAAAACGCAGTTAGGGTAATACTTTCCCTAACAGCATGGGCAAATGTAACATTATGGTGGCCAAATTGGCCTGGCAAACTATTCTCCCTATAGCCAGCATAGTTGACTAAGTCTGGTAGAGACTACAGGCTGGTATTGACAACATACTGATGTACATAATGTGTTTCTCTAGTCAGCGGGTTGGGGGAGATTTCTGCAAGGTGTTGTGCATTTGTCAGTTAAGCCCTTTTAGGAAGGGGGTTATCCCCCTTAAGCCATAGCATGCTATATTTCAGGATTTAATCCTAAACCTAATGTTCTCTCACAGCCTAGGAACAATGTAACACTTTTCAGCCTTAACCCCCAGCATGTATTGAAATCGTCTGACAAAACATGTAGTAAATTCTGTCTAGGTTGTGTTGGAACAAGAGCTTTAGTTAATAGGTGTATGTACTTGCACTTGTGGTAATATGATGTAAGACAATCTTTAAAACCTGGTTAATAGATGGAAAGGGAACACCATGTGCAATATTAGAAATGTGAAACATTTTGTATTTTTCATGCTGACCTTTGACATTGAATGCAGAAAGGACAGCAATTTTGTGGAAGATACCTGTTCTGTCGATTATTTAACCATGGAACATGTTTCTATTCCCATTCTGACAATCTCTTCTGTGGCTGTGTTTTATATCAGCCATCTTTGTGTGATGTTGGCTAGAATGAATACTGGAAACAAGTGAAACTGGAACTATGGTGTATCGCTTGTCTTTATTTCGAGAGAAAATCTAGAAATTCTAGTGGTTTACTTTTGCTTGTTTCCAGCAATATTTGCGGTGAACTCTCCACCGCGACACCGTAAAACTGAGTCTTCCTATCTTATATTGCGTTACTACAAACTAACAAACAAACAAGCAGTTGTTTCAACCTAAAACGCCACTAACGTATCCTTAACCTCCTACCGCGAAATTAGATGTAAACGAACGTATTAGCCTCTACTCCCTTAGCATACCATTCACTCTATTTGGCCTAATTCGTCTATTTTTCCAGCGATCAGCGGAGCCCGGTAGAGCGTAAGAACATATTTGAATAATCAGTGATGATAATGATAAGTATTTAGCAATTTCTTGCCCGTAGTAACATAAAAAGGACAGACAAATAATGTTGACAGTCCAGTATAGCAAGTTGCTGCTCTGGTTAAATGCTGACTTTAACGGAGTACTAACTCCATAAGGGGTTGTTATCTTCCACTAGATTATTATGAATGTCTACATAATCAGCCCCTCGGGGGAGGGATCCATAGCCCGTAATATCGTCATGTCCCGATGTGAACAACACCATGCCTCAGCGGCCTCTAGCGATCCATATGAAAAGTGCACGGTGTTCTCTACTCCAGATGGCGTGATCAGCACCAAGGTCAGTATCGCACTTTACTTTTTTGAAACCTCAGCTTATCTTAATACGTTTTTATCCGGATTACCATATTTCAGATTAACGTTATCGCTTATTGTTTTCCTATTTCTGTATCACACTCTTGCATGATGAAAATCTCTGTGTGTATTGTAGCAGTTATCATTACAATTTGAAACGTTTATCAGAAACTTAAGATTTTTACTAATGCTCGTTTTACCTCACGGACTGAAAACAAACATTGAATATCAGCATCGTGTGGCACAATCGGTAGGGTGTTCCGTCCAGAACCAAGAGGTCCCGAGTTCAATACCACTGATGTGCCCCTATGTTTTGCCCTGGGAAAAGAACTCTACACGACTTTTCTCACTTCACTTAGATGTAAATAAGATACCAAAACCGCCAGGGGAACCAAAATCGAATCATTTCGAGATCTCATTAAGACATACCCACTCACTCATGTTAATCGAGGTCTTCTCGAGTTCATTCACAGACAGACAGACAGACGCACAGACACACCCTCCCGAAAACGTTACCTTCTTGGCGAAGGTAATTAAAACAGCAAATTTGTACTCTTATACAACCTACAGAGGAAACGGTCACATCCTCGCTAGCAGGGTCTCAACTTTCATCACAACAAAACGGTCCGTTCTAGAACAAACGTTTCTATTGCGTTGGCACGGAAACAACCACAGCACAACGGCAGTTGATCGAACGTCTCCATGGAGACTCTCCTGTAAACAACAACAGTCCCAGTTTGTTTGTTGCTCTTCACGAACACAGCGGCGTGGGTGTGCGCTGCTGGCGTGCCACGGAGCACAGTGTTGTCAAGGTGAGGCGTTCTCTAACATACTAACTACACTGGCTGAAAAATAGCCAAATAGCGAGAATAATCTGCCAGGCTAGGGGAGTTTGGCCGACATTTGCTCGCGCAGTTAACATGATGATGTTCCGCTAATTGGGCTCACTCTCCTGGCCAATTCTTTACCCTATTTTTGCCTAATTCTGCTATCCATATATAACCCTTTAGAAAGACCAGGTGGAGGCTGGTCATTTGGCTTGTTTCGAGACAAATTAAACTATTCCGTTTGTATGTATGTATATGAGAGAACATTTGATATGAAATGGCATGACAGAGACAACAACAACATGGCATATAGACAAGTAGAAAAAGAAGAAACGACCGAGAAACATTTTAAAAGCCTCCATACAGGCTTCACAAACGGCGTTTTCATGTTAGCCCGCTTCCAACGGTAGCTACGCTGTTGGTGTTATGTTGATATTGTTTTTTTTTCCTATTTTAATTGTTTCACATGTATATATATCGTACACAGTTATGCCTCATTGCCCAAAGGAAATTTTGGCTGTTTCTCTCGTGTTCTTGTTTAATGGTTTATATCGCACATAATTATGCTATGGTTCCGATAGAGAAAGCAGCTGTAACCTTTGTATATTCCCGAAGGAAATTTGGGCTGCATAGTCTGTCCCTCCATCGACCTTACACCGTTCTTCCGTCAGTTTGTCAGTTCCTCAGTTCCCCGACATGCCTGGAGCAGCGGCCTCGGCTCTGCGCCTGTCCGTGGTGCGCTCACTGCGCCTGCGCGTTCCCACCTGGCTGGAACAGTGCGAAGGTGAGGTCATCGATATTACATCGGTTCCCAGTTTTTCACTAGCCTTCGTCATTTCGGATGGTGACGTAAAGCCGACGTGTAGCTGGCATTAGCCTCAAGCATAACGCCCTTTGCACGTAAAAGGACCCACCACACTTATCGAGAAGTGTAGGATGTAATGACCCGCGGTGTGCTTGAATTGGTTGAAAACGCGTATACCGCGGCGAGTCCTCCGTGACGTTGCACAAATAGCTCTGAGGTCCCAAGTTAAGAATGTGTCATTTCAAAGGTCCCAATTCGTTTCATGCCATTGGCTATAGTGTCGGCTGTATGTTTAGATCTCGGATTAAATTTAAGCTAACCGTGGATAACGAATGTGCATCAGGTCTGGGTTTTACTGAGAAACTGCTGTATATATAGCCGTGGCGACTAACGAAGGGAGTTTTTGCTTGATATTACATATACTTTCCCTTCTTAGTCGTGGGGCAGTACTCGATTTCACTTCTATTCGAGCGACGCCGGCCTTCAAACTTGCACGCCGGGCCCGATTCTTGTTCTCCCTGAACTCCTAACACCCTTACCTGCGACGCCGGTCACTAAAACGACGCCGGAAACCCCATGTTAATCCACAACAGGGCTTGATGCGGCAGAAGTCAATGGAAAACAACATCGGGTCCGCCATTTTTGGTCTAAATTTTGAAGGAGAGGCTTGTACAGCCTGATTGGTCAAGCCCAGTCATGTGAGTAAACGCACCAATCAGGCTGTACAAGCGCGACGTAGCGATGACGTTCCTCTCCTTCAAAATTTAGACCAAAAATGGCGGACCCGATGTTGTTTTCCATTGACTTCTGCCGCATCAAGCCCTGTTGTGGATTAACATGGGGTTTCCGGCGTCGTTTTAGTGACCGGCGTCGCAGGTAAGGGTGTTAGGAGTTCAGGGAGAACAAGAATCGGGCCCGGCGTGCAAGTTTGAAGGCCGGCGTCGCTCGAATAGAAGTGAAATCGAGTACTGCCCCACGACTAAGAAGGGAAAGTATATGTAATATCAAGCAAAAACTCCCTTCATTAGTCGCCACGGCTACTGTATATAGGTTTACACTGAACCCATACATGATACCTGTCTCTAAATAACGGCCGGTCTTTACAAGTGTCGGCTTACTTCCCCTACAGCCTCCGAAAACCGTGCTTCGGCGGTGAATCGCTCGATCTGGAAACGCAAACTGGGTGTTGAGGGACCCAGGCTGGGTGTTGAGGGACCCAGGCTGGGTGTTGAGGGACCCAGGCTGGGTGTTGAGGGACCCAGGCTGGGTGTTGAGAGATCCAGGGTGGGTGCTGCGGGGAAAGGAGGCTTAGGAAACGCCAGAATGTGGCTGGTGGGTTTTCTATCTGTACGGAATCTGTACCTCTGTAAACAGTTTAACCAATTTGTCTTGATAGATCATTCTATCATAGTATCTTTGGTACACAACCCTAGTTTACTACATCTCGGCATCGGTTATGCTGCTTTCATCAGGGCGATATTAACTTTTTTTCTTGTCATGTGGTATGTTTTTAATATGGGCTTGTTCGTGCCTGAAATAAAGAATTTCTAATAATGATATATGCTGGTATTGTGACTTAATCATCACAAGAACACGTTCTCGAGCGTGACTCTATTTTTGTCGTGATGTCGGTTCGTTGCCGAAACGTTGGCAAAGAAAAGCAACAGGGTTGTGTAAACTTTTGGTTAAAAAGGAATCTGTAACGTTACGTATTTGTGACGAAGCTTAATATACCACGATATGTGGTGATGAATGATGTATCATATTGTGACTTGGTAGTAGGTGCACTTGGATAATTAACAGTCATAACGACCGTGCTATCGTTTTCAACCTTCCATTCACAGGTGCATCAATGGAGGAAGCTTGGGGCTAGAAGCTGACGGAATCGCAGAGAAGTGTAGATCAGATGTCTGACGTCATAGGGCTTGGTGTTGTCATAGTTTGTCTCCAAGCAGATGTTGGGGGAGAGATACATGTATTTGCGTCTTCCGTTTGTCCCGTTTAATTTGTCTTACATACTGTACGACCCAGCAAGAAAAAATTAAGAGCTTTACTCCCAACAGTCCCCAAAACGTACTTCCATCTGTATCATATTCATTATGTTGTAGTATATGGACAGGTGTATATCTGTGTATTATGTTCACATCGTATGCTAAAAGAATGTCATGTTGTATTATATGGTGTATGTGTGTGTATCATGTTCATTTCGTACGGCAATAGAACGATAGTTCGGGTGTCATCCTTGTTAGCTCACTGGGGCTCCCATACTGCCCCCTTACCAAGTCTGCGTGTGGAGAGTATGGGAGCCAGCTGTAAACAAACTAGGATGCCACCCACGATGATAGAAACTTAAACTATAAAGTTAACGTACTTAAACAGTAAGCAACAAAAAGAGTTATTTTCATTGTTTCACCTTACCTTGCTGCATATACTACTATGTGCAGGCGTTTTTCGTGTATGTATGTGTGTGTGTACATGTGTGTGCACACATAAAAAAAAGACTGGGGTGGGCAGGGATTATCAAAACATCCGAGAAAAATTGAAACTTGACACAGACAGGATGTTCTCAATTGCTACATTTTGTATTTGCTTCATTATCAAGCCAAAAGTAAGTAAAAACACTGCTAGAAGTATTGCCATTGTTTTACGTTATAAGTTGTATTTTGGCATCATTGGGCAAAAATAGTCAACATTATCCGGTCAATTATCAAACATCTACCTAGTACACTGGAACTGATGCAGTGGCCAAAAGAGTAGAGGGTTTGCCTTGCATTCGGTAGGTTGTGAGTTCAATCTGTGATCGAGTTATACACTGTACCAAAGACTTTAAAAATGGTACATACTGCTCTCTGTGCTTAGCACTCAGCCTTTAGTAGTTGAATGCATGCACAACTACCTGTGGACTAGCCCCTTGCTGTAGCAATTGCACAAAGTTGTGTGGCCCAAGGGCCGTTAAGATGGAGATGGGCACTGCCCTAAGCACCATCTGTTGCGGAATGGACTATTAACTAAAACTATATATAGTGCATGCACTAACATCTACAGACAACTAATAGGTTATTCCATTTTCGAGATGGTTGGGGTCCTACATTGTGGACGGGGCAGACAAATAGGAATATAAAATACAACATCGTACAAAAAAAATCATTTAAAAAATGCTAAGTTGGTCAACCCCTGAGCAAAATGAATGGGAGATTACAGTCATAACTGCCCAAAACGACCATTTGTGGGACCAATGAAATCTGGTCTATGTAGCTGCCTGTCTACTATAGACAGGATCCTTGATGCTTGTGTCAATGGGAAACATTATCTAAGGGACCACCTAAAAGTGGTCAGATTGGCCAGGTGGTCCTTATGTAAAGGTGGCCACTTGTACAGGCTTGACTGTATTACAAACTATCCTGACTGTATCACTATTCTACTGAGTCTTATACATACATCTATATTCCACATTAGTACATGTATGTGGCGTTTACTTTAGGTATCAGTAATACCTTTAGTTCCTGCTACCTTAGTTTAAATATTAAACATTCTTCTGATACTTCTAGTTATAAATTCTTTGAAGAATTGTCCAAGAACTTGTAGATTCCTTAAGACAGATCTGAAACAGTTGCTTCTTCCTTAAGACAAATCAGGAATAATTGCACGTTCCTTTTGAGAGATCAGAAACAATTGTAGATTAGGCTGTACAAATATTTGTACATTTCTTAAGTCAGATAATGAATAATTGCACATTAAACTTAGCAGCTTTCTGCTATTTTAGACCAATAAATAATAAGTATTTCCATGTAACACAAAAATCTTTAAGATTTTACATTATTTCTAGTCTCTATGGACTTTGTGGGTATCTGAAATAGCTGAGTTGACATATTTTTTTGATGTCCACTAATATCAATTATTATTAATTATCTAATAGGTGTCAAATGGTGAAGTAAGCCTTCTATCAAAAACGATATTGACTTGCTGCGGACATCGTTGGTAGCAAAACACAACCCTCTGGTTTGCTAACTCCTCTGGCATCTAACTATTAATATTCAACCTATTTCTTAGTATTTGGCCAATTTCAACTATTCCAGTTACCCACCGAGTCTGGTAGAGATTATTATACATTATTATATTATTATATTATGTAGTGCTAATGAAATGAAATTTCCTCAATCATTCACGGAAAAACTTTTTCATTTCTTAAAACATCTATATGCACTCTTGATATCAGTTGTCTAATGTGTGCTATTTGGTGGGACAAATTACATGTAGCAATGGGTCATGACATCATAGAAAAGACTGTCTCGTCAGTTGGTAAGGATTAGAGTCATTTCTGTGACGTCACGACCTGTTGCTAGTTTGTCCCACTTAGCAAGCGGCCATCAAGCTCCCCCACTCATGTGCAAGCACGTCCAACCCCCAGACGATGGGAAACAGAAGACGTTAAACTGGAGAGTGAGTGAAAGAGCACACAGTAGACAATTGATTTAAAGATTACAGAATGAGATGTTTTCATAAAATACCAAATTCTTACATGAATGATAGAGAAAATCTCACTTTATTGGCACTTAAAAGTAACTATGACTACCACATGCACCGCCACATCACCTCACATCAGGCCAACCCGCTGTCGGGTATTTTTTCAACGTCCCTTCTAACAATCTGTCCATCCAGAAATTTAACCCGCTCAGGACCCAGGTTGCGTCTGTCGGCCTCTCCTCCTCTTCTTCTTCACTCGTGCTGTCGTTCAGTCCGACAAAATCCCCGTCCAGCGAATCACGTCTCTTCCGCTTGTGGTTGCTTTGTCTCTCCTTGGGGTAGAACACGTGGTAGTAACAGCGATGGCCGTTTGCGGCGATGACGATTCCCTCGCAGTTTGGTACTGTGACTTTGGCGGGAAAGTCGGCGGTGTTCTGCAGAAGCTCCTCCAGCCACGCCTGGTTTCGCTCCAGGAGAAGAAACCCGAAACCAGCGATCTTCGACTCCCTGGGATACAGGAGGAAAACAAGAAATATATGAATCCCAAGAATACTGTACATTTCAATACTTAACAGTCATTTTATTTTCGCAGTCTTCAGATTTCTCCAGCGTGAATTCTTGTCACTGCAAATATTGTTTGTATGACTATAGCTTAATCATATACTAAGGAATTATTTCAACTACGAATTTAGAACACCACAAAAGCCGTCTCTTTCCTCCTACCACAAAATAAAACTATCATGAAAGTAAATCTACATTCATTTAGTTTCATCACGTTTGGGACGACAGTAGAACCAGTATTGCCCTAAGGAGGGTCTTGGTTGAGAATAAAGAACTTTTTTAACAAAGAACTATGAAGTAAATTAGCAAGTGAAATCCTCTCACCTTGCGTAAGGGTAGACCTCCCGCGCGAACGTCTTGAGGAGCACCTCCCTGTTTTCCTGTCCCACAGCCAGGAGAACAGTCAGCTGGCCGGGTCGAAGGTCGAGGATCAGGTTAGCGTAGGTCGAGGGGACAAGTTCGTCTAACTCCAAATACCTCCTCTTTCTGTGGATGGAAACATCATCAGAAACAGGGTAGAAAATAATCCATGAGCATCATACAGTATATCTTGAAACGTTCACGGCAGTTTTATTTTCACAGTTTTCTCTGTGACCTCTCCACAGCAATTTCATGACACTTCAACTATGTACTCCTACTTAACTATAATTTCCCAGTTGCTTTTATATCTGCAATTTGATCTCTCTCTCTCTCTATCCAGTTTTACGTCTTTTGTTCCCCATCATCTGGGGGTTAGACGTGCTTACACATGGATGGGGGAGCCCCAGAACTCTTCATCAAGTGCAAGTCTTTTTTGTAGCAAGAGTTTTTACGGCTGGATGCCCTTCCTAACGCCAACCCAAACCCTATTGCTGGGCTTGGGACATGGGAAATACGTGTTAAGTGCCTTTCCCAAGGGCACAACGTCTGGGTGCATGTCCGGACATGTTTGGGTATCCCACTGGGGATTGGACCTGGGTCTTATTGGTTCATAGCCCGATGCTCTGCCACTGTGCCACACAGATGTGACCAACAAGTTAGTAAGAAACAGTGGACACCTGAGGGTTGCTCTTGTCTGAGCAGAATACAGTCAGTAACAAAACATTATTTCTAACATTCATTGACTAGTCTGATCACTGTCCAGTCATCAACTTACTAGTAAGTAAACCATCATTGGTTACCTGGGGGTTGGTCCTGTCTGGTCAGTGTTTCCTCGGTTACAGTGAGCCGCTCGCTGTCGTCTTTCTCGTTTTCTTTCGTTCTGCATCTCCTTACTGTAAAACAAACATGGCGGAAATCATGATATGGGGGTCAAGGTCCCCTGGGCTGGTCAAGGACACATGGGCTTCTGAAGGTCATTTAACTCAACAAGGCTGTTAGCTATGTGTGGAATCATCAAGGTTGCCTGGGCTAGCCAAGGTCACATGGGATTTTCAAGGTCATTCAATTCAACAAGGCTGTGTGAAATCATCAAGGTCATGTGGGCTTAAGAAGGTCAACCATTATATAAGAACAGAAAAACAGTTTAAGAAATTTGGGTTTTTAGAAATGTAGGAAAGGACAGTGATGTTCAGTCCAATGGGAAATGTTCCTGAACTTTTTCTGCACGATAAAATCAAATAGACGAGTTCATTTCTGCTGTAAGAAGATTTGAAATAATGAAGCTTTAGGATATTCTTGCAGAATTAGTATGGCCTTTACTTACTTTGCCATGGAGAGAACGAATCCCCCAGCAACCACCATCAACAACGTCAGGAGCACCGAGATCACCATGGTGGACTCTATACTGTAGAACACAACAGAACATCACACTTAGTTACAGCAACACCAAGATCACCGTGGTGGACATGTAGAACACAACAGAACATCACACTTGTTACAGAAGCAAAGCTCTATACTGTAGAACACAACAGAACATCAGATCAAGAACCAGGACAAAAGATACAAACACCAGAAGTTTTGCTGCAGTACCAACGAAAGCCGCAAAATCGATCCTGACCTCCGTCTTACTATTAGTAATACATACCCACATACCAAATACTATCACAATCCAGAAGAACTTCCTTAAATTATGCTGATCGCACCTATGTAGAAACACAAAACACACGCACACACGCACACACACACACACACACACACACACACACACACACACAGACACACCATCTTCATGTTATGAACGAGCTGTACTCACACGTCCATGTGGTGGTACCAGTCCCACATAAAGTACCACGTGTTACGTATTTTCTTGAACAGCTGTATGATGAGAGCCTGTCAGAACAGTAATGGTAAAAACATATCAGGTTGCAAGGACGAAAAGCTGGAGGTCTCTGTGTGTAAGCAGAACCACAACTCATTTGACAAGCAAGTTTAAAAGAATGCACCACACTTATTTATGAGATCTTGGGTTTGTCTCAGTGTGTATATTCATTATGGACTCATTACACAATCATACAGTCCTGATTGGGCAAAGGGCTATATACATTTAATTTTGTACCTAAGCTATTCTGCTATAGTCACAAATAGAAAACTGGCTTCTGTGCCGCACGACGAATAAAGGAATAAACAACAGCAACTTCTTTCATCGACCTTGCCTTAGCAGTCGAAGATGACTTCTTTCCTGGCTAGTTTTAGGTTTAACCAGCTGGTTATATGATTAAACTGTTTCCTTACCGGCTGGTCCTCCCTGTAGAGTTCTGGAATCTTGGCGGAGAATGGGAGTTGCTTCTTCCCCTGCAGAACCGTCTGCAGCTCGGAGGTCAGGCGGCGGTGGTCGTTCCCGGTTCCCTGCCAGCCGGTCGGCAGCCAGCCATACGCTACAGAGAACTCCTCACGGCGCCATAAAAGCAGTAGCTGAGGGGGGTAGGCATCATGGTGAAATACTCAATATCACTATTAGTAATACTATTACAGATACTTTATTGTATGGATACATTCAGTAATATTTTCCAGTTTACAAATAGGTAAGTACATATGAGAATGTTTAGATATTACAAACTGGAGTGTGAACAGTAGTTAAAAATCTACCTTTAAAGTTCGTGCATCTACACTTCTAGAAAACCTCTTAGAAGAACTTTTGTTGTGTCGATAAAGTTCCTTAATTCATAAATATGTTGTTGATAGAATCTGCAGGAGTTCTTTTGTGAGCAGCAGCAAACTCTTCACAAAGAGTGAAATTGGCCAAAGTTAACCATGTAAGAGCTAAAGGAAGAACTCAAACAGAGTGACATAGGGTAAGGTTAACCCTATACAATGTAAGTGCTAAGGACTGACACCAAGAAAGGTGGGGTAATGTTAACTCTATGAGTGCTAAGTACTCACAGTGACTGACGTGGAGATAAACGCCCCCTCTAGTCCTTCATCAAACTTGTCCGCAAAGGAACCCTGGGTACTCTCGTACAGGTAGCTGAAGGTCACGCGACCTTGGAACTCCTCGGCCGACTTTGCATACTGCCGGTACGTGTCACGGAAGAAGTCATGGTCTGCATCATTGTAGGTAAAGAGGATGGCGCATAACCTGGAAGGTCAACATTTTTTTACTGTAGGTTTACGTTTCTTTCTTATATCTGGGATGACTTGCTGTAAATCTTGAAATGCTTAAATCACACTCACTCACACACTCATTATCAAGTTTATTGTCTGCTGTTCCTCATCTCACAAGCTTGTACCTACATGTATATGTCGTGGCTTGATGGCAGATCACCAGGTACATGTACCTCTGTCCTGAGGGTTAATGCTGTGTTGGTTGAGGTGGTGAAAGTCTTCCCTTTGCAGTGGTTATACTATCGTTGTGACTTCTTACCACAAAACCTCAACACTGCAAATAAGTGTTTTATGATTTTTTGTGTAATAGAGAATTGTTTTAACCACAAACACTGTGAAGAACTCCCTTTCCTCCCTACCACAAAATTAAGTCCCCACATAAATAAATGAATTGCCAACTCAAAACCACTTTAATTGTTGGATTGTCTGAAATGTTGGAAGGAAGCTTAAAAACAGGTGCATGACCTAAAATGTTTTTTCTAGAAATTCAAACTAATTGATAGGTGTAAACTTGAAGGAAGGAAGAAAAGAAGGAAAAGAGACGAACCTTTCGGGTGTCTGGGACGTGTCTGGAGGACAGACCTCGTTGAAGATGTCTTGAGAGCTGAGTCTTGGCAGGAACAGGTGAAGGTTGGAGGAGATCTTGGCGTTTAAGGAGCCCTTCTGCATCTCACCTGCCTAAAGAAGACATGATATGATTACATACTAGTACACAAACAAGACCATAGCATGTCCAGGACAGAAGATATAAAATCCGGAAGTCCTGCAGCAGTACCAAGGTCACACATCAGGGGGCCCAAAATCGACCTTGACCTTTGCCTTCCCAACACCTACCCACACACCAAATATCCTTACAATTAAGTTATGCTGATCACAAATATCCTAAAACACAAACACACACACAAAACAACAGACAGACCAAAAACTATACCTCCATTCTTCATGGAAGTAAGAAGTGTGTAAGTGATGAACACACCTCCAGCCGATCTGCAGGCTTGTCTTTGTCTTCCTTAAAGATGAGCAGCGTCGGTCCTGAGCCCACATCAAAGTCAAACCGCAGAGTCTGTAGGGAGACAAGCATACAAGGATTTTATTTTGTGGTGGGAGCACATAAGAAGTTTTCATTTCCATTCTGGGGTTAGTGGATCAGTCTGGTTCTTGGTTGACATCTTGATAGTTACCTGTTATGTCAATCTTTTCACAGATGTGGCAAATCTCAGCAATCAATGAATAGATTTTGAAAAAATGAATAGAGATAAATAAATCATAAAATAAAACTGTACCTGAGTGTTTGCTGCTTTTGTGTTGGCGTAGCCGAACACCACACGTTCCTGGTACGCGAAGCTGACGACACGGTACAGCAGCGACGGGGCAGGCTTCTGGGAGAACAGCACAGCACGGGGCTTGTTGTCATGGCGACAGCCTGACACGAAATCATTCAAGCTGGAGTCAGTCACCTGCAGAATCAGAAAAAAGGATCAAGGTTCAAGGTCAGTCACCAACAGGAACATGGGAAAAGGTCAAAGTGTAAGGGTCAGTCACCTACGGGAACATGGAAAGGATCAAGGTTCAAGGTCAGTCACCTACGGCTACAGGAAAGAAGCAAGATAGGGACATGGTAAAGGGAAGAAGTTCATGGGTCGTCATGATATACGGGAAATAGACAAAGAAATGTTGCAAAACATGTTGGAAACAATCAATACCAAGGGCGTTGGTTCTTTTTGTGTTTATTTGCAATTGTGTTTGTCAGTGTTTATTGGTATGTTGAAAAGCTCACCTCCATGATGCTGACAGGCAGGAGTCTCTCCAGAAAGCGCCGGATGCCTTCCCGGCTTATAACCCCCACGTACGTTACCGGCCGCCCGTCCACCACCGCCACAATCGCCGGCAGACGGGAAACACCCAGGCGCTGCGTCAACTTCGCCGCAAAGTCGCTGTTTACTATCCCCATCCCGATTCCTGTACACACATAAGCACCATTTCTGTTAGTACATCTACAGACAGCATGTTTGCAAACAAGAGTAACACCCATTCTGATCCCAGGAAAATACTTAAATACATAACTCTGTAACTACTTTTAGTACATACCTCTAACCCCCTCAGTGTAGACCCCCCTGCAGTACAAACCCCCTCTTATACTACAGACCCCCCTTGCATTACGGACCCCCCTACAGAACAGTACCCTCCCAAACTCACCCATGGGCTGGAGCTCGTCCACCAGACTGTCCCAGACCGGCTCCACCTGCAGACAGGGCAGGCACCAGTCGTTGTACACCTCCAGTAGAAACGGTTTGACGCTGCTCTGTGGCAGGACTGTCTGCTCCCCCTACAGTACCCCCCTAAAGTACCCCCCCTACAGTACCCCCCCAGACTCACCCATGGGCTGGAGCTCGTCCACCAGGCTGTCCCAGACAGGCTCCACCTGTAGACAGGGCAGGCACCAGTCGTTGTACACCTCCAGTAGGAAGAGCTTGACGCTGCTCTGTGGCAGGACTGTCTGCTCCCCCTACTAGTACAGTACCCCCCCTACAGTACCCCCCTAGACTCACCCATGGGCTGGAGCTCGTCCACCAGGCTGTCCCAGACCGGCTCCACTTGTAGACAGGGCAGGCACCAGTCGTTGTACACCTCCAGTAGAAACGGTTTGACACTGCTCTGCGGAAGGACCGTCTGTTCGTACTTGTTCAGCGTGACCAGCATCTCCTGCGCCTTGTCCCGGAACGACTCGCGGTGCTCCTGTTTAAACATTTGATTTGAATACATCACCAACAAGTCGCTAATGGGCCCCAAATCCTATCATTTTGAGGTCTCGCAAAGACCTACCCACCTAACAAATATGAAGACAATCCATCCATGAATTCTTGCAATGCATGAGTTATCATGTTGACAGACACAAACACACACACACACACACACACACACACACGCGCGCGCTGTGCAAAACATAACATTCTCCGCGAAGGTAATAAAAAGGGAGGGCAAAAGACCCCTTCCACACACTAAAGACATAAACATCAACAATATATTACAGTGGAAACCAACCAAATATTTTCCGATTATTGAGCTGTGGCTGGAAAACAACAGCCTGGCATCGAACCTATTAACTGTAGCTCCCTAGTCTCCTCTCCGCATATCAGCGCCAGGTCTTAACTTACAGGGGAGTACCGAAAAGTGTTGGATTAAAGTTGCATCGGATTAAGGTTCAGTGCCTTTGGAACATCAGAGGGACGAACCTGGTTCCCGTAGTGGAAGTGGAACGTGCGGAATGGGTCCCGCTGGTGGAAAAAGTGGAACGGGTGTCCGAACCCCCCACCGAAGCCGTTGTCACGGAAACCGTCGCGAGAGCCAAAGTTCAGAGGGCCGCGATAGTCGGGGTCGCCGTAGTTGTCATAGTTGGACCTTTTCTCCGTATCTGACAGGACCTGTTAGCGAAGAAGTAGAAATGAATCAATCTATCAAGAAGCTAACCTCCGTCAACGTATCATAATATAAGACAGGACACATGTACATGTACTTGTGCCCTAAACCATTGAGAAAGCCACACACAAGGAAAAATTAGTCTGGGTGTGGGCTTGTTCTAAACAGGAACTATGTATATGTGACCACGGCTATAGCATTCTTTCTGAAGAAGTGGCGTTTTGACTTGAGGTTGTCCACTTGTAACTATTTGCCTAATTCGTCAACGTATCAATAAACTGCATAGCTCATGGTATGATTTGCACATATGCAACTTTGCACAGTGTGATACCCATTCTTTATGTAAAGCAAAGGGCCTTCCACTCTGACATATTGCCCAAAATGCATCTCATTGCACGTGTGCACTTCAAACTGCGAACTAGCTTATATAAGCCCATTCGTGATTCGAACTAAGCACGTGCAACTTGTCAAAGGTGAAGGCCACCGGCTTGTTAACAGTTCTTGTCTCGACATTGTCTAGATTTGACTTTTTCTTACGTCTCGGGGGCCTTTACCTTTGACATGCGGTGTCGGAATTACGAATGGGCTTATTATATCGTATCCTGTCCAACCACCTATAGGACTGACCTCATACGCCTGGTTAATCTCTATGAACTTCTGCTCCGCTCCGGGGTCCTTGTTCTTGTCAGGATGCCTAAACAACAACAACAACAACAACAAACAACGTTACGATCATCCACCCTACATCTGCTTGGAGATAATTGTTGGTTCCTGCACGCATGTCGCCCCCCTCCCACCCTCAATACAAAACAGAAATTTTTCAGTCACCTGCAAACCTCTGCTGCAAACCATAGTAATTATCCAACAGTATATTCTATACACTATCCTACAGGAAAAATAGATAGCAGAAAATTGGAACTATCATATCATGTATTTATCAACCCGGAAGAGTCTTGTTAACGTTATATGTTACCGCTATGTGCAAAATATTATCAAAATTTTATCGATGTCGGCTCACCACTCCCTGGACAGCCGGCGGTAGGCCTTCTTGACGTCCCGCTCGTCTGCCGACCTGTCCACGCCGAGCACCTGGTACGGGTCCATCCCGAGGCAGCAGCTCAGCAGAGACAGGAGCGTCACGCTCACAAACACAACCGGCGCCTTCATATCATAAACCCAGCTATGGCGGAACCTTGGCTCTCGTTCCCAGGATGTTGTACCACCGTACGCTGGGTACGAGAACGCTCTCGTTCTCAGGACGTTTTACCACATGGCCACAGTACGCTGGGTACGGGAAGGCTAATACTAGTAGTTCCCAAAAATCGGAACCACTATTTCTGTAACGTTTTACGTAGGTATCCTAGTTAGTTTACGGGACTCCCATACTCTCCCCTTACTAACTAGCCTGATATGCGCATTTTTGCGTGAATACTTTTGCCAATGTTATTATTACCAAGGAGCTAATTATGCATAAACCGGCCTAATTTGCATAAATTGATGCAAAAATGTCGTAATCTGTGGAAAATGTCATAAAGTGGAAAATGTAGAATTGCATATTCATACCCTACATAGAAGTATTAAATCCAAAAGGAAAGAATCGAACAACAGATCAAGAGACTTGACAGTTTAATCAATGAATGGTGAACTTCAAGTCTGGCAAGGAGTCAAACATAACCACTCGAACTTAAATTTCTGCTGATGACCTCATACCAAATTTACAAAATTATCTACTCCAACTAGTCCAAGCAGAGGTTTCGATTGAGGGGCCAGGAGTGCCCTGGATAATGTAGAGGGAGGGAAGCGTTAGAAATTGCAGTCACTCCTAGCTCGCCCGATCGAAATTCTGCTTGGAGAATACCTCATACCTGGAGTGTTAGATATCATTTCGTCTGAAGGTATACAGTGATTCCTATGACTGGCCTGACTACAGTTGCTAAAGTTCGAACAAGAAAAACTTTGGCCATTTATGTTGTAATTCTCATTTTATATACTGGCAACGAAACAAACGAAAAATAACAACAAAAACCCTTTCAGATGTAAACAAGAAGTCTGAACATTCAACTTGCATTTGTAATATTCAACACAGACTATCATCAAGTTCTTATTATTCTAAAAAAAACAAAGAAGTTGGCAAGAAACATAAGATGAACACAAGAAAAAGTCTGAACATATATGATATCTAAATATATCAAGTTCTTATTATTCTTAAGTTCGATATTATCAAACATGAAGCTTTTTCCGGCCAATCACCTAATGATGTCCTAAGATGCTGCACATACAGATAAGTAACATCCTGCTTCTATAATTACCAAATGTACGTTCTTTATTGCAAGAACTTTTCTGATGAAGTAGAATTCCTCTCTTTTAATTAAGTTTTATACCATGCACAATTCTCAGTATGTTCTTATGTTACTGAATGATAAAGATAATTGCTGCAAAATATGATATATGTAAGGTATAATTTTTTTTCCTCTCAGGTTCTCAAATTTTCAGCAAGCATGTGCTGCACTCACAATATGGCTCTCTTCATCTATAACCTGGTATCCAAACCTTTCATAGCTGCCATGACTCTTCGTCCACTTACACAGAGACTCAACAGCTCGCACACATAGGTTTGGATACCAAGCTACTTCTTCATGCTTTCAGTTCAAATATGAAGTTCTTTCTTCTCTGTTACTCCCAAAATCATGACTCTGATGGAAACCTCAAGACTTGCCCTGTACCCACACTCCCCACACATGTAGGGTTTCTCTCCAGTATGAGTTCCTATGTGCTGGGATAACCTTGACGTTTCTCTCCAGTGTGTTTTGCCTTTAGATGTCTGGCTAAAGTACCTTTATTCCCAGCAGAATAGTCACATTGGTCACAGTTGTAGGGTCTTTCCCCTGTGTGGGTTCTCATATGTCGAGATAGGTGAGATATACTAGCTGTCATGTATCCACACTCCTCACATTTGTAGGGTTTCTCTCCAGTATGATTTTTTATGTGCTGTGATAGGTGAGACTTATTAGCTGTCTTGTATCCACACTCCTCACATACATAGGATTTCTCACTGGTGTGTTTAGCTTGATGGTGTACATCCAAATAGGACTTCCATGCTGCAGAATAGTCACACTGGTCACACTTGAAGGGCTTCTCTCCAGTATGAGTTCTCATGTGCTGGGATAAGTGAGACTTCCGAGCTGTCCTGTATCCACACTCCTCACATTTGTAGGGCTTCTCTCCAGTATGAGTTCTCATGTGCTGGGATAAGTGAGACTTCCGAGCTGTCCTGTATCCACACTCCTCACATTTGTAGGGTTTCTCTCCAGTATGCGTTTTTATGTGCTGTGATAGGTGAGACTTCTGAGCTGTCATGTACCCACACTCCTCACATTTGTAGGGTTTTTCTCCAGTATGAGTTTTTATGTGCTGTGATAGGTGAGACTTCTGAGCTGTCATGTACCCACACTCCTCACATTTGTAGGGTTTCTCTCCAGTATGAGTTCTCATGTGCTGGGATAATTGAGACTTCCGAGCTGTCTTGTATCCACATTCCTCACATTTGTAGGGTTTCTCTCCAGTATGAGTTTTTATGTGCTGTGATAGGTGAGACTTTTCAGCTGTCTTGTATCCACACTGCTCACATACATAGGGTTTCTCACCAGTGTGTTGAGCTTGATGGTGTGTATCCAAACAGGATTTCCGTGCTGCAGAATAGTCACATTGGTCACACTTGTAGGGCTTCTCTCCTGTATGAGTTCTCATGTGCCTGGATAAGCTAGACTTCCGATCTGTCCTGTATCCACACTCCCCACATATATAAGGTTTCTCTCCAGTGTGTTTGGCTTTTAGATGTCTGTCCAAATTAGTAGATTTAGTCCCAGCAGAATAGTCACACTGGTCACAGTTGTAGGGTCTTTCCCCTGTGTGGGTTCTCATATGTCGAGATAGGTGAGATATACTAGCTGTCATGTACCCACACTCCTCACATTTGTAGGGTTTCTCTCCAGTATGACTTTTTATGTGTTGGGATAGGTGAGACTTATTAGCTGTCTTGTATCCACACTCCTCACATACATAGGATTTCTCACTAGTGTGTCTAGCTTGATGGTGTACGTCCAAATGGCTCTCCCGTCCTGCAGAATAGTCACACTGGTCACACTTGTCGGGCTTCTCTCCGGTATGAGTTCTCAAGTGCTGGGATAAGAGAGACTTCCGAGCTGTCCTGTATCCACACTCTCCACACATGTATGATTTCTCTTCTTTGCGCCTTGGTTTCTGTTGTCCATAGCTGCAGCTGGGAACTTCCATCTTTGGACTTAATCTGTTAGGACACAAAGATATGCAAAGATATGCAAATTTGAGTGTCAATCATGATTCAACAACTTGTTCTTGGATACTTTTACTTTTGTCTAATATAATGAAATAAAATAAAAATAATTTGGTGTCCTGAACCCCATCATTACCACCTGCTGGGGAGTTGCAGTCAACATTTCTTGTTGCAATGTCTCATCAAGGAGGTCATAATTACAGGGACCCTGATTTGAACCAGGACTCGAAATCCTTTTTTTGGAAATACAGGTGCACTGGTGCATTGAACCAAACTAATTAGGTGCACAGAAAAAATGTGGGTGCACCACAGAAAATAAAGCAAAACATAAGTTTGATGCTTCTGCCTCTTTTAAGAACCCCAATCCGTAATTCTATCCAGATTTCAAATGAAGTACAACAAAAGGTTATATTGCTTTTTCTGATACTTACATTTCAAAAATATTTTGTATGCTAGTGTACAAGAGAACTGTAACCCTATAGAGTACAAAAACATCTAGGTGCACCAGTGCACCCATAGTCAAAAATAAGATGCACGGCTCCAATTTTGGGTGCACACAGGTGCACATGCACCCAGTATTTTAAGCCCTGTGAACCCACTAAGAAACCACTGTGAACCATGTGACCACTACCCGCCCCCCCCTCATTTTAGAAGTAGAGTGGTATAGTGACCTCACTCTGGTGCAAAGGGTGATTAATATATATATATATATAGACTGGTTTATTTTGTCATCATCATTTGACAGACAAGCCTCATGGCAGCCATTACGAGGCTGAATTGCGAGGCAAAATAAAACATAGTTCATTGTGGTTTACACAGCTTTCAGGCATCGATTAAAAGTTTTTAGACAATCAATATCAGTTAAAACATTTACTTAGACAATTTGAAATATTTCACAATCACTCTCTTAGGGATTGCCTCGGGACAAACAATGCTAGGAAAATGTGGTAACAATGTTCTCTAGAGTTCATTTAAAAGTCTGATGATGGCCGGAATGGCGCTTCTGGTGTAACGGTTTGTGCCAGAGGGTTGTCCATAACGGCTCGCGTTCCGAAGGTTTCTGCCATGTTGCTGACCACGGGTGGGCGGAAGCCAGGAGCGAAAACGTGGGGACTGTTCTAGTTTAGCAGCAAAGTCGGTGCATAACTGCTGTCTTCTAGTTGACATATTAACTAATTACTATAAGTCTGTTAAGAAGTAGTTAAACCCGTGGCCATCACAGTCTCTAGACTTGAATACAATTGAGAATCTTCTCTAAGAGCACTCACTGCCAGAAACTTACTAGTATGAGAGGCAGACAGTTCCTGTTTGATGTAGGTCATTGCAGCTTAGCGCACGTACGTGCTGCATGAAGTACTAAAGACATTCTTGGGGAGTGAATAATTTTGCAACCTGCTTCTTGTGTGAAAGTTGCAATTTTCTATAAACTCTAAAACAAATCTAGACCTTTGCCCTGGTATCAGATTGCAACAAACTATCTGTTCACCACTTGTATGAATTAGTAACATTCTGCAGTGGTAATGTTCCTCATTTTGCCAACATTGCCAAAATGCAAAGGGGGTGAAAAATGTTGCACGCAACTTTACTGTACAACATAATTGTATCAACCATGACTTATATCACGAAATCAAGTCTCAGTGAAAATAAATTAACTTATAGGAATTCAGATGAATTGATAGTCAAATTAGATTACTTGCCATTCCTGAGAAAGAGAGTAAGAACTCTCCAAAATACAGTCACTAGAGTCATTATGATTCTAAGAACTATATTTGTGTATAACTGTATCAATCATTCCTACCTGTGCACTCAAAAGCACACCTTGAAATGTTGGAGCAGGAAACAGAACTCTCCAGGTTTCTTTAGCCCTGCACCGCCTGTTAAAAAAAGCAATAATTTGCATGATCTTAGTAAGCTATTTAACAAGAGAAGAAAACTTAGAAATAGTTCAAATGTTGCGGACAATGCATTGCTGTATAGGTTTTCGGGTGTGCATTGCAAGACATCGCCCCAGAGATGTTGCCAAAAAGTGTCCCAGAACAACGTGCGTGCAGAAAACTGTCGACTTTATACCGTACAAACGCGGATAATCACCAGATTTATGGAGCAAACATGCATCTCCAGATGATCTACATATATCAAGGAATATCTAAACGACATTATGAGCAGAGGCTAGGATAAGAACAGTAGTGGCAACAAAATACAGTGAACTTTGCGAAAATATTGAGGTAAGATTCGAATCGACTTCGTAAGGCACATAATAGCCTCAAACATCCTTTTGTTCTATAATTTCACTGACTATATCTATCTAAGAACACATCTAAAGCTTTTTATAACTCTTGGACAAACACTTAGACATTGCACTCTACAATTTGTACCTCAAACTCAATGGTGGCCTCTCCAGTGACCAGAAGCGTCCACAGATCTAGATCTAGAGTGACGGCGGTGACAGGTCGCAACTCGTTCCCAGTGCTCTTTCCGCGGGAAGAAATGCGCTCTCGTTCTCAAGGTATTTACCGAGGCGGTGTTTTCTTTGTTGGATTCGCTGGGTTGGATGCGGGCCGTCATCTTGAATTGTGACGTCACAGGGTCGCCATGTTGTTTCAGTTGGAATGTGTCGCCATGGGGCGTTACAGAGTCGCTATGTCGTCTGTGATGATGTGTCGTCTTGGGGAGGCCACGGTGGCGGAAGTTGTAGCTTTGATGTGAACATTTGAAAAGACGGTGTTGAGTTTTTGTTTCAGTTCTTGTATGTTGTTTTGTTTGGGTCGTAATGTTTTGATGTTCGGATGTTATGTCACGTGATGGCTTTGAATGTATTGAATCAAACGGTTCGTTTATTTCTGCATGAACCTTTACATAACAAGATTTACCAGTGGCCAGCCAGCAAAGTTCCCAATTTAGCACGGAGGTCCACATGGGACTCCCCAGCGGTAAATACTGACAGGCACGCCTAGGCGAGGGCACAGCCGGCGACCCTTAGCCGGGCAGACTTAGGCCACGCCTGCCTTGTCAGTGCAATTTAATGTTCACCAAAACTCATGGAAAGCGTGTTGCCTAGTTACAAGAAGCTTTAGCAGGCTCGTTTTAGCCCACAATTCAATGCGATTCAAGATGGTGGTCAACCAAAACATAGCGAGAGAGGCAAGTAAAGTTTGTTACAGAAAACGCTGTGTTTTTGGTCTTTTTTTAAAGTTTCTACGCTAAGTTTCTAGGTCACAACATACTATGTGAAGGCTTCTTTAAGTAAAAGGTTGTCTAGTTTTGTCCTCTGTCCATTGCAGTCTTTCCTGGGTCAAAATATCGATGCAGGCGAGGAAAACATTGAAGGGGGTGGGGGGCACAGCGATTCTTACATCGTTTCAGCGACCATTTCTTTGCTAGAAATGTAATTTAGGAATGTGTCTGCCGAGCCCTGGACACGCACGTTGTACCAGTGGGAAAACAACATCCAGATGTGTAGGGGGAAAATGTCATGATTAGCGCCCACTGACCGGGTTAGGTGGCAGCTACCCCACCCGTTCTGCCAATCAGTGGTATACCTACGGGGTATACTACATTGCCGTTGGAATCTTGTTATGGTAGCTTCACCCACACCCCCGCCCCAACCCAATAGGCATTGTCTTCCATCCAGCTCACACACATCTGGAGTCACATTGACCCAGTTTTTCCTCAAGGAAATTCCATTAAAGCCCAAACCCCCATGCATACCCTTGGGGCACAAAAAAGGTAGACAGCCAGGGTAGACAGGCCAGGTAGACAGGGCCAGCTTTTTCCGCAATCCCTTATGTGGCAGTTTATATATATATATATGTGTGTGTTCGGTCAGTTTCTGAATGACGGACATAAACAAGTGGATATATGTGTATGGCATCATTTCCGTGTCAAAATTACGTACGTAAAAAACGTCACGTTTTGGCGTTTATACGTGACGTATTGGGGGTCAATACGTCACGTATGAAAGGCCTACGTCACGTATGCCGGAACGTACGGATACGTGACATACATATGGTTTTGCAATTTCCGTGTCAAAATTACCTGCATAAAAAAACGTACGATTTCTCGTCCAAACGTCACGTATAACAGGTCATACGTCACATAAGGCATATACGTCACGTACTAAACGTGACATACATATGTCGTGGCATTTTTAGATCAAAATATCGTATCTACGTAGACGTCACGTTTTGTGGTTATACGTTACGCACATAAATGAGTTATGTTAACGTACCACGTTAACGTAACGAATGTAGGCCCTTCAAGTTATTATAACAAACAACGTTAACATAACGTAGTCGTAGTTATCATAACGCATTACGTTAACGTAACATAGTCATTTACGTTATCATAACGCAGAGCGCTAACGTAACGTACACTAGAGTGAACCTTTATAATAGGCGTGTTCTGTTTACGTCATTGGTTTATGTTGTGTATAACGTCTACGATAGACGCGTTCTGGTGACGTCATCAGTTTATGTTATGTACAACGTGTATGATAGACTTGTTCTTGTGACGTCATCAGTCTATGTTTTGTAAAAGCCGCAGCACACAATGTATTAGTGTGGGTACAAAGTAGTACGGACACAATTTTTGATGCCTGGCTAGAATATCCTATGTGAGCATTAGCCAGATTTAAACTGTGCCGTGGGATATACTGTCTGAATTGATGAATTGAATTGTGAACCATTCTGTTCGTGTATATTCGAAAGTGCGTCATACTACGCGTCAACCCGTTCATTGAGTGAACTCAACAGATAGGCGATGCTCTTGTCGACTGTCCGCATCAAATCGTCGTCCAAATGCCCGAAGGTCGCGTACAGTCTTCCTATCCTCTGCCTCGTATTCGCTCAGACTTGACCACAAGCCCTTTGCGAAATCCTTCGAGCGGCTCTTGAAATGTAAATCCTCCAGGGAACGGGGAACTTTCTCGTCCCGGCGCAGAGAATCGTAGTGGACCTCGGAGCGTGCACGTCCGACCCGACACTTGCCAACGCCATGAGGTCCCTTGTGTCCCTTCACGGGTAGAGAACAAGCACGACTGTGAGCACTTGGAACCTGCCATGATCCTAGCGCGATGCCGGAAGCGGTGACCTTGAAGGACGAAGACGAACACGAGCTGGAAAAACTTGAAATTTTTGAGAGAACGGACCGCTGTGGCCGGCACGCGCCCTGTGATCGCCGAGTGACTGCGGAAGTGGTCTGAGCGGAGATGCAAACGGGGGGGGGGGGACACGTGCTCAGGACCCGTATGTCAGGGGCGGAGCTTGACCACGGAGACGCCAGACTACGCGTCAACCCTTTCATGGTGATCAGCCATTGGTTGGAAATCAAGGTGGTCGTGAGCTCGCTGCTTGTGTGGATTACCGCCCAGCGGGCCGGGTGACAGTTTACAGTTCACCATACTTTCTGTAAAGACGCATTGCATTATCAGAATATGAATTTACATGAATGTTATAGCCGACTTGATGGATGAAATATGGGGAAGTATAGTAGAGCATTTGTCATCGATTGTGTAACTATTGTGACATTCGTCCCATTCTCATCCATTTGAAACCTGAAATTGTTGCCTGGCCTTGTTTGGATCTGAAATGTTTAGATTTATGTGGGTTAGGATATGGAGGGATCACTATGTACTTCTGTGGAATACTGCCATACGGAAATAATGTTTTGGTCTGTCTATTACAATGTAAAAGCAGTGATGGGCGATGGTTTTAATCCCATATATGACCGCGGCTACAAGTACCCGCGAGAACTAACAGACACAATATCTGCCCGTACACATCGATTGTACTCGAAGATTCCCTCTCATGAACTTTCCAAGCCCCTTTGTGTCGATTTTGTAGACACTCTGGCAGATCACACAACAGGGTGGTCTTTATACAACCATCAGAGAATCACACCTTTTTGTCTCCAATTGGCTTATCACAATACAAACTAAAGCACCTGGTAGGGAGAGCGGCAAAAAAAACCCCGGGACATTTGATATAAAGGTCACTATCTTCTACTCTCCGAGCAGAGGTTAGTGGGGCAGATCGTCACCGTTTTATCATATGCCCCGTGGTTTTAGTTTGGATGGGGCTAGCGGACAAAAAACGGGGCATATATTATGATAAAACGGTGACGAGCTGCCCACAAACCTCTGCTTGGAGAGTAGTAAGGGACAATTAGAGAAGCCCGCGGCCGTCGCTCAGAAAAAAAAAAGATCTTTCATTGCCTCCATTGCAGACTCCGTCCGGCCAAGGAGGTCGGTGAGGTTGTTTACTTTCAAGTTAAAGCTTTACTATTACATTTTTTTTGTTATTGCTGGCCCTCTCGGTCTTCCCGGACAGCAATAAGAAGAAGAAAAATGTAATGGTAAAGCTTTAACTTAACAAAGAAAACAGCCGTAAGAGTCTGAAATGGAGGCTAGATCTTTCAACCAATATCGATCTTCTAGGAGCTCTTCACATCTGCTTTGAAGCCCAAGCATCTGCTTGGATCACAAATATCTGATGGATCCCAAACATCTGCTTGGAGCCACTACCATGTGCTTTTCTAGATAATTTTCCATTGCTCCCAAGCAGATCTATAGGTCCCAATATCTGCTTTGAGTCCCAACATCTGCTTTAAGCCTCTATTATCTGGTCGGAGCTCCAAACACCCAATGGAGCAGAACGAGAAAGGCACAAGCCTCACTCAGAGTGCCAGCCCTTTTTAGCTTTCCACGTCCGCTCGCCACGACCCGCTACCTGGCTGAAAAAAAGAGCTGACACTCAGCAAGCACTCAGGCTAGAAAGGCATATCTATATATAGAAAGCACATGTTAGTGGCTCCAAGTATATGTTTGAGCTCCAAGCAGACCCTATCTCCATAGCCGACCTCCTTCATAAATGAATGAATGAAGACCTTTATTGCACATTTCTGCCACACTTGGCTAAGTACAGGTCACAACAAAATATAATACAAGTGCAGTTAGCGGATACAAAAGAATATGACTATCATTAAATAAATTCTACTTCTCCTCGCTTTTCGGTTATAGTGGATATAAAAGAACAGACGTGTTTTTCAATGGGAGGTTTGTCTAGTCGCATTAGAAATATGAATTTTTGAACAGTACTTAAATGTGTGAAGTAGGGAAATAGGTTTTCTACAAGTTTATACAGTTCATTTCTTTCTTTGGTATATGATACACATTCTACCACAAAATGACATTCGTCTTCTACTCTATTCAAAGTACAATGTTTACATAATCGTTGTTCTACAGGAGTGCGGGTATGTCTTCCCGTTTCAATATGTAGTTTGTGGCAGCTGATTCTTAGTCTTGTGACTGCATTCCTGACCCTCATATTTGAATTACTTAGATATTTTTCTTCATTATAAGTAGTTTTGAATAATCTTTATGATCTTAACTTATTTTTGGAAGCCCCACCTTTGTTGTCGTTATGTATTTCTTTCAGAAACGTTTGGAAGTAAATGTCTTTTATCCGTTGGCCAATGGAACTAACAATTTGTAACGTATTTGAATTATATGAAATTGGTAGGTGCCATAAGAAAGCAAACCCGCTCTCCTCTAAAGACTTACGTATTCCTGTCGCCCAACATTTCACACCAGATTTGTCTAGATCTAACTGACAGCAGAAAGCATCTGCTTGAAAACTGTCGGCTGACACATTTTGGCGAAGTCTAAGGAAATATTTGACGGCATTTAGCGAAGCATCCACTTGTATTGGGTATCTTCCTAATTCCGCCCTTGCAGCTAGGCTGCAAGCAGACCTAGGTACACGTAATGATTGTTTGCAGAATTTTAAATGAACTGATTCAATTGGACAGGAATTTGAACTTTTGAATGAACCCCATATTTCAGAGCCATACAGCTGACTCTATTTTGCCAATTTCTACTATTTTCCCAGCGACCCGCAGAGACTGATAGAGAAACTTTTATTGTGAGAACATTTACAAGGCTCAACCATAAAACCTCCTTGGCTCAACCAAGGCGCGAACCTCCCACTGGGACGTGCGCGGGTGACTGGGTTTGTGCCAGAAATCGGTCATAAAAAGATTAGTAACCCGGACATTCGTACGGCTGTTAACATTACCACGCGCGAGGAGGGGAGGCGACAATACAAAAAGTCACTATTGAATAGAAATATTCCGCCCTGTCTGAGTTATCGCACATCTTATAATTAGGTTGCAAAACATACTTCTTCTTCCAGTTTGATACGGTCTTCGCAACATATAGATCTGCTTGGAGATTATGGCACATCTATGATCTAGAAAAGAACATATTCCAAGCAGATGTTTGGGCTCCAAGCAGATGTTTGGGCTCCAAGCAGATGTTTGGGATCCAAGCAGATAGTTGGGATCAAAGCAGATGTTTGGGATCCAAGCAGATGCAGAGAGCTCCAAGGAGATCGATATTGGGTGAAAGATTTAGCCTCCATTGAAGACTCCTTCCGGCTATTTTCTTTTTCAAGTTTTATTATTACATTTTTCTTGTTGCTGTCCGGGATTAGGACCGGAAGGCCAACAATAAGAAAAAAAATGTAATGATAAAGCTATAACATGAAAAAGAAAACAGCCGGAAGGAGTCTGCAATGAAGGCTATGAAAGTTACGGCCGGGCTTCTCTTAGCATACTACTCTGCAAACATAGGCTGGTGGAGAGTTTGTGACCTTTTTATCAAATGCCCCGTTTTTTTGCCCGCTCTCCCCACCAGGTGCAAGTTTGTGATATTTACTGGAGACAAAGAGGTGTGGCTCTCTGATGTTTTATGACAGGAAGATTGTAAAAAGACCACCATGTGTGGTCTGTCAGAGTGTCTAGCCGATCGATGGAAATATGTGCGCAAACAGTCATACCTTTATGATCAAGTGGATTCACTTGAAGTATGGTCCAACACTGCGCAACTTTAAACCCCTAAGAAATGTATGGTGCTGACTATGTCTTATGAAGAGCCCACCTCCCCCCTCCACCCATAATTCTCGGGGGCAAACCCCTTCTGATCCCTTCTGGCAGTGATCGCTGCTAAAGTGTTGGGAATCTGGTTTCAGTCTAATCTGAAATGGGACAAACAAGTCTGCGAGTTTACCAAGAAGGCCAACAAATTTATGTTTATGCTCCGGAGACTTAAGACGTTCGGTCTTTCGACGGCAGATTTGGTGACCGTGTACTGCGGCTAGACCTATCCTGGAATACTGTGTACCCGTCTATTAGCCTCTACCAGTCTCTGCGGGTCGCTGGGAAAATAGTAGAAATTGGCCAAATAGAGTCAATTGTATGAATGGAGTCCGCTATCATGGAGAGAGGGTCCAATAGGCCGTAGCCGACTCCCTTCATATAATTGACTCTATTTAATTTCTACTCTTTTCCCAGCGACCCGCAGAGGCTCGTAGAGCCTATTATAAAAGTACAGGGGAGTTGATACCGCCGCCCGTTACGAACAAAAACATTACTTCCGTGTGCCAGCATTTATAGATCAGCAGAGATTGTACTCGTATACAAAACTCCCTACCCTGGGAGACCAGGCACCGTATATCATTCCACAGAGGTACATAGTGATCCCTCCATATCCTACATAAATCTATATATTCCAGATCCAAACAAGGCCAGACAATAATTTTAGGTTCCAAATAGATGAGAATGGGACGAACTTGCATCTGGTGGGGAGAGCGGGCCAAAAAACGGGGCATTTGATAAAAGATCATAAAAAGGTCACAATCTCCCCCACAAACTTTTGCTTGGAGATTAGTAAGAGACAGTCGAAGAAGCCCGGCCGTCACTCAGAAAAAATATATTTCATAGCCTTCATTGCAGACTCCTTCCGGCTGTTTTCTTTTTCATGTTATAGCTTTATCATTACATTTTTTTTCTTATTGTTGGCATTCCGGTCCTAATCCCGGACAGCAACAAGAAAAATGTAATAGTGAAACTTGAAAAAGAAAATAGCCGGAAGGAGTCTTCAATGGAGGCTAAATCTTTCACCCAATATCGATCTCCTTGGAGCTCTCTGCATCTGCTTGGATCCCAAACATCTGCTTGGATCCCAAACATCTGCTTGGATCCCAACTATCTGCTTGGATCCCAAACATCTGCTTGGAGCCCAAACATCTGCTTGGAGCCCAAACATCTGCTTGGAATATGTTCTTTTCTAGATCATAGATGTGCCATAATCTCCAAGCAGATCTATATGTTGCGAAGACCGTATCAAACTGGAAGAAGAAGTATGTTTTGCAACCTAATTATAAGATGTGCGATAACTCAAACAGGGCGGAATATTTCTATTCAATAGTGACCTTTTGTATTGTCGCCTCCCCTCCTCGCGCGTGGTAAGGCTACACCAAGTAATTTTTATGGATGACGTCCGCGCGCGCATTGATTTTGGTCTGTTCCCAGCAAAAAAACCCAAGAAATTCAGCTTCCTGTAACTATGACCAAAGATAGTGCCGCAAATTATAAGATTAACGTAAAACTCGTCACGCGAAATGCATAGATAAGGAAGTGGCTACTGACAGGATGCTTCGCTGTCAGCAGTAGAAAAAATTGCACTGCTGACAGGACGATCCTGTCAGCAGTGGAAATATCTGCACTACTGACAGGATCACTGTCAGCAGTGCATTTTTTTCTACTGCTGACAGGATCGTCCTGTCAGTAGTGCAGATTTTTCCACTGTTGACAGGATTTTTCCTGTACTCCTAACTGTACGAGAGACTTGTAGCGGCGAGCAAGTGAGTTTCGGCTGTACAATTTCAAGATCAGCTACAGTGCATTTCTTCGGCAATGTCGAGAAGATCGGGAGAGGCATTGAAGTTTACTCCGGCCTGCAGGTGGGGCAGGCAACCAAGCGGTTCGGGTGTTTCATCCGCATGGAGGTCGACAAGACAGCTGCCACAACTGAAGCTCCTTATATTTTTGATTAAGGCCCAAGTCTGTTTTTGAGGTATGAAAAGTTTCGTTCTTACGTCTGTTTTGGATCAAGTACCATGTACGAAAAAATTATAATCTGGGAAGGGGGAGTGTAAGATGAATACATTCATGTATTCTGCATGGATAATGATCATTTATTAGTTTCTGGTTATTTACACTTGTTGGGGAAATATGTTGGTTTTTTTCTATCATTTTTGGTCCATATTTTGCTCTTGAATAATTGCTATTATTCATTTGGGATTTCTAAAGCATAGGTAGAAATGTAGCAATGCATGCGAAGAGTTATGCTTAGGTCACAATTGCGCCGGTGCCCGTCGGGGATGTAGCCCCGGCCGGGCTCTGATGTTTGGGGGGCACCGGCTGTCGTGGTCACAATTAAAAGTTTCCTTCACGCTGCCCTGCAGGGGTCCCGGGGTGCTCCGGCGGGCACTCGGTGGCATTTTTGTAAAATTTTCATTGTCGGTCTCCGGCAGGTACCCGTCAGTTGCTCTGACGGTGTCTTGTAGTGACCCCTGTGGGGTCCGACAGGGTACCGCGTGCTTATCACATCCAGGTGGGGCAGTTGTAGGGACCCTGCCGAATGCCCCGCGAACGACGGTCGGGCATCAGGCAGGCTCCTCGTGGGCACTCTCGGGGGTATATAAAACTGCACTGGAGCTAAATAAAAAACACGATATACGAAGTTTACGCCTTAGTTCTACTCATCTGATCTGTAACGTCACACACTTGACCCGGTCTTAAGAAGTACACACACTTCAAAACAATAGTTAATTCTATACTCTTTGGCGATGGCACCAACATATCCCTTTCCCACAAAACTTTGATTCTCAGATACAACTGGCTAATTAAGATATGTGGAAAGTACATGGTTTGAAGCAAATGAGTTCCAAACAAAGTCTACAAAGACAGATTGCCTTATTTTATGAAGTAAAAATCAAAGTTATGATATCATTAAGGCCAAAATGTTCCTAATAGACAAAAGAAACAGACCAACGTTTTGGGGGTAATAATAGATGAAAAATTAAACTCAAACGCCCAATCTCTGCTATAAGTAAAAATCAATTTGCTGAAAGAATTGAAGTTATTGTGAAAATCGAATACATCATCCCTCAAAAGATTTTCACAACTATATCATATGCAACAGTCTTATATACCGATATCTAACTTACTGCAACATTGTTTGGGGATGCGCCTACCATGCAATTCTACATCCTCTTACAACTCTCCAAAAGAAATTCACAAGGATAGCAACTGCTTCTGACTTTTGCTGAGACAAAAAACTAGATATCCACGATATCAATAAATATGCAAACAATCACATTTTTCTGGCGTTTGAAAGTGCCATTAAAACCCATTATAGCCCACTGTTGAAGTAAGGAAAGGAAAGGAACATGTAGTAGTCAAATGTTCAGTTATTATCTAACTTTAATCTATACTTAATTATTTGCTTATCATTATCTATAGTTATCGTATTCTATGTATAGTTTTGCTAGATTATTTATAATTCATAATCAAGTATAGACCAGGAGGGCCTAGTATAAGCAAGGACTATATAATGTTCTTGGTATAAGCTATATACGCTTTTTCCTCCTCCCAAACCTGTTTTTATCTATTGTTTATCGTATTACGTATTATAAATTTTATTATTGTGCAAATTAATAAACAAACAAACAAACAAACAAACAAGCAAACAGACAAATAATTACTTGTCCCGGTGGACTGCCGGCACCCGTAGGGGTACCTCGCGGTGTTCTCACGTTGAGGTCACGGCGACGTTTTGTCCGCGGGGCCCGGGTTGAATTTAAGTCAGAGTTAAATTTGTGTCGGGTCCCCGCCGGGCCCAAAAATGGCCCGGTAGCCGCAGGGTGCCCCACGGGGCCACGTAGGGGTCACGCCAGGAAGTGACAAAAACGGCCCGGGAACTACCCGGCAGGGCCCCTTTTTCCAATTGTGACCTAAGCATGAATCAGCAACTAATTTTTCCTTTTTAATATACTATGTTTCTGCAGGCCTGCAAAATCAATGGGATATGGAAAGAAACAGGACGGGACAACAACTGCTGTTCAACTTCAACTGATTTATTCAAATTATTGCTGTTTTCATGATGAATAAAAGAATTTTTAGTTTTTACACTGTGTTCTCTCATTCAATTTGTGTCGTCGACTATTATATTTCAAATCTAGGCATCTTGTTTTTTTCGGCCCTTCTTGTTTTTTTTTCGCGCTCTCGCATTAGATTTAGGGTCTCCAAAGGACGTCATCCATAAAAATTACTTGGTGCAGCCTAACCGTACGAATGTCCGGGTTACTAATCTTTTTATGACCGATTTCTGGCACAAACCCAGTCACCCGCGCACGTCCCAGTGGGAGGTTCGCGCCTTGGTTGAGCCAAGGAGGTTTTATGGTTGAGCCTTGTAAATGTTCTCACAATAAAAGTTTCTCTATCAGTCTCTGCGGGTCGCTGGGCCAAATTGGCCAAATGAGTCAGCTGTATGAAGGGGGTCGGCTATGGAGATAGGGTCTGCTTGGAGCTCAAACCAAGAAAACCTCCTTGCTCAAACATATACTTGGAGCCACTAACATGTGCTTTCTACATATAGATATGCCTTTCTAGCCTGAGTGCTTGCTGAGTGTCAGCTCTTTTTTTCAGCCAGGTAGCGGGTCGTGGCGAGCGGACGTGGAAAGCTAAAAAGGGCTGGCACTCTGAGTGAGGCTTGTGCCTCTCTCGTTCTGCTCCATTGGGTGTTTGGAGATCCGACCAGATAGTAAAGCAGATGTTGGGACTCAAAGCAGATATTGGGACCTATAGATCTGCTTGGGAGCAATGGAAAATTATCTAGAAAAGCACATGGTAGTGGCTCCAAGCAGATGTTTGGGATCCATCAGATATTTGTGATCCAAGCAGATGCTTGGGCTTCAAAGCAGATGTGAAGAGCTCCTAGAAGATCGATATTGGTTGAAAGATCTAGCCTCCATTTCAGACTCTTACGGCTGTTTTCTTTGTTAAGTTAAAGCTTTACCATTACATTTTTCTTCTTCTTATTGCTGTCCGGGAAGACCGAGAAGGCCAGCAATAACAAAAAAAATGTAATAGTAAAGCTTTAACTTGAAAGTAAACAACCTCACCGACCTCCTTGGCCGGACGGAGTCTGCAATGGAGGCAATGAAAGATCTTCTTTTTTTTTTCTGAGCGACGGCCGCGGGCTTCTCTAATTGTCCCTTACTACTCTCCAAGCAGAGGTTTGTGGGCAGCTCGTCACCGTTTTATCATAATATATGCCCCGTTTTTTGTCCGCTAGCCCCATCCAAACTAAAATTACGGGGCATATGATAAAACGGTGACGATCTGCCCCACTAACCTCTGCTTGGAGAGTAGAAGATAGTGACCTTTATATCAAATGTCCCGGGTTTTTTTTTGCCGCTCTCCCTACCAGGTGCATTAGTTTGTATTGTGATAAGCCAATTGGAGACAAAAAGGTGTGATTCTCTGATGGTTGTATAAAGACCACCTTGTTGTGTGATCTGCCAGAGTGTCTACAAAATCGACACAAAGGGGCTTGGAAAGTTCATGAGAGGGAATCTTCGAGTACAATCGATGTGTACGGGCAGCTATTGTGTCTGTTAGTTCTCGCGGGTACTTGTAGCCGCGGTCATATTTGGGATTAAAACCATCGCCCATCACTGCTTTTACATTGTAATAGACAGACCAAAACATTATTTCCGTATGGCAGTATTCCACAGAAGTACATAGTGATCCCTCCATATCCTAACCCACATAAATCTAAACATTTCAGATCCAAACAAGGCCAGGCAACAATTTCAGGTTTCAAATGGATGAGAATGGGACGAATGTCACAATAGTTACACAATCGATGACAAATGCTCTACTATACTTCCCCATATTTTATCCATCAAGTCGGCTATAACATTCATGTAAATTCATATTCTGATAATGCAATGCGTCTTTACAGAAAGTATGGTGAACTGTAAACTGTCACCCGGCCCGCTGGGCGGTAATCCACACAAGCAGCGAGCTCACGACCACCTTGATTTCCAACCAATGGCTGATCACCATGAAAGGGTTGACGCGTAGTCTGGCGTCTCCGTGGTCAAGCTCCGCCCCTGACATACGGGTCCTGAGCACGTTTCCCCCCCCCCCCCCCCCCCCCCGTTTGCATCTCCGCTCAGACCACTTCCGCCGACAGTCACTCGGCGATCACAGGGCGCGTGCCGGCCACAGCGGTCCGTTCTCTCTAAAATTTCAAGTTTTTCCAGCTCGTGTTCGTCTTCGTCCTTCAAGGTCACCGCTTCCGGCATCGCGCTAGGATCATGGCAGGTTCCAAGTGCTCACAGTCGTGCTTGTTCTCTACACGTGAAGGGACACAAGGGACCTCATGGCGTTGGCAAGTGTCGGGTCGGACGTGCACGCTCCGAGGTCCACTACGATTCTCTGCGCCGGGACGAGAAAGTTCCCCGTTCCCTGGAGGATTTACATTTCAAGAGCCGCTCGAAGGATTTCGCAAATGGCTTGTGGTCAGGTCTGAGCGAATACGAGGCAGAGGATAGGAAGACTGTACGCGACCTTCGGGCATTTGGACGACGATTTGATGCGGACAGTCGACAAGAGCATCGCCTATCTGTTGAGTTCACTCAATGAACGGGTTGACGCGTAGTATGACGCACTTTCGAATATACACGAACAGAATGGTTCACAATTCAATTCATCAATTCAGACAGTATATCCCACGGCACAGTTTAAATCTGGCTAATGCTCACATAGGATATTCTAGCCAGGCATCAAAAATTGTGTCCGTACTACTTTGTACCCACACTAATACATTGTGTGCTGCGGCTTTTACAAAACATAGACTGATGACGTCACAAGAACAAGTCTATCATACACGTTGTACATAACATAAACTGATGACGTCACCAGAACGCGTCTATCGTAGACGTTATACACAACATAAACCAATGACGTAAACAGAACACGCCTATTATAAAGGTTCACTCTAGTGTACGTTACGTTAGCGCTCTGCGTTATGATAACGTAAATGACTATGTTACGTTAACGTAATGCGTTATGATAACTACGACTACGTTATGTTAACGTTGTTTGTTATAATAACTTGAAGGGCCTACATTCGTTACGTTAACGTGGTACGTTAACATAACTCATTTATGTGCGTAACGTATAACCACAAAACGTGACGTCTACGTAGATACGATATTTTGATCTAAAAATGCCACGACATATGTATGTCACGTTTAGTACGTGACGTATATGCCTTATGTGACGTATGACCTGTTATACGTGACGTTTGGACGAGAAATCGTACGTTTTTTTATGCAGGTAATTTTGACACGGAAATTGCAAAACCATATGTATGTCACGTATCCGTACGTTCCGGCATACGTGACGTAGGCCTTTCATACGTGACGTATTGACCCCCAATACGTCACGTATAAACGCCAAAACGTGACGTTTTTTACGTACGTAATTTTGACACGGAAATGATGCCATAATATGTGTGGGTTTATGTTGAGATGTTGATTGGAATGCGTAAAGTTGTAGCGTGACGTCATGGTCTTGTCGGAAGCATGGGGCGGTAGTTTCACGACAGGGTGGTTAGTATGCTGACTGTTGCGATGATTACTGGAATGGGGGAAATTTTAGTCTGTATAACGCAAACTCCAGCTGCCCGAGGGTTTCTGTCCCCTCCCCGCGGCTAGCAGTTACAGGCGGCTGCTGACTAGAAGGGCGATTGAAATCAGGCTCGTGAAATTTCAGATGACGTCGTGGTCTTGTTGGAAGCATGGGATCATTCTAAGAAACAAACCTTGCGGAATGTTGATCCAATTAACGGGGCTGACAAGGGTGTTACAGCTGTTTGTAACCCTTTATCTTGTCCCAGTGTCTTAAATTTGTCGTTTTTCATGTTTATCTGTGCGAAGGAAGATGGTGTTGAACACAAAAGAGCTAACTAAAAACATTTCAGTTTCAGTTTATTTGTTTAACCACCAGAAATACATATCGCCTGGCGGTGCTTTTCAAAGATTTCTGTGGGTTAAACCCCTTTCATATAAATACATAGCGACATTAAAAGTTAAAATGATAACAAATGATACAGGAATGAAGACTAACTTTAAGATATAACTATTCATCAAACAAAAGAAATCATGATTAGATGATAACTGAAATAACGATAACTTAATTAATAGACTAGAAATATTGAGTCAAAATATAATGATGGAGAGTCAAAACAACGAACCAAACTTAAATGTAAAGTAACAAGAAGCGGAATTTTCATCAGAAGCGGAACATAAGTTGTACCTTATCTTGCAATATTTAACACTTGCTACAATTCTAAAAAGTTAACAAAATCATAAGGTTTAAACAAGAATAAGTTTGGACATATAACTTAACATAATTTACGAAGTTCTTATCAATATCACTAAATATGAAGTCCAGCCAATCATCTAATGATATCCTAGTTGCTACAAAGACACCATAGATAACATTCAGTAGAATTCTTATCTTCCATACCATACAGATGAAGAGAGACGAGACATAATTGAAGTGTAGCATATGCTTGCTAAAAAATTGAGAACCTGAAGGTTTTCTTCTTCTTCTCTGTAAGTCCCTAAATATCGACTCTGTTTGGAACTTGCAATTGAAGACGTTGTTCAGAGTTGCCCTGTACTCCACACTCCCTTCTCTCAGGTGTGCTGTGTTTTCAGATGTTTGTCCAAAGTAGATCTGCTTCCAGCAGAATAGTCACATTGGCTACATGTACAGTTGTAGGATTTTCCTCCTGTATGGGCTCTCATATGTGTCGGGATAACTGAGACTTTATAGCTTCCCTGTATCAACACTCCTCACATGTGTAGGGGCTCTCACCGTACTATGGAAAAGGAAATGGTGTTTGTCCAAATTGGATTTCCGTGCTGCAGAATAGTCACACTGGTCACACTTGTAGGGCATGTCTCCTGTATGAGTTCTCATATGACCGGATAAATGATACTTCCGAGCTGTCCTGTATCCGCACTCCTCACAGTTGTAGGGTTTCTCTCCAGTGTGCCCTCCTTATGTGTCGGGATAGGTTCGATTTTATTGCTGCCCTGTATCCGCACTCCTCACATACATAAGGTTTCTCACCAGTGTGTTTTATGAGATGATGCTGGTCCAGATTAGATTTCCGTGCTGCAGAATAGTCACACTGGTCACACTTGTAAGGCCTCTCCCCTGTATGATGAGTTCTCATGTGCTGTGATACCTGAGACTTGCGAGTTGCCCTGTACCCACACTCCCCACACATGTATGGTTTCTCTCCAGTGTGTTGTGTGAGATGGTGCTGGTCCAGATTAGATTTCTGTGCTGCAGAATATTCGCACTGGTCACACTTGTAAGGCCTCTCCCCTGTATGGATTCTCACATGTCGGGATAAGTGAGACTTTCGAGCTGTCTTGTATCCACACTCCTTACATACATAGGGTTTCTCACCAGAGTGCTTAGAGAGATTATGTTCGTGCAAGTAGGATTTCCGTGCTGCAGAATAGTCACACTGGTCACACTTGTAGGGCTTCTCTCCTGTATGGATTCTTAAGTGCCTGGATAAATGATACTTCCGAGCTGTCCTGTATCCACACTCTCCGCACATGTATACGCATGATTTCTCTTCTTTTTGCTTTGGTATCTGTTGTTCATAGCTACCGCTGTGATCTTCCATTGTTGGATTTAATCTGCTTGGGAACAAAGATATGTTGATTTATTCAACAACTGAATGGAGGGGTCACCTCCTGGAGGAGTATTGTGGTATAAGGGTTGTGCGTACGTTCGCAGCAACGACTCACGATCCCTTTGCTGCGTTAGCACTAGTTTGGCATGTCGTCTGCAAGTATGCGCAAGATGATGCATTTTCCCCCGTTTTCGCATTAGCGAAAATGGGTCTGAATTCAGAAATAACATGCGATCCATGCATGCTCGCCTAATTCATGTGATTCGTAGCGAGGCGACCAAATTTATCGTAATTGGTTTTTCTGAAATCAGCGTTAAGTGTTGTCGGCACCCCTCTTGTAGGAATGCAAGACATCGCCCCCGAGGCGTGGCCAAAACAGCAAACGTACGTGCCCCACAACGACATGTAACGTTATGTAGAAAACTGTCAACTTTATACCACACCAGATAATCACATAATTTCTAGAGCAAATATGAATGTCCAGATGATCTACATACATCAAGGAATATATTAAGGACATTATGAGTACAGGATCCGGATAAGAAATGAGTATTAAGTTAAAATCCTCCCACACCAAATTGATGTATAGGGCGGTGCCCATCTCCGTTTCATAGCCCTGGGCCACACTGTGGTGCAATCACTGTAGCAGGGGGCTAGTCCACTGGCAGTGAAGTGTGTTTAACTTCCATACTGTTTCAGAAGTATGTACCATTTTTATAAAGTCTTTGGTATGACTCAATGCGCCTCTTGACCAGAGGTGTCCTTGCCTGGGGCTTGAACCCCAGACCTTCTGATCCAAGTAATTTGAACCAGATGTGGCAGAGTAGCAGAGAGCGCAGACCACTACACCACAGGGACACCCCCCCAAGAGTGGCAACAAAATACAGAGAACTTTGCAAAAATATTGAGTTTGAGGTAAGATTCGTCAAACTTCGCATGCGACGCAAACCACAGTCGGTCTCTAAATACTATCATAGCATCATACGTCCTTTCGTTCTATAATTCCAATATCTATTAAAGAACCAAATGAATCTAAGGCCTTTTATATCACTTTGACATACATATAGACTTCTGAATTGTTCTAAAATTTGTACCTCAGACTCCACGGTGGTCTCTCGCTGGCAGCAGCGTCCACAGATTGACGCCCGTCAAACGCGTTTCCAGACTTTTTCGTGAGAAAAAATAGGTCCTTATTCTCAAGGGATTTACCGAGGCGGTGTATTAATATTCTCATTCTATTTATACGTCTTGGGTAGGATTTCGTTACTCGTTATATGATTACTGTTTTGTTGTCTTTTGTTCATACTTGTACGTTTTGAATGATATCATCATTTTAAAGTCAAGGGTAACACAGATCCAGTTTAGGACGCAGCGACGCCGCCAGCGTGCCGTGGGTCCAGCGAGAGGGGGGCTTAAGATGACAAAGTAGACAGTCCAACAGAAACGCCTAAACACGTCAATAACCAGTCGGACCCATTCCTCTGCTTGGAGAGTATAAAGGATTTCGTCCGGTTCAGTACGAAACGAAATAATAGCTCACTCGAGTTGGCTTAAGTCATGGTGTGTAACATTGGGGTTCAAGCGCCTCCAACTGACCAGACGAACGGGTCTAGACCTGTTAGCCTAGTGGTTAAGGCGTGCGGCCTGTGGACTGGCGGGTTCGACCCCCGGGAGCCAATTTCTACTCGCCTCTAGTGTTTCACTGGTTCCCTGGTGTAACTTTGGGGTTCAAGCGCCTCCGACTGACCAGTGGACTGACGGGCCCGGGTTCGATTCCCCAAGGAGGTTGGATTCCCTTAGCTTGATTCATATTGCAGGTGACTTTTGAAAACCATGGAGTGTTGAGAATTTAAACGCGAACATAAATCCACCGCGAACAGTTCTGTATTTACAGTATTTGTTATGCGGAACAAACAAACAGACGAACGTTCATGCTTCAAACAGTTATCCCACACCATAGCAATGATCACAACAGACTAAGAGAAAGTGGTCTTTAATGGTCCATGCTGGGTCCTACGTGTATCCAGTGCGAGGGGGGGGGGTGTAACAGTCTCTATATACTTGCTATATCTGCAGCGGCATTGGACAAAAAGTCTGGTATGACAGTTCACTTCAATCCAAAGAACAGATGAGTATAATTACATGACAGTTGAATTTTTGTTCTTCTATCCCAATTGCGCAATGAGTCTTCCAATGTATACGCATGGTAGAGAAAATACAGAACATAGAATGTAACATGGACAAACTGCTCAGGCACAACCCTGACCATAACTTGATACTGGAGAATCTAGTATATTTGTACCCAATGCAACCAAAACTAATAACAACATAGGTCTAAATTTTGACACAGGAAAATCTAACTGTCTTTTCTTTGGCCACAACGGTATACTAGTATTGGTAAGCCATAAAATGTTAAGCTATGTCATACACATTATATGATGTTTATATACAGTTTTCTACTAATGCTCTCACTGCTTTTTAAAATCATGAAAGAAAAACACAGAACACATTCAACAAAAACAAAACGTCTTGGTGTAACTGCAATGGCTTGATGACTCAGTGCAACAGTGCTTTACAAATAAGTTGGTACAAAGTATATATATAAAGAGGATGGTTGCACATACTGTATTTGACTGTGACCCAAGTCTACAGTACAACCAACTTCCGTTACAATCACAGTACAACCAACTTATCACTGCCGCTCTCATACTGCAGCAAGCCTAAACATGCCTGGTTTCCCAACCTATATAGCTACCGAGTCTATTCGCCCTCTTACACCATTTGCGCAAGAGAACGAAGAGACCATAATAGAGCTATAATAGGTTTGGATACCAGACTATAAAATTGTTAAATCAATTTAACATAAAACAATGATTACGATAAAAACCTAACATCAAAGTTAACCATTTCCTTAGACTCATGTCAATGGTACAGAGCAACATAATAACAGTTACATAACATCTTTATTCTAGACTTGTATAGCTCATGGCTAGTGTACAACAAAGCAAGAGGCCATTGTCCCATGTCTCACCAAGAATAGCCTCCTTCGCAGCCTTCTAGGAGCACAGGCGTGGGGGGTGATGATTCGCGATTTTTAACTTATGGGCCTGGTTCTTATGCCCGAAAATTAAAGGCCAGCGCTACTAGAAGGCTGCGGAAGAGGCTAACCAGGTGCTCTGGCCGATGTTCTGCCAAAGCCTACAGCAGTAGTGAGGCATTACTCTCTAAGCAGATGTAAGGATCCAGCTCCTCAGTGTTTTTAGCCTGCTTTTGTAACATTTACTACTCTTTTCTAGTACACATATTTCTTTAAACACTTGCCCCCTTCATCTGCTTGGAAATTAGTAGGAAGTGAAGCGCTAAACAACATAATACTAGAAGAGTAATAAACGTTGCAAAAAGAGGTGTAAAGTTGGCTGGAATCTTACATCTGCTTGGAGATTACCGGGGCGCCAAGACATTCTGACCTGGTTAACCTTCTCCCTGCTTCCTCGCCTTGTTCTCCAAGCAGAGGTTAGGCTGCGGCTGGTTTTGGACATTTTCTAAAGCATTTCTAACAGGCTTCCCATGTCCAAAAGAACACCTGACAACATAGAAAGCCTGATTCAAACGGCTGAAAAACGTCCAAAACCACACGGAGCCTAACCTCTGGTTGGAGAGTATTCTCACCACCATGATTTCAACCTCAGCGTGCAGAAGGTTAACACTAGTCAGGGAAAAAATATACACTAAGATAAGATATTGCACATCAACATGTTAACAACATTTACGTTAACACCAGATCATTGTTAAGGTATTGCTAAGTCTTACACAATGCTGATTATATGTACGTCTACATCAAAAGTAACCTTTGTATGAGGATATGGTGTGGAAGTCATGTACTTCTAATCCTGGGTGACAAACTGTCAAAATCGGTGTGAGGTCATGTTACACCTGCCAGCAAACATCAGTATGAGACCATATTGCCTACAAACATGTGTGAGGCCAAATGTTACACTTGCCTATAAACACTTGTTTGAGGCCATATGTTACACTTGCCTACAAACATCAGTATGAAGCCATGTTACACTTGCCTACAAACATTGGTGTGAGGCCATGTTACACTTGCCTACAAACATTGGTGAGGCCATATGATACACTTGCCTACAAACATCGGTGTGAGGCCATATGTTTATTATATTTAACACTCCTCACCTAACCCTTTGTTTACACCAGCTTAACACTACTCTTAAACTCCATGTATCTATGACTTGAATATGAGAAGCCTTCCTATAGAATGATGACCATTGGCACATCGCATACTACTTTTTAAATATGATGCACTATTGCTGTATGTTACCCACAAATAGTGGAAAGTTAAACATATATTGAGGTAACCTGGAAAATATTCGAACTAGCAACAAAGTCTCCTGTCTCGGGCCAACTCTGACCTCTCTAGAATAAGCATGTTCAAGGATTCAACTGCGCATGCGCAGGTCAAAGGTGACCTGACTTGTTGTTGTTGTCTTGACCATGCTTTATACATGTCCAGATATACATGGCCTCCATCAGTTGTTTTGTATGACAATGTCTAGACGTGTTTTGTCTACGTCTATATAAGGGGCCTTCACCTTTGACCTGCTCATGAGCAGTTGGACCCATGAAAGGGCTTATAACAACACGGTCAGGAAGATGAGGTAAAGGTCTAATCTTCAAGCAGATGTTTGGGGAGGTGTAACGTTTTCCTAGCTGCCTTTTCTGTGACAAAATGCCTGCATAACATCTCCATCAAGACGCAATCCAACAAGGTCTTTAAGGGAAGGGGTCATCTTTCCAGGTCACTTGTCACAGAAAAGCACAGAGAACAAACGTAACGATTTAGCCTTTCCCAACATCTGCTTGGAGAATAGTAAAGGTCAGGACTTGGAAGGATGGAAAGCATCCATCAGTCATTGGCATTGTGTTTCCTACACATAACATCATACTCCATGTGTTCCAGTGAAAGTTCATCTGTGATGGTAAAGACATCATAAAGATTTTATAAGCCATTTCTGTACACAAAGTGCAGCGCTTACCAACAAGGTTTCATTGCTGATGTCACACTTCTGTTCTGGTCACCTGACATAGGCCTCAGATAACTTGAGAAGGATCAGAGGACTGATCGAAAGCTTGCTGGTAAGCGCTTTACTTTATGCAGGGAAATTTCATCTAAAGTCTTTAGAACATAATTTGTGCTCCTATAGTGGCCATAAAGACAATATCAACATAGTCCATGCTTGACCTTACACTGTAAGAATGTTTTGATATCGCCCCATACCCACCTTATGTACTCATAAAAAACTGAGAGAGAAAAACAAAACATGCCGAACATCTTTTGAACATTGCCTAACTGCAATACTACCTCCGGCTGCAAGGAGGCGCCGCTGCCCTAGTGGCTCAGCGAGGAACTCTTATGCTGGGCATTTCTCGCCAGCACTGTAAGAAAGAAGAAGGTGCACATAAATTTGGTACTCTTTGGGGCAAAGTATTTACAAAGCTTCCTCTCAACAAAATAGTGTACAAAACTATATGACAAAAGCAACATTCAGTGACTAGCTAAACATCTCTCACACATAATATCACTGTCTCAACAACATTTTACATAATTTCTTTGCTCTAAATATCTTTGCATCTTCTAAATACTTATTCTGCTGACCCCGGTTGATAAACCACCAGTCGTACAATCTATCTTTATCGTTTTAATCGTGTGCATGTAGAGCATGTCTCGGTCCACATGCCATATGTACAGACAGGACCGCGACTTTCCTGGGTAAGATATAGTGATTGTCACCGTAGGTTATAGTGTAGGATCGGAGGTACCACCGTACGCTACAGTGGGAGTAGGTACCACTGTACACTTTAGTGGGAGTACGTAGGTACTATTATAGTATGTTATAGTTGGGAGTAGGAGGTACCATTGTATGTTATAGTTGCAAGAAGTGCCACTATTGGCTATAGTGAGGAGTACCACAGTATGGTACAGTGGGAGCAGGAAGTACCATAGTATGTTATAGTATGGAGAAGAAGGTACCATTGTATGCTATAGTGGGGATTAGGAGGTACCACTGTATGTTATAGTGTGGAGTAAGAAGTACCATTGCACGTTATAGTGGGGAGGTGGGTACCGTCGTAGATTATAGTAGGGAGTACAAAAGTGTACCACAGTGTGTTAGTTATAGTGGGAAGGAAGTACAACTGTATGTTATATTGGGGGGAATGAAGTACCATTGACAGTATGTTATGGTAGGTAGGAGGTTACCACTGCATGTTATAGTGGGGAGAAGGGACTACCGGTACCTTGGACACCGTTCAGTGGCCAGCAGGGTGTGCTAGCTGGTACAGTGGTGATGTCTATGCAGCAAGTTTTATGTACATCGTGCCAGATGTATGGGTCATCGGCACAGTGCTACTAATGGCATGGTCACAGGGACAAAGTGCAAAGAGGGGGGTACTTCTGAAGGTAGCTAGACGAATATTAAGTTCTTTCTATTTAACTTATTTTGTGCACAGTAATTTTGTTGATCAGTTGCGAGGGAATTTTCTGACTTTTCCAAACCGTGTTCAGCCCTAGAGTGGGGAACACTCCCAGTTTATAGAACATTTAGCTTAGGTGCAGAGAGCATGACTGCCAACAGCCAGCTAGTCACAAAGGCTCCCCTTGCTTATGACCTTTGCACTCTGCCTGTTCATGACCCATGACCTGTTCAACCCTTGACCTACTGCCTAACCCCATAACCAATAGAGAATTGGTGGCCAAATGGCTACTTCAGTGTGCTTAAGGTTAATAGCTGATCTCTTTGCATCCCTTTTGCCATGAAATTGCATTTAACATGATTTAAAAAGCCTTTCTTTTTCTTCAAGTGACGGAACAATTTGGCAACACTTTCCAGAACGTTACGAAAGGTCAAGGTCATCAGCCCAGGGCCTGCCTGGTGTGACCTTAGGGGTCAGAGGTCAGGGCTAAGGCAACTGTCAACATTCAGCCCTGGGAACTACAGTAGCTGCTTCTAATCTGAAGAAAAACCTCCTGTAGAATTTCTCAGTAATACCTGGCTAGCTGCCTTGCTTGGATGCCAGTAACACAAACGGTTTAAGTCAATGGAATGTAAGTTTGTTACTATACATCCTTTCCAGATTAAGTTAAACCAAATACAACAGTGAGAAGGAAAACGTAAAAGCCATTTGCCCTTGGCGGGAGGTAATAATACTGCATTGTAAGCCGTGTCCACTTTTACTGCACAGCACACAAAACTTGGCATCTTCTCATGCTGCTGCCTGATTGGTCCACGTGTCAGTCACATGATCAGCCCATGCAGGTCACATGATCATCACAAGATCAGCTGATTCCAGTCACATGCACTCAGTAAGGGGCGTAATCCAGCCAACCGGGGAGCTCTGCTCCAGCAGTCTGTACACAGAACACAGGGTTAGTTACCGTGGTGACGGTCGCCATGGAAACAAGCGGACACGCACAGATGATCAACTATTGCCGTGATTGATTATTAGCAAGTGATATATGCTTGGTGTATTCATTAATGCATTTAATTGACAGTAAAGTAAAGATAGGTCAGGTGAATATTTGTTGTGAACAGAAACAGATTACAGACACAAACATGCTGACTTGGCTGATGAGACATGGTTTGCAATGCTATTGTTTGCACAGACATGGAGCATCAAAGATAGAAATTTCTTTATCAAAAATGTTTTTTCTGTTACCAAAATCTGGCTTCCTGGCATGTTAGACCATGTTTTAAAAAAATGTATGACTATGAAAAAGATTTGCAATTAAAGCTTTCAGAATGATGATTTTGACCCATAACTGAAGCCATGTGTCTGTGAGGTCACATGTCCAAAGGTGTGTGTCATTGTTCTTGACAAAGGATCAGGTGAAAATCTGGTCAACATTTTTTGGTGTAATGAGCTTTTGTTCCACTGAAAAATCTTTCTTTTTTTATATCTGAAAAAGATGGTTAAACCCTTGAAAGTTCTACAGCTGACTATTAATAAAATGTTTCGTTTAAAAAAAATCTGTTTTTTTATCAAGAAAATACTAAAAGATCAGAAGCAGCCTAGTCCAAGAAAAATGAAAACTGGAGTTACTTTGTAGTGTAGGAAAACCTCTGCACTTATAGGTCAGAAAAACTCACCAGGAAAACACTTCTATAGTCCCAGAGCACACTTAAGGCAGCAGAGAGAACACAAAATACAGTGTGAAGATCAACGGACAACATAGCACAGTTTGGTGTCTTACATGTACTACATTCCCAGCACATTTAATCAAGCAACAACAGTTACTGTACTTACAACAGGTTAACAGGTTAAAACACTAAATAAATAAATGGACATTTCAACAAGACACTGTCACAGGCATTGAGAAAAAAAAACAGGCACATTCAAACAATGTTTGTGTAAACATTAGTAGAGAAAACGTTTTAGTTAAGGGTTAGTTAAACTTAAGCCAGTTAAGGGACCGAGTTTGAAAGAGACACTGCACAACTGCCTGTATTGGAGCCTGCACCTCAGTCATCACAGTTAGCCATCCTTTCTACATGCCACCGAGTTGGGCCAGGGTTGGCATGGCAACATGGCACTGGGTGGGGCAAGGGTTGGCATGGCAACATGGTATTGGGTCGGGCTGGAGTTAGTATGGTAACATGGCACTGGGCGGGGCCAGGATTGGCATGGTAACATGGTACCGGGCGGGGCCAGGGTTGGCATGGTAACAAATTTTTTGACACTGGGTGGGGCCAGATTTAAACCAAGTACCAGAGTTGGCAAATTGGAAACAAAGTACCAGGTTGGGCCAGGGTTGGCATTGTGGCATGGTACAAGTTGGGCCAGGGTTGGACTACAATGTAACTAACTGTAATACAATGGGAAAAAAAAAATTGAAAAGGTAATTTAGCATTGTACTAGCCAGGGCTGAGTAGACCATTTAACCTTCTCCTTACTAAGGCTACCCGAGGACACAAGGATTGTGTTGGTAACAGGGTTGGGAATTACGGAGGTTAAATATCTGTGTGGTACAAATAAAGTTAGACTGTTGTTTGTTTTCAAAAAAATTAATCAGAAATATCAGCCTTGAACGATTAAAAGCAAAGCAGGTTTAAAATAGGATCTAAAAAGGCAGTATATGGTGTGGCTGGCCATGGGGTGCTAGGCTACAAGTGACTAACTGTGGTGAGGCTGGGATGCAAGGCTGTAGGCTAGCTGTGGTGAGGCTGAGTTTCTAGGCTATACATGTTTGTGAGTGACAGACTGAGAGAGAGAAGAGCAAACAAAAACAACAGTGGTGATTACCATGATTTTGTCACATCCTTTTTTGTTTCCAAAATCTAAGCAAGGCTGAGAGCATGCATGGCCTACATGGGCATAATGGCAGCAAAATCAGCAAGTCATCAAACAAAATTAATCATCAAACTATGTGTACATTTGTCATCACACTACGTGCACTTGTCATCAACCTACACTTGTCATCATACTATGTGCACAAATCATCTAATAACATGCATGACTAGTACTGTTCTTATCCTCATGCTAATGAATAAAACAACTCCTTACAGCAAAACACACTTCATGAACCTTTTACGGATTAAAAACAGAATAAAACACAGCACAAAACTGCTCCCACCCCCACAAGCATAAATCAGTTATGAGTCACAAGCCTAAGGTGTGAACTATAAATCATAATTATTAGAATCAGGCTATAGGTGCAATATTTGAAATTAAAAGTAATGTGGACTTGGAGTCTAGTGGCATCAGTTTGGAGTGTGAGTCAAACCAATAAAGATTGTGTCAGCTTTCATGTGTACTATACATGTGTCAGGTGTATGTGACAAGTCTTCTTATAAAGATTTGAACCTTGAGTTTTGAAACACTGTCTGTATCATAACCGAAGCCTTAAGTTTCTGAAAGAAGGCTCTTTCGAAACACTGTCTGTGCACTGAATCTTGTCTATATCAGTTGCAAGATTGTGAACAGTTCCTTTGAGACATTGTGAATAGATTCTTTAAGATGCTCACCTCTGTCTGTACTGCTGCATGATCTCCTGAAGACGCCTCTTCCGTTGGCAGTGACCTCTGTGGGGACATGAAGGTCACAGAACGCCAGGTAAGTTTTAAATAACTGCCCCGTCAACAACACTGACATTCATACAAAATAGATACTTGGACTTTCACTTTGGTCAGTTTATTTACAGATGGATAATGTACTTCTTTTGAAATAAACTGCCACAAAGTCACAGTCTCACTGACTCACGCACACAGAAAAAATTAACGTACACACACACACTCAGATACATACATGCACACACACACACACACACACACGAAGGCACTACTCATAAACATACACACACTCACACACACCAACACAAACATACAAAAACATGCACACAAACTTGCACACACACACACACACACACACACTCACTCACAGACACACACACAAATGCACACACACATATAAATGCACACACATACACACACACATGCATGCAAACACATTCACATACACACAGTCACACCCACACACACTTGCATGCAAACACACCCATAAACACACACACACATACACACAAACAGACACACATGCATATACACAGACAAATACACACACAAGCATGAACAGTTTCTAATAGCTGCAGAAATATTTGCAAACTGTCATTGCAATCGTGTAAGTCCCAATAACTGTTAGTGTATAATGAAGGTACAAAGTCATAATCATGCACAAACGTGCAGTCACATGGAAACTCCCGTTCCCCCTACACAAACATGCACTGTCACACACATACTCCTTTTCTCCCTACATGCACGTGCACAAAGACACATACACGCACTCACACACCTGAACCGTTTCTGTATAATGATGGCGGCACGCCGGTACTGCCGGAATCTCTCGTGTTCGCGAAAGGATCGGAAGTAGCTCTGGATGAGTACAGCGGCGCGGTAAAGCTGGCGGAACCTCTTCTGCTCGTAGTAGCGTCGGAAGCGGCTCTGGATCAGGATGGCCGCCCTATTCATCTTCTTGAACATGGCATACTGGGAGGGCAAAGGTCAAGTTACTGCAAGGTACTAAGAGGCTCAGCAATTCCTTTCTTCACTATGCAATTCGGCTCCATAACAACGCAATTAATCAGTAATCAGAACTTACATGACTGTATACATTTCAACTGCGCAATGGTTTTTAGATTAATCATATTGCTTTAAATCAGTGGAGTGTTATCAAGTCATTGTTTTATGTGGTTAAGGACGGAATTTGTGTGTTGCCTGCGAATAAAAACCATTGAAAGGTCACATTGATATAGGTCGTCATATGACTTTGATGTTGTAGAATTTTCAATCAGACTGTAACACAGCTAGCTGCCGAAACGATCTAAGACAGCATTTTCCATAATAAGATCATAGCTAAACTTTGCAGGTCAGACAATGCATAGATGATACACATTCAACCATCACAAGAATGTCTTTAGTTTGTGACCGTACCATGTTTGCATGATGTATGTGACTGGGCCCATTAAAAAAAACGAAGATTTCTAATGAGCCTGACAATGTTAGTTTGCTGGTTAGTTAGTAAGTCTGTCTCACCCGTCTATAGTAGTTCTGGATCAGAATTGCAGCCTCGATCTCACGCAGCCGCCGCTGCCGGCGACTCTGCAGGTAAACAAACAACAGAACATAAACAACAGTACACAGTCATAAACAACATCACACAGTAGTAAACATGAGAGATGCATGTAAGTAGCATGAGAGATCGGCGAGTCACAAGTTGCAAAGCATAAAAAGATTTTTTTTATCGACGAAATTCGTTGAGTGCGCTGCTTGGTTGTAGCGAGATCCCCAACATGCTGCAGGTCCAGTGAGATACCCACTAAAGACATAGCATATGAAAGTGAAAGTGAAGACATACCTTATACTGGCGGAAGGCGTTCTGTATGACGGCCGCTGCTCGGTACAGCTTCTTCTGTTCCTGGTCTGGAGGAGGAATACGTCACCATGGTTACACGGACGTTACATACAAACTAGTGAACATCTGGTTTCATGCATGGCTGAAGACGTTTTGCAACACAGTAGCAGAGCCAGAATGCCAATATCAACTCTCTGTCAGACTTAGCCTGTACACAATCTATCACTGTCAGGGTATTCCTGGCTAAACGTTGTGTCCTTGGGAAAAGCAAAACTTCCCCCAACTCCACCCAAGTGTAAAAATGGGTACCTGCCTTTGACTGGGAACTAAAAGGTATTGTGGTGGAAGGAGAGGGATGAGCTCTACCTTCCAATACCGTGCCCAAAACACATTGGATTAAGAAACTACTGGCCCTTCGGCCGCAAAAAGGCTAAGTGGCCTTTACTATTTTTACCTTAAAGTTTACATTCAAACATGTTTGCATTCTCTGTGACTATGAGTTGAAAGGTCCCAACATTGAAGTTCTTTCTACTCCCTGCTCCCTTCTCCATGCTGCCTAAATCTGCAACCAATAGGGAATTGGCTGCTAAATGGCTACTTCAGTGTGATAATGGTTAAAACCTGTGCGTTTCCTGACCTGTGAGTGTGAGGCTCTGCAGTTCCTCTGTGACCCGCCCGGAGGCGTTCAGGAACTCGCACCACTCCTCCCGGGTCGGCGGGGGGTCGTGGGGATCAATGGCAAAGTCTTCCAGAAAGTCGTCAGGGCTGTCCAGGTCAACGGGACTGTCCACCGATCCTGGAGGGGGAGACAGGGTCATAAATATCAAGCCTTTTGTTACAGCAAATGATACAAACTATAGCTCTGAGGTATCCTACAAACTACAGGTGCACTGCAAACTACAGAAGTGTACAAAAAACTACAGAAGTGCACAACTACAGTGGTGCACTACACAATATAGAGGTGTGCAGAAAACTACTGTGTAAATAATTGTATAACAAACTACACTACAAACTTACCTGGCTTTCTCACATCTCGGTAGGGGTGTACTATGAACTATGGACAGAGGTGCCCTACAAACTAACGAGGTGCACTGCAACCTACAGAGGTTCACTAGAAACTACAGTTGTATGTACAGGTGTGTACACATGATTCTCACCTGGCGTTCTCACATCCCGGTAGGTGTGGTCCAGGAAGGAGTAGTCCTCGTCAGACATCTCTGGGTCATCCATGAAGCGTGGCGGGAGAGCCGAGACGATGCGCTCGGCTAGAAGCAGGATGGAGTCGTGCTGCGGGGAGGGCGGGAGCTCCGCCGAGTCAAGGTCCCTCTCGTAACCTTCCTCACTCAACTGCATGGCCTCTGTTTCATGATTTATTCATAAGCAAATGTTACAATACATTACATTGACTCTCGGGCATCATAGCTGATATTGGAGAGTCAACAGTTAGGGACGGACAGAAAATACATCAGTAATGACAATCTTGAACATCACTAGTTTGAATATAATGTAACCAACAATCATTAAATCAGGACTTACAATCCAATAGATATTTAAACATGGTTGAGTCATTTGAATACTGTTTCATAATGGTTTTATGATGACCAATGCCCTTACTACTGGTTTACAGTTGAACTATGACTCATGCCCTTATCAGTGGTGTACAGGTGAACTATCACCTATGCCCTTATCAGTGGTATGCAGTTAAACCATGACCTATGCCCTCTAAAGTGAAGTTGGACCATGACCTATTTCCTCTCCAGTTGTGTGTAGTTGAACTATGACCCATGCCCTTACCAGTGGTTTACAGCTGAAGTATGACCTATGCCCTTACCAGTGGCTTGCGCCTGTCGCAAGTTTCTCAACCGCAGGCTCCCTGAGAGGCTGGGCTGGTCTGTGTGCATGGCTTCCTCTGTCTCCATCTTAACCAGGCTGGGGTCTAAGAGGTTGGTGCTGGCGTTAAAGAAGTTGGAGCTGGAGCTTAAGACATTGGTGCTGGAGTTTAAGACATTGGTGCCTGGGTTTAAGACGTTGCCGCTAGAGTTTAAGACGTTGGGGTTGATCTGGGAGATGGACCTCTGCAGGAGGAGGTGCAGTTCCTCCTGAGAGAGCCGGGAGGCGCTCTTGCGCGCTGCGTCCTGGTTGGGCGAGAGGTTGCTGGAGTTGGGGGAGGCGGAGCTCAGCGTGGAGCAGGCGGAGGATGGGGAGTGATCGGGGTCAAGCGGGGACAAACGGAGTCCCGCGCCGAGTGGCAGCGACAGGCCCCTGGGGGAGAATGGCGAGGTGTGGGCCGACGGAGTCTTGAAGCTGTGGAGGTGACTTTCCTGCTGAGTCAGTTCCAGCTCCTCCGCGATGCGGGGGTGGCCGCGGGCTCGAGCCACGGACGCGGGCAGGCGGCCCAGGGAGTCCGGCACGGTCAGGGCGGCCCGGTTCCACTGGCACAGGAAGTATGCTGTGTCGGTGTGACCCATGGCACAGGCCCACATCTGTAGAGCAAATGTACAAATATTTACAAATATGTACAAAAATGGACCTGCAGACAGGCCCAAGGAACAGACATGCTAGCGGTGCGTATTTCACTATTTACGGTAACCAACATATAGAAAATATGATGTATGATGTCAAAGGCAATCAAAGAGAAATGGCATGCAGTTGCACGATGACAAGTGTAACCAATAAACCTACTAGCTGTGAGCTGTTAAACCTTGACTTACATGTGTGACCTTACTAGTGGTGTGCAGCTAAACCATGGCCTATGCCCTTAAAGGTAATGTGCAGTTGAACTATGACCTTTGCCCTTATCAGTGGTGTGCTATTGGACTACGGCCTTTGCCCTTACCAGTGGTGTGCAGTTAAACTATGCCCTTACCAGTGGTGTGCAGTTGAACTATGACTTATGCCCTTACAAGTGGTGTACAGTCGAACCATGACCTTTGCCCTTAGAAGTGGTGAGCTATTGAACTATGCCCTTACCAGTGGTGTACAGTTGAAGTGGTCGACGTTAAGTGGGTCCACCTCCACCTCCAGGACAACACTGGAACTCTGGCTTCTGCAGTAACAACAAGGTAACTGTTAGGAAAGTGTAACATTAGCATTCATCATAATTTCTTTGCTACATAACCCATATTTTTGGCCAACATTTCGACAGCTGCTCTGCAGCCTCACACAGGGCAGTGTTAACTTCCTCCTTGTTGTATGGTAATGTTATAATCGAACGTCACATGCATGTGAACCAAAGAAACTATGTTGAATTCATTTACCTGATGACACTAATTATGAAAGGACAATAAACAATAAATAAGCATAGCCTTACAAAGGTATAACCTCAGGTCTAAAGTAAGGTAAAGCCCTACAAACTCCCTCCTATATATCATTTCCCACCAAAGATGCCCCCACTCACCTCCAGACCATGAGTTTCTCAGCGAGTCTTCTGTAGCCCAATGCTGCTGCCAGGTGCAGCAGAGTCATCCCCCTAGCGGAGCAGGTGGGAAGTGCAGCCTCCGGCTTGATCCAGGTGCGCGTCATCAGCTGGGAGCACACAGTGATCAGACGGTCTTCCAGGGAGTGCTGGGTACCCTGGCCAGAACCCTGTCAACCCAAAATCATGTTAACTGTTGGCGATTCATTGCTTTTCACCAGTTCCAGCACAATATGGAGCAATTTCAAGCTCAAGTCACTGTCCACACATTTAACAGTCAAGTAGAGCTCTGAGCCTGGGGGTGCTGCCACTACTGATGTATTACTATTAGTAACGGTCATGCAACATGCTGTGTGCCTCTATCGTAAAGGGAATTGTGTAAGACAGACAGTAACAGTAACGGTGATGATCCATAAGTTCACAGTAGACTTCAAGAAGATATACATGTATACTTGAGGCTTAGCACAGAAGCATACAGCACAAGCTCATCTGCCTTCTTCACACCTGTCCAGAGCTGTCCTGCTGCCCCGCCCCCCTCCTGGTACCCAGCCTGTTCTCCAGTTGCTCCAGTCTCTCCAGGATGGAGATCTTAAACTGACGCTCTGAAACAGAAGTCAGAGGTTTTCTAGGGAAAAATATAAAGTGGAGCATTGCAAAGGAGCAGAGCTACAAAGCGGGGGGATTGTGTGTACAAATGAAATATTCTATGGCTTCCTGAGGGGTAAAACTACTGTCAGACAGGTCACAGTTGAAGACTGTGGCCACACATGACCTAGTTGCATCCCTGGTCAATCAGAATGCATGTCAGAGAATCTGAACCCCATGCATATGGTAAGGGGGTGCATGCTAAGGGCATGGGGGTGTAGCACATTGGTTCCCCTCTCTAAAAAAAACCCTGAAAGTGATCTCAAACCAGGTAACTGAAGAGCTATTCTTCCACTGGTCGTGACAGAGAAGAAAGATGCTATATACAGTATTTACAGGTTCATTGTACCAGGGACATTCTTTTTACCATGGCTGTATAACCCTCTCCGGTAGCGTAAATATAGGGTGAAAGACAACTACATGTACAGACTTCACCATCAGTGCTACTTTCCTGTCAGAAATCTGAAAACGACATTAGCTGAATTAGTGAAAATCTGAACAAACCATCAAGGGAGAGCCACTCTCGCTGCGTGCCGGGGCTCTGTAGAACGCTGCGCGTCCGGTACTCAAACACGACAGACTTGGAGATGGGCACTCCGCTCGCCGCGACTTGAAGGGTCACCAGGCCTGTCTCATGGGCTGCAGAGGGTTAAAAATGACATTGTGTTACAACAGGCCAGCCAGCAGTGGTGCAATGCAATAAAATCCAAGATCTCATACCTCAGTGAAATATTTAGTTTTGTGAATTTCTTGACTGTTTTCTTCATTATTGAATGTATATTTCTTGCTGTTTCTGTCTGGTAGTATGCATTTTCCCAATGGCTCTCCTAAGGCAACAGATCATGCATATACAGCAGGAAACTGAACACGAGAAATGAAAGAATGATAACCTATACTGAGACCTTTGGTATAAGCGTGGAAACACACACGGACAGCCAAGCAGACACACCAAAAACAATACCTTCCAATTCAGAGGTAACAACAGACCAGCCTATAAAGGTGCAGTACGGGACAATCTGGGCAACAACATAAAGAACAGCAAAGCAAAGCTCACCTGGGCAGTAGCATCTGAGGACTCCACTCTGCACCAGGCTGGCAGGGACGCTGATGTCATCAAACACACAGCTGTACGCCGTCGTGCTGGAGTGCCATGGGCCCGTCACCAGGATCTTCACTCCACCCTGCAAACACACATGGTTTAACCCAAACATCCCTGCAAATATATATAATATGGTTTAACCCAACCCTAAGAGAACAAAATACACCCAACTCCAACACCCAAGAAAATACACATGGTTTAACCCACTCCCTTGAAAAATACACAATAGTTTACCAAAAACACCAAGAAAACATACGTCGTATATCTATGGTTCAACCCACTCCAACAACTAGACATGCTTTTAACTACACAGCACACATTGAAAGGACCTAGACCTTGTGCAAACGTGTTCTATATACATTGTGGGTTGGCCATGTTGTAAGATATGTGTGCCAGGTGCATTCTGGGTAGGTTACAGTACTGTATGTTCCAAGTCCCATTCTGCGTTTACTAAGTAAAAAAATGTAAAGCGACATAAAAGTTCTGAGGAAAAGTTAACACACCTCGGGGTAGGACCACTCCGGTGAGAAGTCTGTGATGCCGACCAGCTCGCTTCTCCGTGCCGACCTCTCGCCGCGCCCGTACGTCCCGTTCTCCGTCGGATCGTTGCCATGGTCGCTGGAATCTGTGTTTTCCAGCTCGGGCAGCAAATCCGACAGCTGTGTGTCCAGCATGATGTTGTCGAACGCGTCGAAGTTGGACAAGTCCACGTCGGAGGTGGGGGTGTTCAGGTCCAGGTTGTCTAGAGCCTGGTTGGAGGAGAGCGTGCTGAGGTTAAGGGTCAAGTTCTGCGGAGGCGAGAGGTGTCCGTTGGCGTGCGGCAGGCCCGTCGGGATCACGCTGTTCCCGCTGAGAAGGATGTCGCGACAACCAAACTCATTGGTCTCACTCAAGGGTGAGGTCAGCTGACCGTCCCCTGCGGAGGAAACTACCGTGGGAGACCCCATGGTGTCGCGGGTCCCAGCGTTCATGGCGACGGCCGTCTTGTAGTCGGGAGGGGGGTAGGGGTGCCCCTGGTTTAGCCCTTCTCCGAAACTGCCACTGTTCAACCCCCCCACCGCGTCCCCCCCTATTGCACTTGTCATGTCCTGAGCAAAGAGTAGCTGCCGGTCCCCCCCCTGTGCCACGCCCGCCCCCTCCAGGACGAACCCGTTCGGGGGGGCGTGGTGGTTGCCATGGTTACTCGTCTGCAGAACCTGTTCGTCCAGGCTCTTGCTCCGCTTGACAAAACCCTTGGCGTCGAGAGCCATCTTACGGCTGAATCCCCCCCCAGTGAAGCTACGCGGGGCCCTACTGGGGGTGGATGGTGCCGTCATAGCGTGGCCCTCGCCGTGGATCGTGTCGAGATTCAAGCTGTAGCGACTCACGGGGGCCGTCTCGGCCAGCGTCTGGCCCGGTAGGACGTGGCCCACCAGGGCCTGGCCCGCCAGCGCGTTGGACTCGTAGATGGTGAGCATGGATGAGGGCGGGAGGTCGAACGAGTTCTGCGAAGCGAGGAATCTTGTGTTGATGGCGTGGTTCATGCCCGGGCTGTGCGTGTTCGCCGCTGCCGCACTGGCAGGAGGAAGTTCGTTCTCGACTTTTACGGACCAACCCTGGGCAGACGATGCAATGCCGTTCAGAACCATGGGCACGCTGTTCGGCTGGGTGACGGTCGCGTGGTGGAAAACCATGGCGCTACCTGAATTAATAAATTACAGATTTATTCAGCAAACAAAAACAGGCCTCATGGAAGCTCAATGCTGATTTAACACGCTCGTTCACAATTAAGACATCAAGACTTTCCAATACTTAAATATAACTACAGTACTGTAAATGTAGAAATGTTCGCTGTTGTTTAATGTTCGCGGTTTTCGCGGCAACCGCTTCACCGCAAACTTCAAAACAATGCAAACGTTTTTGTCCAATACTGTAGCAGTATGTGACTATAGCACTAACACGAACTGAACAACACCGCAAACACCCCATTTTCTCCCTAGCATGAAATGAAAACCACACAAATTTAACTGCACTTAGAGTATTCTCCGGAATTCAAATCTGATATCATACTATACTAGATTAAGTACCTCCATCGGCGGTGGAAATGGCAACGTTGTGCGAGGACTGGGGAACCATCGACACCATGCCGGTGGGGAGGGGGGTCACGACGGACGTCGGCATCTGGTCCTCTGCCGCCGTGGTATACCCGGGCAGCACGGGAACTCCACACAAGAGATTTGCGCTGACTATCGAACCACTCGTGCTAATCCCCGTCACCGCGATCCCGCTCGAAAACATCCCGTTGTGCACGCCGCTCGGACCCGCCAGGCCGTTTAGATTAACGACGGCGCCGTTCCGCGCGGCGAGACCGTTGGGAACTTTGCCGATCATGTTCACTACGGTTGGCGTGGGCTGGGCCGGGAGGTCGGGGGTCGTGTCGCCGCCCATGCCCGCAGGACTGTCCATCTCGGAACGCGTACTGTCGACCTTGGGCGAGATGATTCGGTGGGGAGTGTGACCGCACTTCTGCTTGGTCCCGGCCCCATCCTTAGCACAGACGCAGGCGTGCGTGACTGTCTTAGGCTGGGGTTTGGGCGCCTTGTTGTCCAGTAACTTCTCCACGACAGCCTCAATCGTCTCGCTCTGGACAGGGGAGACACACAAACACCCTTAGCTTCATGAACATCAACAACAACAACAACAATCTTCAATAACAACTGTTCAAAGTTTTAATAAATAAGTTTATTGCAAGTTCTTGCCCGTAGGCTAATTGCAAGTACATGTAACATGAAAGGACGGACAGACAATATATAACAATACAGCATGTGACTTTTCTAGTCCAAATACTTGACACTAAATTCTATCTCAATACTACACTCTACTACACTCTACACTATATAATATATAATACTACACTCCACTTCTTCCAACCCCTACTTCCAACCCCTACTTCCAACCCCTACTACAGCCACTACACTATAAATTATGTATGCTGACTTCTTCACGGTATACTTTACTTGGCATACATGTACATGTATGTGAAAGTCTACATGTACAAGACAAGAGTTAGCTGTGGCAAAGATGCCTTTAGAAGAGTATATTTTGTAAATGTCTGTGAGAACTGACCATTCAAGCATGCCCATAGTTGTAATATCCTGAGCTCCCATGAAATTGTGGTATAGCCCATAATATCTGATATATAGCCAACAATATGTTATGTATTAACCATATAATTATAATATGTACTCACCACGTCGTTGTTACTTCCGACCTTGACTCCTGCAACTGCAGAGCATAAATGAAAATATAAGCATCCAGATGAGAACAAAAATTAATATTTAAAGTTGATTTTACAATGCAAAACAATAAAAATCAGGAGGCTTCTTTCCACAACTCAACTTTTCACAAATCATGAGGCAACTTTTATTAATCTACACTTGAGATTACTAAGAACAAAACATAACAAAGGATTATCTTTTTCTCAGTCAATCTAGATTCATTTTTGGTCCACAAGATCAACTTTGGCTAAACTAAACTTTCAGTAGCAGACTCTGAATTTCAAAATCAGGCTATTCTTTGTGTGGTCAGGAGCAAAGTCATGAAAACGTCCTGAACGTGTAACAGAGATTTTACTCACACATGGGCTTGAGCTGCTTGAGGAGTTCGTCTTTCGTCCATTCTTGTGAGTCGATGCGGAGGGGAATGGTGGGGGGAACGGAGGGTTTGGAGTCCTCAGTAGTCGGCACATTCAGGTAGTGTACCAACACTATGTCTGGGTTCTAAACAAACAAACAAACATATACATGTAAACAAGTAAAAACATGGTCAGGTAGTGTACCAACCAGGGCTGTCTCCAGCTTTAATTTTTTTCCGGCCCACTCATTGTTTGAGATCCCATGCTGTTAATTTTCGTTGTCAAATCTGTCATTTTAAGTTTATGAAAATACATTTTCATCAGTCACGAAGTTCAGATTTTTGGACAGATGGGGTAAAATGCTTTTCCGCCTAACAAGCAAATTTCCATCCAAGGACAGAGGGACGGGTCCTGGAGACTGCCCTGGTACGACACTATGTCTGGGTTCTACACAAACAAACGGACAAACACATGATGGATTACCATACCAACATGATATCTGGGTTCTAAACAAACAAACATACAAATACATGATCTGTAAACCAAGAAAATTAATAGGTGTGGCTTCAGGTAGTATACCACCATAATATCTGGATTCTATACAACCAAGACAAGAGACATTTAATTCAAAAGAGGTAGCAAATTTACAATGTGCACAGAATGCTGACATCAGCATCTTAAGTCTGATGAACTCTGAACAGACTGACCTGCAACAACCAGTAGCATCTTCTGTGGAATGTTGGCACGATAGAGGAATGCACATAGCAGCCATACAGGCACTGTGGGGGAGATACAACAATAGTCAAACACTCTGCACCTGAGCAAGATAGAGAGAAGCACATAACAGCCAGTTACTGTAAATGTAAATGTAACCTCCAAAACCTTCATTGGGTCCATTTCTCCAGGATTTAATTACATCCTACCTCTTCAGCATTGATGTGTCTGTTGTCATGGATACCAAAATCATGTGTGTCTGTTGCCATGGATACCAAAATCATGTGTCTGTTGTCATGAATACCAGAAAATCATAACTCATCTCTGATGTGAGTTTGTTGCTGTGGATACAATAATGTCGATCTCTTGATACAGAGAGAAGAAATTGTTGACATCCATTAGACATCCATACCAGAATGATATGAGTCCATTACTATGGATACCAGGTTAATGTCAGTCTGTTGCCAGGGATACCAGACTAATGTGAGTCTGTTGCCATGGATACCAAACTAATGTGAGTCTGTTGCCAGGGATACCAGACTAATGTGAATCTGTTGCCATGGATACCAGACTAATGTGAATCTGTTGCCATGGATACCAGAATGGTATAAGTATGTTGCCATGGATACCAGAATGGTATAAGTATGTTGCCATGGATACCTTACCTCTACACCCTGTACTTTGAGCTTCATGTGATCTTCTCTGGTAGTTTTGCCATCCTTGCGTTTTTTCCAGCTGTAGCCGTCTTTTCTGTACTTCACCTTCTTCCTGTTGTAGAGGATCATCGACCCGCTCTGAGGTCTGGCAAAGAGAGAAAAAAACATTGTCAAAGGAACTGTAAAAATTTTCTTTTCTTTTACCTTTCAACCCAGAACATGTTTACTGTAGGTAATTTATTGCTTTTCACAAGTCCCACCACAATTTGGAGCAATGTTAAGGTGTAGGGTATGTTCTCACATTAGACTGTAGCAGGCCAACAGACAGGACTGTGTGACTGTATAGAAGCTGAACATTACTGATTCAGAAGTATTAGTAACATGTCCTACTGTATGCTTCTCACAATCATAAGCTTGCATCATCTGCCCAGGGACTTCAATATGAACACATGTGGTTGAAAATCAACGAGCAATATCATAACATATGTACATAAGATACGTTGATATCTACATGGCCACTGTACACATTAATCACAATCAATGCATGTGAAAATGTATGCTGTAGATCATCATAGAATTCATATGTCATATTGTTAGCTTTAAAAAAAAAAAAAATATATATATATATATTCATGTTTATATATAGAGAATGGCTTTATGAGTTTAGTGACATTCTGTGTTGCCAGAACTAGCACTCCTTATCTCAGGGAAATTTGATACATCCAACAACAACAGAAACCAGGTCAACAACATTGAGTTCAGTCCCATCACTTGGGGGGAAGGGGGGGGCTGAAACCCGATATGGCCGGGGCTGTCATCCTCATCACTCAAGGAGGTCAGAGGTCAGCAGCTGACACCCCAATTAGTCTGTCGGGTCAGAGGTCAGCCAGCTGTGTGCACTGTAATATTTTCCTGGCATCGTGGCATCAACATGAACTTGGAGTATACACTATGCAGTTCACACATCTCTCCTGCTATGGAACTAGACTGGGGTGGTGTTTCTAATATATAGCAGACGATTTGATGTAATTTGTAGCTCCCGTGATTCAATCGTGAAACAACAGAAACATGACAGTGCCAAGCAACCAGCCTGTCATCATATAAAGGAATTCTGTTATCAAAGGGGGAAATTATGGCCATGTCCTCCTCTTGGCAGTCAAAACTGGATGTCTGATGTACAGAAGATAATGTAATTATGTACAACAAATTCAATCTTCTTCTCCTGAGTTCCGGGTTGGTAAATATATAGTCATGTTATTTTTGTTCTCACCTTCAGTTTGTAGGTTGTTGATAGCTATTGTTGGCTTGGGGTTAAGCGCACATGAAGTAATGTCATTTTTTTTCTCAATTGAGTTTGGGAGTTCTAGGTAGCCCTTTTTCGGTAGGGGTTAGACTTAGAGGTTAAGTGTGCATGCAAGTTGTAATGTAACACTAACAGTTTTTTTCTCACCTTCAGTTTAGGAGTTGTTGACAACCATTGTTTGGTTGCGGTTAGAGTTAAGTGTGCATGTAAATGTTTTTTCCCACCTGAATTTGGGGGTTGTAGACAGCTACTGTTGGCTTGGGGTTAGAGGTTAATGTACACGTAGTAAAATAAATGTTATTTTGTTCTTACCTGAGTTTGGGAGTTGTAGACAGCCATTGTTTGGTTGGGGTTAGAGTTAAGTGTGCATGCAATGTTTTTTTCTCGGCCACCTGAGTTTAGGGGTTACATATATATATAGACAGCTTTTATGCTGGGGTTAGAGGTAAATGTACAAATGTTATTTTGTTCTTACCCTAGTTTGGGAGTAGTTCACAGCCATTATCGGCATGGGATTAAATTTGAGTTACATGTAAGTGTACATGTAGTAATGACATTATTTTTTTCTCATCTGAGTTTGGGGGTTGTTGACAGCCATTGTTGGGTTGGGGTTAGAGTTAAGTGTACGTGTAGTAATGTTATTTTGTTCTTACCCTCGCTTGGGAGTAGTTCACAACCATTGTCGGCATGGGGTTAAATTAGAGTTAAGTGTACATGTAGTAATGCAATTTTTTTTCTCACCTGAATTTGGGAGTTGTAGACAGCCATTGTTGGCCATGGGTTGGGGTTAGAGGTAACTGTACAGAAGTGATGTTATTTTTTCTTACCTGAGTTTGGGGGTTGTTGACAGCCATTGTTGATGGATGTCAAAACACAGCAAGAACCCAGCGATTTCCTGAAACACAACCAGCAGGAAGATACATGTATTAACACCACTCATGGGTTCAAAATTCAAACTTTAAGTTTAACTAAAAACCTGTCATTTTTTACTTAACAGGCAATTACTACATGTAAATCATATTGCATTTGTCCATGAATAATCTTATCAGGTTGGTGAATGACTGAATTTTTTTTTAGCAAAGTTCTCTTTTCACAACAAAATGTTTAACAATTTGAGATGAGGATCGACGGTCATCAAAACATTTAAATACAGAGAGAGGAAATTAATTGCCGAATAAAGAACTTTGCTATTCATAATGTATTTGCGTCCAAGTTGTCTCTGTCCAAACCTTCACATGCATCTATTCTTGATACAACATATAACAAGCAATTCAAGTCCCATGTCTGTTTTTTTTTCTTCTGAGCTTATGTACTTGGGGAGAGTCTCTCAGCCTTGCTGCGTGCAAGGTGACATTTAAGGTCAGACATGAACATATCATCCATCCCTATAGCGTTACCATGGTGACAACCAATCCCTGTGAGCGGTTACCATGGTGATGACTCGTGATCACATACCCACCCGTATCACGAGCGAACACATTTCCAGCCCAAATCTGGCCCATAAGCCCTACCACTTCTCCATGCTCCCAGAGTTTATGACACTGATTCATTGACATGAAAATACTTGTGTATGAAAATACTTGTGTCTATTCCTAAAAAACAATTCTATAAATTGTACCTTATAAAAAATGTTATTCATATCCAGTGTTCTCACCAGGATTTTTTCACAGCATAGGGGTCAGGTACAGAAGGCCAACCTAACGCGGTGCAAGTCACGCGTGGAGTGACCAGAGTAGGGAGTCCGGCATGTTCTACCGGAAAATTTGTAAATTCATAACCCAATGAGACATTATTTCATGCATTTTGAGGGATAAATTTTGTGAAGTAGAGTTTTTCCTCTGTTACAGCCTCATTCTGAAGTCAAATATGAACTTTTTTATAAGATTTATAAAGGGTCACAAGGTTTGTCCCAGAAAGAAACACCCCTATACTGGTTGAAACACAGCATAGGGGTCCAGATCACAGCATAGGGGGTCCAAATCACAGCATAGGGGGCCCCTATGCTGAAAAGGCCTGGCGAGAACACTGATATCTTGGGGAGACTCTTTGCAAATAAAGAAGCTAATAATGTTTTTGACTGGCTATAATAAGTCTTAGTACATTCTTAATGAATTTAACATTGATTTATGATACCAATTACAATATGGTATCTTTCAGAATTTTAACTTGTCTATATTTTCTACTGATAATCTAGACAATTTTGCTGAAATCACAGGTGAGTATTTCATGCTCCGCTTCAGCACTCAAAACATGAAAAACAGTCCTTTTTCTAACCTCCATGATTGTCCTTTATGCCATGAAAGGTGCTGTGGGCTCTGTGGCCCTGAACCACTCACAAAAGGAAGCCTCACAATACCTTGTCAGAAATGTTATTTGCATCTTGGAGAGTGACTTTCAGCAAATACAGAAGGTATTGTTTCTGACTGACTATAAGGCAATTGCAAGTCTTTACAGTACACTTTTGATTAACTTAATGTTGATTTATGATTACAATAACAATCCCTTACCCTTCAACATTGCAACCTGTCTAATGTTTTCTAGTAATTCTACTGATAATCTAGACAAATTTTCTGAAATCACAGGTGAGTATTTTAAGCTCTGCTTCAGCTGCCTCAAAACATGAAAAACTTCATCCCTGTCTGTTGAAAATAACCTCCTTGTCCTTTGTGCCATGAAAGGTGCTGTGGGCTCTGTGGCCATGAACAACTCACAAAAGGAACCCTAACATTCATCAAACAAACATAACTCTTCTGCAGGAATGGAGCTGTCAAAGTCAATTGCCTTATTGTTGGAGCCTGCACAGGTTTGGGCCCACCACACACATGTGGGGAATGTAAATAACCTGAGTCGTGGATGGATGGATTTTTCACAAAGGAAACTCCAATGACAACATGAGGGAGGCAATGATCATGCACAATAGTTTGGTTAGAATGCTTGAACTGCATATATTAATTATGATAAAAATATACTGGATGATTGGATGGATGGATGGATGGTTGGACGGATGGATAGATAGAAGGAGGAATGAAATCATGCATGCATGGATGGAGAAGTGGATGGGGGTAAGGAAGGAAGGATGGACAATATGATGGATGGATGAATGAATGAATGGAAAGGATGAAATGAGGGATGTATGGCTGAATGGAAAGAGGGATGGATGAAATGATGGATGGATGGATGGATGGATACAAAGAGGGATGGATGGAAGGAAGGATGAATTGATGGATGAACTTATGGAAGGGTGAAGGGATGGAAGGATGAATGAAATAATGGATAGATGGATGGATGGGTAGATGATTAAATGAAAGGGCGAATGGATTAAATGAAAGCTTAAGGGCGAAGGGATGGAAGGATGGATGGATAATTGGCAAAATGGGTTTATTTCTGCCTTGCGTAACATTAATTTTGTACCTGTTCCAAAGTGATCTTTACATCATACAGAACTGATTCTCATGAATAAGGCATCACACCTGTACATTATCTATACATAAATCATCATTTGATTCAGCATCAATCTATTTATACCTGTGGTGACCTTTCCAACACAATAGTGCTGGGGACATCTACTAGTATACAAACCTCACTTCCTCCTCTGTGAGGTGACACCGGCGAGGTTCTCAATACAAACTTATGTAATACAAAATAAATCAAGCTCTGGATAAACACTCCAGTTGTTTGATTAATTTTGTATTACATAATGTTGATTTGGTTTAATGGGGCGTATAATTATAAAAATATACAGCCAGGGCTACACGACTAGCTGAAGGCTATTACAAAGGGCTAGCCCTGGGAACTTTACGGTGCACACCCCAGTTCTTCCGCGACCGGGGTCCACAGAAGTGCGCGACAAAAAAGTGACGGAAGGGTTTCGAGGGGCTGGGTTTGAGTTTAGATTTCTCATAATGTGCTTCGAACTGACATTAGATACTAGCATGGCTGAAAAGCGTATGAATTGGTGTGTTTTGGGTGAAAATTTCGTTTCGATCTGAGCCTTGCTTCCGGATATCCATCCGCGTTGATGGTGAAATGTCCCTTGGCCGGAGATTGACCTTTGTTGCGTTCTGTGGGTCATGCTGACATGCCTCGCGCCGTGGATGATTAAAGAAATCTAAGTACTAGAATTTTCTTTATAATTGGCTCGACTGTACGCTAGGTTTTTCTCTTTCTGACAACATCAGTCGTTTCTACCTAGAAAATTTTTTCTACGAGTTTTATCCTACGCAAAAGTGTCAAAATTTGACCATCGTTTTTGACGTGAAAATTATATTTTTGTCTCCTGATTTACCAAAATTAGAGAGGTTGAAGAAACAGAACTCAGCTGGTCCTATAGCGGAAGGGATAGGCTTTCATCCCATACACAGTTGATTTACTTCGGAATACTTCCCTGGAAGAGACAGTACCTAGACTCGAGGGTGCGCAGCCTCCAATTGAAACCCCAAATAAACTGGGGTGTGCTCCCTTAAACGGACCCGTTCTGCAAAAAATACAGACCATAACAGCCAACAAATTGCATTTTTCCCGGGAAACTGTGTAGCCCGGACCCAACCTGATCGAAAAAATTCGGATTTCGCAAGTTTTAATATGGTTATATAATGTCATATAATGTGCTGATTTGCCCCCCTCCCACGCCCCCCCCCCCCTTAGAACACGGCCAAACAGCCTTCAAAGTGTGTTTCCTGAACATTGATGACGTAACATTTACCAAAACATTGTTTTTTGCATTGCTCTATTACAGGGGCACTGGGATATTGCATATGTTTGTTTAATAGTCGCTCCTGCATCAAGTAGCAGACGCTTTTCAATGAAAAAAGCCTTTGATGACGTCATTCTCGTACTTTCGTGCCCAATTCAGTGTCAAGTTCGCTGTCGCGCTAGTTTACAACATTCAGGCAAATAAGTCGCACAGATCAGAAGATACATCCCTAGGCTTGTTTATCGCACCGAGACCGACACCAATTTGTACAGCCTTTTCTCAGCAGATGCCCGTTTATACGTTCATAGCTGTTAGAAGTGCGGCTCAGACCGCCATCCTAACCAAAGATACATCATTTAAGTTCGTTTTTCTACAAAATAAAAGAAATCTTGGCAACGAAAGCACTTGGGTAATGAGGCTAGGTCTATTCTCTATCAGTTAACGCCCAAAATTTAAATTCTAACTGCTTCCCGTAGAAGTACGGAACTTAAAACGGCACTGTTCTCAATGGAAAAGAAAGGCAAGTGAAAGTCATTGTGACGTCATGAAGTCAACTACGTTCTAGGCGGTTTGTAGCGTTTATTCTAGTCAGAAATAGAAGGAAAGCCTCCTCCATCACAAGAGCGTCTCACTGACATGCCTTTCTACTGCAATACCTGTTCATTAAGCATGAATTTATGGAAAAAATCGTCTTCAAGTGGAAGCTACCATTGTGACGCAATTGCTATTATGCGCCTTGAATGGTACCGAGGCCCAGAAGGACAAAATCAGCCTTCCGACACGGTAACTTTCAACCACCTGTAACTCGAGAACGAAAAGTCGCAAACAACTCAAACTTCGCATGCTGATAGGTGATAACTGTTTTAAGTCATAGACAACATAAATCATAATTTGCATATATTAACGGTGCACACCCCAGTTCTTCCGCGACCGGGGTCCACAGAAGTGCGCGACAAAAAAGTGACGGAAGGGTTTCGAGGGGCTGGGTTTGAGTTTAGATTTCTCATAATGTGCTTCGAACTGACATTAGATACTAGCATGGCTGAAAAGCGTATGAATTGGTGTGTTTTGGGTGAAAATTGCGTTTCGATCTGAGCCTTACTTCCGGATATCCATCCGCGTTGATGGTGAAATGTCCCTTGGCCGGAGATTGACCTTTGTTGCGTTCTGTGGGTCATGCTGACATGCCTCGCGCCGTGGATGATTAAAGAAATCTAAGTACTAGAATTTTCTTTATAATTGGCTCGACTGTACGCTAGGTTTTTCTCTTTCTGACAACATCAGTCGTTTCTACCTAGAAAATTTTTTCTACGAGTTTTATCCTACGCAAAAGTGCCAAAATTTGACCATCGTTTTTGACGTGAAAATTATATTTTTGTCTCCTGATTTACCAAAATTAGAGAGGTTGAAGAAACAGAACTCAGCTGGTCCTATAGCGGAAGGGATAGGCTTTCATCCCATACACAGTTGATTTACTTCGGAATACTTCCCTGGAAGAGACAGTACCTAGACTCGAGGGTGCGCAGCCTCCAATTGAAACCCCAAATAAACTGGGGTGTGCTCCCTTAAACGGACCCGTTCTGCAAAAAATACAGACCATAACAGCCAACAAATTGCATTTTTCCCGGGAAACTGTGTAGCCCGGACCCAACCTGATCGAAAAAATTCGGATTTCGCAAGTTTTAATATGGTTATATAATGTCATATAATGTGCTGATTTGCCCCCCTCCCACGCCCCCCCCCCCCTTAGAACACGGCCAAACAGCCTTCAAAGTGTGTTTCCTGAACATTGATGACGTAACATTTACCAAAACATTGTTTTTTGCATTGCTCTATTACAGGGGCACTGGGATATTGCATATGTTTGTTTAATAGTCGCTCCTGCATCAAGTAGCAGACGCTTTTCAATGAAAAAAGCCTTTGATGACGTCATTCTCGTACTTTCGTGCCCAATTCAGTGTCAAGTTCGCTGTCGCGCTAGTTTACAACATTCAGGCAAATAAGTCGCACAGATCAGAAGATACATCCCTAGGCTTGTTTATCGCACCGAGACCGACACCAATTTGTACAGCCTTTTCTCAGCAGATGCCCGTTTATACGTTCATAGCTGTTAGAAGTGCGGCTCAGACCGCCATCCTAACCAAAGATACATCATTTAAGTTCGTTTTTCTACAAAATAAAATAAATCTTGGCAACGAAAGCACTTGGGTAATGAGGCTAGGTCTATTCTCTATCAGTTAACGCCCAAAATTTAAATTCTAACTGCTTCCCGTAGAAGTACGGAACTTAAAACGGCACTGTTCTCAATGGAAAAGAAAGGCAAGTGAAAGTCATTGTGACGTCATGAAGTCAACTACGTTCTAGGCGGTTTGTAGCGTTTATTCTAGTCAGAAATAGAAGGAAAGCCTCCTCCATCACAAGAGCGTCTCACTGACATGCCTTTCTACTGCAATACCTGTTCATTAAGCATGAATTTATGGAAAAAATCGTCTTCAAGTGGAAGCTACCATTGTGACGCAATTGCTATTATGCGCCTTGAATGGTACCGAGGCCCAGAAGGACAAAATCAGCCTTCCGACACGGTAACTTTCAACCACCTGTAACTCGAGAACGAAAAGTCGCAAACAACTCAAACTTCGCATGCTGATAGGTGATAACTCTTTTAAGTCATAGACAACATAAATCATAATTTGCATATATTAACGGTGCACACCCCAGTTCTTCCGCGACCGGGGTCCACAGAAGTGCGCGACAAAAAAGTGACGGAAGGGTTTCGAGGGGCTGGGTTTGAGTTTAGATTTCTCATAATGTGCTTCGAACTGACATTAGATACTAGCATGGCTGAAAAGCGTATGAATTGGTGTGTTTTGGGTGAAAATTGCGTTTCGATCTGAGCCTTACTTCCGGATATCCATCCGCGTTGATGGTGAAATGTCCCTTGGCCGGAGATTGACCTTTGTTGCGTTCTGTGGGTCATGCTGACATGCCTCGCGCCGTGGATGATTAAAGAAATCTAAGTACTAGAATTTTCTTTATAATTGGCTTGACTGTACAATAGGTTTTTCTCTTTCTGACAACATCAGTCGTTTCTACCTAGAAAATTTTTTCTACGAGTTTTATCCTACGCAAAAGTGCCAAAATTTGACCATCGTTTTTGACGTGAAAATTATATTTTTGTCTCCTGATTTACCAAAATTAGAGAGGTTGAAGAAACAGAACTCAGCTGGTCCTATAGCGGAAGGGATAGGCTTTCATCCCATACACAGTTGATTTACTTCGGAATACTTCCCTGGAAGAGACAGTACCTAGACTCGAGGGTGCGCAGCCTCCAATTGAAACCCCAAATAAACTGGGGTGTGCTCCCTTAACAACATACAATATAACAATACATAATGGTCTACCTGGGAGTCTAACCTTCATTGAGGTATCTAAAGAAACTTATTATTGACCCGAACATTTACCTCGTTTTGTTTTTCTTAAGAGGAAAACAGGCAGTGTCCCCATGCTCTTACTCTTAGCATGGCTGCCTTACCCTGGGGAGTAGAGTCTCTAGCTTGTAAAAGATTCAGATTGACCAGTGATGCTGCAGTGTTCAACTGTGACCTGTCTCATAGTAATTTCACCCCTCCCCTTAAGAAGCCATTAAATTAATCATATTAGGCCTATTTTGACTTTTGAAATTCTCTACAACTCAACACCGGAAGGGAAGAAAATCCACACCATCCCCCCACTGTCGATTCACTCCCTCACGCCAAAAAAACATTTTTTCTTCTAAAAAAACAACCCTATACTGTTTGTCCCCGATAGACTGGAGCCCAGGAATCTCTATTCCCGACCTGGTAGCTCGGACATGTGCGCAGCATATTAATAACAGTCCTGACAGAAGCGGCCCAAAAGCGGCGGAAGCCACGCTAACCGGGCACCTGTTGTGGGGGGAGGTACGCGTTAACCTCGTCCCGTGACTCCAGCGTGGTCCAGGAGGTTCACGCAGAGGTGGCGATGTTTTTGTTTTATTTTCGTCACGTTTTCTGGGTTCGGGGACCCGCCCACCCCACGCACGCACCTCGTTGGTGTTCCATCGGTGGCGGACGCGAGGGAAAGCCGACGGCTTGGGCAGGGCCTCGAGCTTGTCGGGCAGCTTGGTGGGTCGGGGAGCCACCCCGTCCTTGTCGTCTTTCTCCGTGGCGCCTGGCGACAGGAAAGGAGAGCGGGAATATTTATAAGGCGGCGAAAAATAAGACTATGTTTGGTATTATGTATATCAACATGTCAGTCGATCGCTCACGATGGAACGAACGATCACAACACGCTAACCTCAAACCACAAGATGCGATCATATCGTACCTACTCGCTTGGAACATTTGTAGGACGACGTGGAAATATTAAAATTTGTCATCATTTATTCCACCGCCTTTGTGTTTGCGGAATCGACAAGTAGTTGCCGAAAGTGCCTGACTCCGCGATTTCTGTCGGAGATGTTCATACGGAGGTTTCGTCCCAAAACGAGCAGGTTTTCACTCGTTGACGCCGAAAATACAGACGTTATGAACAGATCGTGCCTTTCGTAACAATGTCCCGCAATGGTTTGGCATAAATCACAGGAAAGAACGAGAAAGATTACCTTCTGATTCGCTATTCACCGCCATCTTCAGTGATCTTCCCCATTTTCGCAAACAGAATCTAGCGCATGCGCAGATAGTTAGGAGTGACTGTCGCGAGAAAAACGAGATCAGGCGATACCATTCAGGATAAAAAGGGGGTGTTTCAAAGGTTTTCAAAGGCATGTACTTTCCGGAAATCTCCAAGCAGATATTGAGGGGAGGCTTTCTCACAGATACGGGCGGCTATGAAAACGTAACGTTTTAGCCTTCCCCAACGTCTGCTTGGAAATTCCCTTATTTTTGGCGTTACAGGCTTTGAATGCACTATCAACCTAAGGTGGTTTTATTTGTGCATGATGCATTCATATGATCAAAGGTCATCCGATAAAAGAATCATAAAATGAGTGAATGCATTGTAACAACGTAAGTCACGTAACTAACATGCACGGCACACCATACAGTATACAAGCCCCCCAGAACTGAGCCTGCAACGTCAAGTTCAGTGACCTTCTTGTAGTGATTATAGACAGATAACTGTCTTGCACACAGCCGAGCGTGTGACGTCATGGCAAGTGACGTTTGGGTGGTGATTATACAGATAACAACCTGTCTCTCGATCCAACTCGAGCCTTACACAGGTGGCATTCGTCACAAAGTTCTCACGGTCCTACGTGACAGAGCTGTACACGTTGTATTAGAAATATATATTAAGTATACTGGGCTCCCTTGGAAATTAACTTATGCAGTTATACGGGGGTTCCCAGTTGTGTTGTGAAATGAAATGAATAAATAAAGTAAATAGATAAAGTGTTTAATGTGCATTTCTATCTGTGAAATATAGAAGAAATAAAATTTATTTTTTTGTTAATTACAAAGAAGGTTCCAAGCCGCTAATGTGCACCGGTAACCCTTACATCAGACAGTGAAACACGAGAGGCGAGTAGCACACTCTCCTGGCTTCCGGGGGCCCGCTAGTGCACAGACCGCACGCCATAATAACCGCTAGGCTAAAAGGTCCGCACCTATTAGGTCCTATTAGACTGGTCAGTGGGGGCGCTTGAACCCCACCGTTACATGATCAGTAATGCCTTTGAAAGCTCAAACAAGTGACTTGAGTTCCAGATTCTGTGTGCCTTCCACAGAAAAATGTATACAACGATTCTTTGAAAATGTATTGTTATATTCTACAGGCCTAAAACAGAAGTAATGCAATCTTGATAACACTAGTACTAGCCAGTTAAATCTACTAATACATTTATAAACCATTTTTTCCAAAGCTTTACATTACAGATAGACAATAAACTATATTGTGACATTTTTCATCAACGAAGTGAAATTAAAGGATTTCGTATTTTTGGAAATGAGAAACAGGAGGTTTCAATTGTAAATCTAAGGGAGACGTGGGGTTGTTATACAGTCAATTTTTTGTGGTCTATATCATAACCGTCACCATGTAATTACATAAACTAAACTCACTGATTGCATTCAGTGACGTCAGATATCTATCTAAGTCTCTTATCTATGCTGACTGCCTTGAGAAAGTGTTCAAAGGACTGTTTCCAGGCGCCCGTGACGTCAGAGGTCTATAAGTCTGATCTTCATGCTGACTGCCTTGAGCGAGTATTTGAAGGACTGTTTCCAGGCGCCCCAGACGATGCCCTGCTTGGTCTTGCACTTGTGCGAGTCGTGGTACTTCCCGTTCAGGAAGGAGTCTCCGCAGCGCCAATACCACCAGCCGCCGCCGCCGAACTTCTCCGCGCAGTTACAGCCGCATTCGTCGTTATCCCTGCGGGGGAGAGAACAGTCATCAGTACCACCGGTACCACAGTACCACCAGTACCATAGTAGTACTGCTACCTTGGTACCATCAGCCGCCACCGCCAAACTTCTCCGCGCAGTTACAGCCGCACTCGTCATTATCCCTACCGTGGAGAGAACAACCATCAGTACCACTGTTTCAACAGGTACCACAGAACTACAGGTACCACGGTACCACCAGCCGCCACCGCCGAACTTCTCCGCGCAGTTACAGCCGCACTCGTCATTATCCCTGCAGGACGGAGGGAAAATAGTCATCAGTACCACCGATACCACAGTACTGCCGGTACCATGGTACCATCAGCCGCCTCCGCCTAACTTCTCCGCGTAGTTACAACTGCACTCGTCATTATCCCTACAGGGTAGAGGACATTCATCAGTACCACTGACACCACAGTACTACTGTACTGTTGTGCAGTGTCACCGGTACTACAGACAGTACTAGCTGTCACGGCCATGGCACCACCAGCCGCCGCTAGGTACAGCCATACTTGTCATTGTCCCTGCAGGGTAGAGAACATTTGTTCATCGGAACTACCAGTACCACAGTGCAACTGGTACCACAGTACCTCCAGTCACCACATCCGAATTATCCACGCGCAGTTACTAAAGTACCACCCGTAACCGCCGACTCAAAAGTACTGCCACCACCGCAGTACCATCGGTACCACAGCATCGCCGGTACGATAGTATTATCGGCACCACATTACGATGGAAACCACCGGTACCACCGAAACAGCAGTACCACCGGTACCACATTATCACTGGTACTACAGTAGCACAGGTATCTCAGTACCACATGTACCTCGTCTGACCTCAGATAACTCACCTGTCGCGTGTGGTGAACTTCATGCCGTCCAGCGGGACGGGGCGTAACATGGCGTCCCCCGCGGTGCTCCCTGTGAAGTACCCGGACAGGTGTAAGGTGTAGTCGTCCTCCTCCCCGCCTACACGGAAGCTCCTGTACAGTGAAAGTGATGAAAGCGATATCGATCCAGCTTAGATCAGCACGAAAACAAATATTCGAGCAAAGTTTTCGAAAGTCGTATCAAACATATTTCAGCCAAAGGAGCTAGACTATTCTTTCACTGGTCTTGACAGAGAAGATATATATGTGCAGTATTTACAGGTTCATTTTACCGGGGAAATTCCCCTAGCTCTTTCGACAAGCACATGATAAACAGTGGGCCACGGCGTAGCGTGCATGTCGGGTGAGCGACACAGTCAGATTTCGAACTCAAGGCGTCTAGCAGCCAGATGGTCTCCTTTGCAGGCCTTCTGGGCGGCGCCGGCGTTTAATTTTGCCCTGGGGGAGCGCTGAATTAGCCTGGGTGCCATCCTATTTCTACCGAGGGCTAATACGCTCGCTACCCTAAAAAAAAAAAAAAAATTAGGGGTAGCGAGTGTAGGAGCCCCGGTAGTAATAGGATGGCACCCAGGCTAGCGGCTGATTCACGATTTTCAACTCGCATGTCGGGGCCAGGTTCCGTAAGTTGCTGGGCCTCCCGTTTCCAGAGCGTCGCCCAGAAGGCCTGTAAAGGAGGCTATAGACTACGCATGAGACCACTATGATGATACCTGTACTCGGAGAAGGCGCTGTTCCCCTCCCAGTCCGTGAAGTCCAGGTGCAGGATGTACTTCCCCCTGCTGGTCAGCGCGTGCAGCTTCTCCAGCCCCAGCCAGAACTCGCCCTCCAGGTCACCGAACCCGCGCGCGTACTCCTCCCAGGTCCGGTTAAAATCCACCTGAAATATGGCAAGGTGGTCTTGTAGTTGGTTGTTAACTTAGAATTTTATGGTTCTGGGTTCGAATCTCTAGAAGGACCCATGGCCAATGTTGTGCCCTTGGGAAAGACACTTTACGCCTATTTCCTTACCGATGGTCAGGTGACACTTTATTACCTAGCCTCAGTTAGAGGCGTCCATCGGATGGGACGTAAAGTCGGAGGCCCCTTGCATGTTTGAGGACAACCACACTCAGGCACATAACTTATGAGATCCAGCCGCATTTATCGGAAAGAGTGGTGGTTCTTCCTGGGGTGAGTGGATCACTGAAATCTTACAGTCCAGGCTTACGCAGCTTGTACATACTGTACAACACTGGTAACAAAGAAATCCATGGATGATGGTCATGGCCTTATGTCTCTCCAGGGACAAAGAGGATAAGTATTAGTAAGTATGGATATCGGTATCTTTAACGATCTGTAGTTGCAAGGAGTTAAGGTTTATTTTAAGTCGGAGCTAAACTTCTATACTGAAGTTGGAATGACTTTAAGAATAAGACGCCTTTCTACGTAGTGCGTCTGTGCATATGACAGCCTGGTATACAAACCTATTATAGCTGCGGAGTCTCTTCTGTCTATTTGCGGAGAGCACTCGAAAGGGGATGCTGCATGCGGCTAAAATAGATTTGGACACCAGGCTCCGTCTTTGTTTGATCTATTTGATGACAATTAATCAGATATGCATGACGTCACCCACCGTCCCGTCCTGACGCCGCTGCACGGTCGTCCAACCTCCGTTCTTATTCTCCATGTCACAGTACACTGGGAACGGGTCGCCTGGGTACGAGAGCGGCCTGATGACGTACACGCCGTTGGTGACGGACCCGCGCTCGTAGAGTTCCACACAGTCCCTAGCGTCTGGGAGTAGAAGTGCAGGCTTGACGTAAAAATTCTACTTGGTCACTTCACAACAAAAATTATAGTTTGTGTAAACTCACACCTAGTTGTATATGGCCATAATAGTATACTTCAGTTATAAACATAGACTTTGAAGTAGAGTTACGATGCTGTACTTGCCTAAATGCCTAAACAATAGGATTACCGTTACTATGTCGGACAATAAACAATACGATTACGATATGTCCGTTACAGTCCGCATACAGAACTTCAGGTGACTGTACTTTATTTCTTTATGTAAATTAAGTCCTATTTAATAAACTTGTTGTTCTAGTGAATCTAGTCGCCCTGTGATGTTTCGTGCACAAAGCGGTCGGCTGTTTGCGCTTCCTCTCGTGGTCTGACAAGTTCTGTAAAGTTTTACTGATCTTTCCATATGGAACCTATCTGATAACCATGTGTCATTCTCACAACTTACGTGAAAGATCTAACGGCGCTACACGTTACTCTTACCTGTCTCCTGGGGTACACCTGGATCAGGGACAGGTACGGGATCGTCGTGGGGGGTCAGGTGAGACTGGCCAGGTGAGGCAGAGCCACATTCCTCCTCTCCCTCCGCTGTCCCGTCGGCGAAACACTGTTCCTGCGCCCAGGTTACATGACATACTAACAACAACGACACCAACAACGCGTACAGCAGCCTTACAACATACATCTTCTTACACCGGTGCTTACACATCTTCTTACGGTCCTTAATAACAACTCAATGAAACAGGACTGAGAAGGGGGCTCTGGAGCGATGACGTCACGACGTGATGACGTCACGACGCGCGTGGTGAGTCTTGGTTCGTCCATGCGGAGTGACGTTTGTCTGTTTGTTTGCTTGTTTGTTTCCTCGCCATTTGCGCCATTTTATTGACACAACTTAAATATACAGGGACTTTCGTAAGGTCTAATCTACAACTATATATACACAAAGGTAGATACGATGATTTCAACATTATGATATCAAGCTTTAGGTTTTTTAGTACGGCCTTAACTACCGTTCACAATACAGGTTCTAGCATCTAAATATCCTTTCATGATTTACCTTGATTTACACACTGTTGGGATGATCTAGGGATTGTCTACTCGTAAAATATCATCTAATCTATCTTGCGAATGAAGTGAATCAAATTCTTTTGAGCAGGTGGAAAGAAAGGTGGATATATTGGAGCGTTTACGAGCATGTTTTGAAAAATCCATTACGAATTGACGTTCATTTTACTGTCGGCTATCATGGGAACCGAACAGCTGTGGACCAATCCAGTCCAGTCTCAATTCGTTCGTCATGTGCTGTCGTTATTAGAGGATCCGCAAGAGGGGGTAACACACTCGCTGCAACCAGACGATACGTCATACGCTGTCGCGGGTGAAATATAGCCTCCACCAGGCCATCTTACGGGCGTATGAATCGTAGAATTCGGCAGAAAAAGGAATGATTAGCCGGTAGAGTCAGTCCAGAGTGAAGATCACATTTCGCCCGTTTCCAGAAAGTGAAACCCTGGAGTAGTTAGTCTGGTAGAAACTAGGTGAAAGATCCGCCAGAGGGCGCACGACACCAGACCTGCTGACAGCAATGACCTAGGGTAAACTCATTGAAGTTGCCCCCGCCTTTCTCACATGATGAACAAAATAAACACAGCAGTTCTTACCTGAGTGAGGTTTCTCTCACCTGCGTACACCTTAGTCTCACCTGGACACACCTACAGGGCACACCTGAGTCTCAGGTAACTTACGTGTCCGTTTAAGACATGCCGAGAGGGTATCCACTGGACACCATGGAGATTGAAGACGTGAGTATATGGCGAAGTTTGACACTAAGATCTGTTGACTGAGTTCTTACGCTTGTTATAACGCACGGCTGGAGAATCGCCGAGGTGGGTTAATGATTACCATTTACATGTACAGTGTCTGAGCGTCGCGTTCGCCGCTTTAGAATCGATCTTAAGTTTTTCCAAGACCTCAGTCTGGCCACAATCGCCGTGATGATTGTACAGATGCTTTGTTAAAGTATCTGAGATCAACAGTTAGTTTGGCTGAAATTTATTGAGAAAAATATAATCTAATTCTTAGACTAGTGGTTTGATAGCTTCCACTATGCCTTCCTACGGGGTTATGGACAACAGTATTCGGCAAAACTTCGAAAGGGGGAAAATTGCCAGAAGATCTAGAGTGAGCCCGCTGTAAAGGTAAAATTCCCCTCGGAAGCGAGGGCAGGTGAAACCTTATGGTGGCCAAACGTTAACTCCCCTGGCAAAGTATTCATTCTATTTCTAAACTTTATCACTCTGCAGCATACCTAGTTAGTATTGTAGAGACTAGAGCCGAGTTGGACCTGACGATGAAAAGTTATTCTGGAAAAATGCCCATTGTCAGTTTCCATTTTCACAGTTTCAGAACAAGAATCTGGCAACTCGGATAAGTCTTTGACTTATCCGAGTTGCCCTGCTTCATGCAGTTCGGTGTGTCCAGCCATAGCCATAGCACTGTCATTCTCCTGCGAATGTTTCGATAACAGCAGTTTTCTGGATTACGCACTGTTTTCTGGCTGATCCCATGTTGTCCTGCATAGAGGTGGCTAGCTGTGGTTGAACACGGGAGCCACCAAAACACGAGAGCAATATCAATCAAATAATGAAGACCTTTATTGTACAATATACCAATGAGGTCGATATAATCTCCTTGCATATACCCACCAGGTTCAGTACAGGTCACAACAGAAAACGTCACAGTTTACAAATACAAGAACTAGTCTATCAATTAGGTGAATTTGGCTTCTTCTCGCTTCTTAGTAGTGGTGTAAATATAGGTAATAATGGTATGTTGAAATGGCCTGGCCTCACCAACACTGCTGATGGGCCGGGGCGGGCCTACTATTGCGGCGGTGACTTGAGAGGGTCAAGGTACAAAACCGACCGGGTCAAGGTACTAACGCTTGGGTCACGTTTCCACTGAACCAGGGCCTATTGCACGATTATTGACTTAAGTGCGGTTAACAAAGTTTGATTCTACAACAAGATATGAAGTGAGGAAGTAGAAGTATGGATAGGAACGAAAATATGATATGAGAAAAATGCAAGACACTAAACATAAAAGAATTAATCATGAGCATAATTTGTGTATATGTTTTGACACTTTTATTTTTCGTTCCTGCAAACAGCCCGGCCGGGCCCCGGTTAAGAAAAGTGACCCTAGGATGACGCAGGCCTGTGGCCATTGTACTACACCCCGTTTCCACTAGACGCAGTCTCTCTCTATATAACACTAGTAGCCTCTGTCAGCTAATCCCGTAAGGTTCGTCGGCAACAACCCTACAGCATCGGCTAACAGTCTAGTCCTATACGAGAATCATGACAGTCTCTGTCACATGGGGCACATCGACCTGTATAAAGTTGCACGTGACTCAGTTATGTTGCAAAGTCCTGCAGTATAATGTAACAACTGATCGACGTCCGGCGGCCAGTTCTGTGTTTGTTCTAACGTCATTCAAGACCCGGAGGAAAACAAATACTCTCCAAGTAGAGGAATGGGTCTGACTGTTTTTTGACGTGTTTTGGGCGTTTTTGTCGGGCTTTCTGCAGATCTGTTTTGTTTCGGTTTCTTTATGTCGCCAATCCATTCAGTAATAATTGGACGAAAACACATAAATACACGTCAAAAACAAGCCGGGCACATCCCTCTGCTTGGAGAGTAGTAAACAAATATTTGCAGAGTCGATAAGCTCCATATACTTTTACTTTTCATACCCATTCCTCCATTGCGTCCAACAAAGACATTTTTCTTTGTAGTCAATATCTCAATACTGTGAAGAGTGAATATATTTTTATCTCATTTCTGCATATCCTGATGTAAAATTACTATCTATTCACCAGACCCAGATGTCCGCACTTAAGTCAATACTCGCGCGATAGTCTGCAGTGTTACAGGGCATAGACAGTGGGATCAAAGTTCACTAAACTCGCCTTGTAAAAAGGCCTGTGAGTTGGGCAATCACTTATGACGTCAAGGTGGGAACTTTTCCCATTAGGGCTTAACAGCCTAAACAGCCTGAGAAACGGTTTGCTACTCCCGTCAGAACTGAACTACGTTGTTCTTTGTTGAACTACGTTTCTAATGTCTTGACTTCATTAACATATCTATTCCGAGTTTTGGTATAAAACCTGGTTTCCCAGTCCGCCGTCCTTACTCACTGGCGAAAGACAGCGGATGCTGTCTGAAACGTCTGTTTCAATTTCTATCCAGTTGCTTGAGATAACTATTTTTGGCGTACGTCGTTCTTTGCCCAGACTATAAGATATCCATCTACGTATCATCTACTATATCAAAATACGAACGGATTGATCGTTAACTTCGTTGAAGTAAAATTAAAACGTAATACAGTACCTAGTAAGTAGTAGGTCGCAAGCGCCGCCTCGCGGATATTACACGCACTGCATCGCCAAACCCAGAGCTGACCCCCGGTGACCCCCGGCGGTCCTGAATATGGGATCCATAACTTCCGCAGTGACGCTCGTACGAGGCCGCCTGTACATAACATACCGGACACCTGTTGACATGTAGGCGGGAACCTGGGAACTTCTGACGGTCTAACGCTAGCTAAAGGACAGGGAAGGTAACGCTGCATGAGCTAATACTGATACACACGTGTATATACTGATCGGGCCTGGGTTGACAGACGTGACAGGAGCTTCTTGTCAAAGTTTAGTAGCCGCTGTCGGTTGTACTTTTCTATCCCAGTCCAAGACGTTTGCAGACGTGTGACAGTTGTCTTAAAGTGTTTGTAGGGTCCCACCCCTCGCCTTGATCGCAAGACACGCCTGTGTTGTGTGTGTGTCAGCTCATGAGCTACTGGTAGGTAACCATATGGGAGTAATGGACAGGGCTGAAGGGTTCCATATGGGTATCAAATCTCCAAGCAGATGTGGGAGATGCTCGAGCGTTTATTACTTTTTCATTAGTATCTGTCCGTTTCTGTCTGAAGCCGACTTCAAACCCGACGAAGAAATATACTCAATAGGAAAATGTAACTCTTCAGCCCCCAACATCTACACTTGGAGATAGTCCAACTAGTCCGGACCTTTTAGCCTAGCAGTTAGCATGTCTGTCTGTGCGCTGGCGGGCTTCAGCTAGGAGACTGTACGTGCTTCTTGCCTCTTGTGTTTCAGAAAATGTAACTATTCAGCCCCCCCCCCCACATCTACTTGGAGATAGAGTTGGTAGGCTTGACTGCACATCAGATTAGGCACCGATCATTATCAACCCCTGCAGCTGGGGCACTATGTAAATTAAGGGGTGTTGTTGTACCTTGGATTTTTGTAGCAGAGTGTGCATTATATAATCATGATTTCCTGCAAAGGGCTACAAAAAAAACAATGTAGTACCCAACTACAGGTTTACCAGCCATCACTGTTTTTGTTTACATCCAGGGTATTTGTAGCTTGGTATCCAAACCTATTATAGCTCCCGAGTCTCCTCTTTGCAAATATTTGCGGAGAGGAGACTCAGGAGCTATAATAGGTTTTGATACCAGGCTATGGTATTCGATGACTGGTAGACAAAATGACGATAGCAGATTAGATAACTACTAGTTGATATTTGAATTAGCAGATCAAACCATGAAATAACACGTAAATTAAACTTTTGCGCTGCGCCTGATTTTTGCCTGCCACTGCGTCACTGTGACCTCATTGTGATAACTATAGCAAGGATATATTCAAACAGGTGTATCACAAGAGGGGTAATCTCCAAGCAGATGTTGGGTTTGGCTTAAGTTTCAGACAATGCCAATCAATTTTTTTGCCAACATATTTTGGACCTCTTCTTCTTTCTTTCTGCTTAGCCTCGTAAAAATGAAATTATTAGCAGTAGCAATTTGTGCATGTACAAGTGTTTAAAGCTTGCCTTGTTGTCAGAGTTTAATTCTGTGCATTTTGGAGCTCAGACGACTGTTTTAACAGTGGTTAACAAAGCTCTTTGTACACAACCAGTACAGAATCACTTGCGGACATTTTCTAGATTGTCACCTTCCTCAGGGCAATACTGACTGGTTCTACTTCACACAGCAGCTCGGTGTCAGTGCTAGCGAGCTGCTGCAGTGTGAAGAATGCAGTCTCTAACTGGATATACTGGATGTATTGGACCGGTGTTCTCTGCAATCTTTAAAGACATTAGATCTGGAGTTATCATTAGGACTGCTGCCTAACTCGGTAACCAATAGGGAATCGGGTGCCAAACGGCTACTTCAGTGTGCTAAAGGTTAAGTGAGTTTTAATTTGTCATATTCTTGTAGTCGTGTTAATGATTGTATGTATCTGAATGTATGTATCCAGGGACACCTGAACAATTAAAAAAGTAAAATATGAAAATTTTGTCTATTTTGCTCAGGAGCCAATGACGGTTGCCGGCTGCTTGCGAGACGTCCGTGGGCGTTTGTTCCGCCGTAAGTACGTGGACGCAGCCTCGCTGGAAGAATCCCAGCTGGCCAGATGTTTGAACACGCTCGACCTCACGCTGCTCGGGGTCGGAAGCACGCTCGGCGCGGGAGTCTACGTCCTGACGGGAACCGTTGCCAGGGAGACGGCTGGACCGTCCATCGTGCTGTCGTTCCTTGTGGCTGCTGTTGCATCAATTCTGGCAGGTCAGTTGCATGTTAACAGCTAACAACCGTTAACAAGGGACTAGTTATATTAGGTAGGTAGGTAGTTAGATATATATTAACTTATTGCAGTTTGAAAGTAACACTGTACAGTGTGCAGTCACCTGCCGATGTTTCCTTCAGATCATCTGTCACCTTCCTCAGGGCAATACTCACCAGTTCTACTTCACACTACAGCTACAAAATAATGTAGGTGTCTCTGCTGCAGTGTGAAGAATGTGGTCCCAAATGTGACAGTTGGTCTGTCATAATTGTTTAGTTACAAGTATCATAATGTTGTGTTTTAGTTTGACTTCAGAACGTTGTCTACTTTAAGATTTCAAAATCTGTCAATGTGTATCTAATTTCTAAAGCAACCAGACTGTAAGTTATGCTAACTTTCTGTGGCAGGCCTGTGTTATGCTGAGTTTGGAGCGAGAGTGCCGAAAAGCGGATCGGCGTATGTCTACAGCTACGTGACGGTCGGCGAACTGTGGGCCTTCATCATTGGCTGGAATATGCTCCTGGAGTATGTCATAGGTCAGTCTGCAGTTCTGTTCACCTGTCAATCAACTGGTCAATCATCAGTCCACTGTCATATCATTGGCTGGTGTTTGATTGTTCAGTATGTCATTGGTCAGACTGCTTTCCTGTTATATAATCTGTTACCTGTTGATCATACTGTCCTCATATTTAGGCATGGGGAATGTGTCGGAAAGTAGTCTAGAAATATGCAATATTATGTGACAATTATAGTTCCGTTTAGTTATTACAGTAACCTCTGAGCCGCAGAACACAGTGGATCATCATCATCATCATTACAGTAATAGCAAATGAATTCAAATTAGGTTCCATTTGATACAATAATGTACTTCTAGTAGTAATTAGAATTGTTGTAATAATGTACTAGTAGCAATTAGAATTGTTGAAGAACAGGCCTAGATTGTGAATTATGCTATGTGCACATTGCCATACATTGTCACATATGCAATTGTTGAGCAAGAAAATCATTTATTCATTCAAATGATGTCTTGTCACTCTGTAAACGCCATATTTAGGCACGGCGAGTGTATGTATGGTGTCATGCCTGTATTTGCCCATATATAGGCACGGCGAGTGTTGCTCGGGCCTGGAGCGCGAACTTTGACTCCCTCGTAGGAAACAAGATCGAGAACTGGACGCGGACCCACATGCCGATGCACGTCTCAGGTCTGGCCGAGTACCCTGACTTCTTCTCCTTGGGACTCACCTTGGTTCTTACAGGTAATCTTAATTCTTTAAGATGTTCAGGTCTGGCCGAGTACCCCGACTTCTTCTCTTTGGGACTCACCTTGGTTCTTACAGGTAATCTTAAGTCTTACTTAAGATGTTCATGTCTCGCCGAGTACCCCGACTTCTTCTCCTCAGGACTCACCTTGGTTCTTACAGGTAATCTTAAGTCTTACTTAAGATGTTCAGGTCTCGCCGAGTACCCCGACTTCTTCTCCTTGGGACTCACCTTGGTTCTTACGGGTAATCTTAAATCTTATGCAAGATGTTCATCACAAAGTTCTTTATTCACAACCGAGGGGTGACATAACATTGATCTGACATTAATGTATTACTTCTCTTGCTAGCACCAACTTAAATCTTTTCCCCAGACTGAACCGCAATATTTACTGGGTCTGTTTGTTTGTTCCCTGCAGCCCTACTTGCCCTGGGTGTGAAGGAGTCCACCAGGTTTAATAACGTGTTCATGGGGCTGAACCACAATATTTACTGTGTTTGTTTGTTTATTTGTTTGTTCTCTGCAGCCCTACTTGCCCTTGGTGTGAAGGAGTCCACCAGGTTTAATAACGTGTTCACGGGACTGAACCTGTGTGTGATCCTGTTTGTGATGGTCGCCGGGTTCATCAAGGCTGACCCCAGCAACTGGGCAATAACACACAGCCAGATCATGTACGTACCACAGTAGCTATAAATTAATTAAGGGTTAATGACCCGCCCCGAGGTGTATATGGTGTCATAACACCTGGCCATGTGCTATAACCACCGAATAAAACCACCGAGTGAGCGAAGCGAACGAGGTGGTTTTATGAGGTGGTTATAGCACATGACCAGGCGTTATGACACCATATACACCGAGGAAGAGGCGGGTCATTAACGTTATTATCATATAGTTTATCCAAACTGACGCATATAAGAGTAGACAATTTCTGTTTGACGCATAGATCCCTTATACTAGTACAACTGTTGCCTGATTTATTTATTTCAACCACACAGGATAGGAGGGTCGGTTTCAGGTCAGTCAGAAAATGTTATCATTGAAGAATCCCCCTGCAACATGACCTCAGGTAACCTGAATAGAACACAGGTTCTTTGGCCAGCAGGAAATGGAACGCGCGGAACCTTAGATAGAACGTGGTTTCTTTGGCCAACAGCAAATGGAACAGGCGGAACATTTTTGGGAATTTTAAATTTGTTTTCCCTTTTTCATGTATTCTAAGGAAATTTTTAGGAATTCTAAGACAATAAAGATTTTTTTAAACAGGTTAAGAAAGAGATTCATGAAATAGATACCCCCTCTACAAAATGCAACGGTTATAAAGATTTTTTAAACAAGGTTAAGAAAAAGATTCATAAAAAAGATACCCCCTCTACAAAATGGAACGGTTGTGTTCTGACATGACGTCAATAAGTGGTGTGTTATGGCGTGATAACAGACCACTTATTGTTGGCAATGGAGGCTTCTGATTGGTCGACGCCATCTACCTATGTGATAATTGTACTTTTCATTCCTGATGAGACATAAGGCCATGACTTTTCTGTCCATCTGGGTCTGTCCTACTTTACAGTCTGATTCAGCTGTTCACCAGTAGAGCCCCACGGGCACCAGGTCGTCTGACACTGTTCTCCTCCATGTGGTTTTAAGCCTGCCTCTTCTTTTCCCGTCTGAGTACAAGGCACAAGCCATTTCAACCTTTACCTGGTAATTTCCATGGGTAGCTTTTTATATCTAGTTGTCCTAAAGTATGCTACATGTAGATAATGTTGTCAGCAATTGTATTACAGACAAATGAGATGTTGTACAACACAATAGCACACAATGTAACACCGTCAGAGGGAATTTTTTTTTCTCAATTGGTATCTCTTGACAACTGGCCGACAAAATTTCAGGCATTGGGACTTTCCCGTATGGGTCTTCTGTGGATCACCGAACAATGTGGAGACCCATGGAAATTGAGCCATCACTGGTGGCTCACCGTCCTTTGCCCCAGAAGTAACCAAGGGTGGCTCGTTGTGCTTTAAGGGTTAAACATAATCGTTATGTACCAAATCATACCGTCCCTCCCTGTAAGGAACGAGACGACCAACAGCACGATGGACGGAGTCGGAGGTTTCTTCCCGTTCGGCCCGTCCGGAATGTTGTCGGGAGCTGCGACGTGTTTCTACGCCTTTGTCGGGTTTGATGCCATTGCAACCACAGGTGAGAACTGCTGCACATTTCCCAAGGTCATAGAGAGATGCTGTTATTTTCCCAAGGTCATATGTTATAGAGTGATGCTGTTATTTTCCTCAAGGTCATTATTAAAAAGATGCTGTTATTTTCCCAAGGTCATAGAGTGATGCTGTTATATTCCCAAAGGTCACAGAAAACTTCTATCACATTCCCCAAAGTTTTAGAGAGCTATTGTTACCCTCCCCAAATAAATGATGCTCTTCGTCTTCTTCAGTACTTCAATCATGGATTGAGAGTTTCTTAAAATAGAATACAAAATAAATTTTTTCTTCCACATGGTACTTTGGCCATGTACACACATGTAATGGAATTAGTAGAACACTTTCTTATCTCCAAACTTTATCTACCATACCCGTAAGGCACAGTAGCTGCTGAGAAGGTTATCCAGCCTTGGTGAGAAAATGATTCTCTTTTCCCCTTTTCTCTCCAGGCGAGGAAGTGAAGAACCCACAGAAAGCGATCCCGATCAGTATCGTGGTTTCCCTCACCATCTGTTTCGTGGCGTACTTTGGAGTCTCCGCGGCCCTGACTCTCATGGTGCCGTATTACACGGTCGACAAAAACGCCCCCCTCCCCGCGGCCTTCGCTGCTGTGGGATTCACTGCTGCTAAATATATCATTGCTGTGGGGGCAGTGTGTGCGCTGTCTACAAGGTAAGAAAACCTAAAACTACATGCACATTTGTACATGAAGAAATACATTTTATACATACAAAAGTTATGTGAAGCAACTGGATAGATTTTGTTAATGGTCAGTCACTGACGAAAGATGGTGGATGCTATCTGAAATGTCTGACCGTTTACAAAATCTATCGCTTCAGCAAGTCTTACCTTCATTGGCATATAGGTACATTGTGCACATGTATAATGGGAATCATTGTAAAATGACCATTACAAAGTACATTGTGCAAGTCATGTAAGGTACAGTTTCAAAAATTATTGTTTGCATGTGATGTTGTTAAATATGATAAATATACAGCGTATGTTTGTTTGCTGTGTAGTTTATTAGGTGCTATGTTCCCGATGCCGCGAGTCATTTACGCCATGGCAAGCGACGGCGTCATCTTCAGATTCCTGTCAAAGGTCAACGAGCGAACACAGACGCCGCTTATTGCCACGGTCATATCTGGACTACTATCTGGTAGGTGGGAGGTTCAGTTACAACTCCATATGTTTAAGTTTCAACACCCCATTGTTCCGACACCCCAATGATCTGACAACCCAATGTTCCTACACCCTAATGTTCCAACACCCCTATGTTCGGACACCCCTACAGTATGTTCCAACACCCCAACGTTCAGACACCCTAATGTTACGACACCCCAATATTCCAACACCGCAACATTCCAACACCCCAATGATCCGACACCCCAGTGTTCTGACACCCCTATGTCCTACACCCCAACATGTTCCGACACCCTATGTTCTAACACCCCTATATCCTGAAATTAACTTATTTTAAGTTACTTTTTTACAAACCAAATTTTGATCTGATTTCCCTGCTACATGTATTGCTATTTCAGGCACAATGGCTCTACTGTTTGATCTAAAAGAGTTGGTGGATATGATGTCTATAGGAACCCTGCAAGCCTACACACTGGTGGCAGCGTGTGTGCTCATACTCAGGTAAGGCTTACACACTGGTGGCAGCATGTGTGCTCATTCTCAGGTAAGGCTTACACACTGGTGGCAGCGTGTGTGCTCATTCTCAGGTAAGGCCTACACACTGGTGGCAGCGTGTGTGCTCATACTCAGGTAAGGCTTGTACACTGGTGGCAGCATGTGTGCTCATTCTCAGGTAAGGCTTGTACACTGGTGGCAGCATGTGTGCTCATTCTCAGGTAAGGCTTGTACACTGGTGGCAGCATGTGTGCTCATTCTCAGGTAAGGCTTGTACACTGGTGGCAGCGTGTGTGCTCATTCTCAGGTAAGGCTTACACACTGGTGGCAGCGTGTGTGCTCATACTCAGGTAAGGCTACACACTGGTGGCAGCATGTGTGCTCATACTCAGGTAAGGCTTGCATGGTGTCGCTATGGATGCATTCTGAAAAAACTTTTTTTTAAAACTTATAAAGAAGAGTATTGGTGACTCACTGTGCTTGGCTAGAATCATGAACTATAGAGGCTTTTCATTGACGTCATAATAATAATAAAAAGGGGAATGTCCAAGCGACGATGTTGGGTATGAACTCAGTCACGTTTCGGACTGCAGTCTTCACACTGCAGCAGCGACACCTAGCTGCTGTGGGAAGTAGAACCCGTCAATATTGCTCCGAGGAAGGTGGCAGACGGTCACTGAAACGTCGGCTGTTGTACATTTTTGGTAAATGTAGATAAATAACTTTGTTAACCATAGATACTTATCATGGGAATAATCAGGTACCAGCCAGTGGAGAAGGTAGATGTGGAGTCAGAAGAAGAGGAGGAGGAAGAGGATGAGGAAGAAGGGACCACAGACAGCCGGCTGATTATTCAGAGGAACAGAAGCTCATCCTCGTGTGTGGGGAGGGGGGCGGCTACAGAACGCACAGGGCAGATCGTCAGCTATGCAGTTCTACTACTGGGTAAGTCTTGTTTGTGTGTGTTACTCTGTCTGTGTGTGTGTGTGTGTGTTGTGTGTGTGTGTGTGTGTGTGTGTGTGTCTTACTGTGTGAGTGTGTGTGAGTGTGTGTGTGTGAGAGTGTGTGTGTGACTGTGTGTGTGACTGTGTGCGTGTGTATGCGTATGTGTGCGTGTATGTGTGTTAGTGAGAGTTTGTGTGTTTGTAATATGTTTACAGATATATGTGAGCCTGGGAGAGGCTTTGTATATAGCCAGTATATAAATATCATATGGCATAACACACTAATCTTACGTATCAATATCTGTCAGTGACTCAACTTTTAGTTTTTTTGTTCCTTTCATTTGATTTTGTCTTAAGTCAACACAGAAGTCAAATGGAACTCCATATCACATGATAGCAATATTTATTCACAATGAGTGAGTTGCTCACATTAAATACAGTAGCTATATTGTACTATATACTACACATTGCTGACACTGGCAGATACAATCATGATGATGATAATGAATGATGTTTGCTCTTTGCTCACAGCCACTAATAATAGATACATGAATGAAGGCAATTTTTACAATAGAATCTGATACAAAAATAGAAAAACAAATACCCTAATATACACCATAATAAGTTATACCTTTCATTTTGTACCCATTCCAACAGTTAGAATAAATCATCTTTTGTCTCTCTTCAAACAACTTTCTTAAAAGATATGAATTGTTGCATTAAGTACTCTGGATGTCACATTCTGGTTTTAGCTCAGGCCTACATGCAAAGAAAGGCTAAAATCTTTTTCAAGATAATTTGGAGAATATACAAGCTTACCTATCTTACGAACAATAGGAAACATTGTGTATTAAGTCTTCAGCATTTAAGTATTTAGTTACATAAAATTTTGCAATGAAAACTAAAAAAAGATTTATGAACGAAACAAAAATAATGCAAAAAGCAAAATATATTAACTAGTAGGATAAATTTAAAACTATTGAAAAACCTACTTGTGCAATATATCAACACTTCGTATGTGAACATGTTGCTTAAGAATTGTAAGATTGAAGAATTGCATTTATCATTAAGATGATTGACAATGTATGATGTATCGTAAGACTGGACAATTATAAAGCAACATTCTTGGCATTATATATGAATAAGGAACCCAGTACTGCGTAAACGGTATACCAATATCTACAGATGCTGTGAAGGAAGGTGCTCTGGCATTAGACAACTTAATTTTACTAGTTTGATATCATAGAGCATGGGTGCCAGTTGCCAGAGAACAGTTAGGTTTTGATGAATGATGAATAAGCATATCATCAGTATCAAAAGAATTGTGCAAAAGCAGTGTACTTTCCGGCTTTTTCCAAGATTTACATGAAACCATCATGGTCACCTGATTCACCCATACCATCCTGTTCCTCCACCCATGGTTCTCCCTCATCCTCCTTTACATTTCTCACATCACCCTCCCACCCCTCTGCTGATAGTGGCACAGTCTGGAACATTTCGTCCACCATGTTGTTTTCAAGGTCGTCTACTTGTTCACCAACTTCTTCCCACCCCTCCTGTGGCAGTGGTACAGCCCGGAACAGCCCGTAGTCTTCTCTGTCCACCATATTGTTTTCCACTTGACCTTGTTGGGCTTCGACATTTTTGCCAGCAACTGAAGCAGTGTCTTCTCCTTGAGGCTCCCTGTTTCCATCTACATGAACTTGATGAAGTTCCATCTCATGTTGCAGAACATCCTTCACATATTCTGCATCTGATGCCTGCTGCAACAGCTCAAACCTGGTTGGCCCATCCGCCATCTTGTTTCTAAAGTCATGACCTTGATCCTGACCCTCCGTCATCTTGTTTCCAAAGTCGTGACCTTCCTGCCCCTCCGCCATCTTGTTTCTAAAGTCGTGTCCTTGAGCGACCTCCATCACCAGCTCCTCCTGCACATCTGCTGCGAGCGGCGCTGTCTGAAAGAACATCAGGTCGTTGTCCTTGTCCTGTTCGTAGTCCATGGCAACCAGAACCTCGTCTCCGTTTCCCGGCATGGAGACGGCGTTTAAGGAGCTGCTGAGCTCGGCCTGGCCCACGCAGGTCATGACCTCAAAGCGCAGGCAGATGTGGTAGTGCCAGGTGTGCGGGTTGATCCGGACGTACTGCGCCTGGGGCTGCCGCTTCAGGTCGTGACGCACCCCCGTGGTGCTGTCAAAGTTCCCACTGAAAACCTGGGAAAAGCAACAGGAGTTATATAATGGATATTTTGATTTTTATGCAAAGAGAACAATATATTTCATGTAGTTTTATCTTCATACAGTGCTACAGTACAAGTTTTCTCCACGATATTCAATTTGGGAAGATAGTATGACCATCTTTTCCGACACCCCTATGTTCAGACACCCCTATGTTCAGGCACCTCAGTCTATGTTCTGTTCCGGGGATGTTAAGGGGATGCCAAAAACATCTATATCGAACTTCCTTGAACTCTAAGACTTGAAAAACGGCCTAGGCCTGAAGAGTGTACTAAATTTTCAAGTTTAAGTAAAGGTTGAAAAATATAAGGGGTTTAACTGCATGACGTAGTGCACTTGTTATACATCCAAGGTTCAGAGTAAGACTTACAGGAACATGTACAAACAGTAACGGAAACTGTTATAATCTAATTTCCTACCTTGTCGTTACCAGTCTCATCCTGGTAGTACATCCAATCCTTCTGGTCCAGACTGTACAGCAGTTTGAAGGACGACACCCAGTGGGGGAAACCCTGCTGACCTTGAACTATCACCCCAGCAACTGCCATGGGCTTCCCAAGGTCAACCTGCAAAAATAGAGGTCACAAAAATCAGATCAGTCATCATCATCATCACCAGATAACCCCGTGAGGGGCAAAGCAGGGGGATAGTAAGGCCATTACGTACGTTGATGACATCTTGATCTGGGCAACCCAAAACTGTATGCAAAAACTATGCAAAGAAAAAAAAAGCTGCCTTCATAATGAAATCTTTCACGTCTTCATCTTTGACTTTGGAATTGACTTTGGAAATTTGACTTTGGCATTATACATGTACATTGTATGTCATTAGTATAGGATTACATTTTCCAATGTGGTAGATTGATTGATAAGCCCACCCTGGGATTCAAATGTTTAGTGGCTACTGATTTATTAGATTTATAAGTCAATTGAACTAATTGATTGATTGATTGACTGATTGATTGATTGATGAGCCCACCTGTATCCACTGAATCCTGTCGTTGAAAGAGGCACACCATGCGTGGGAGTCAAACGTGTAATGGCTGCTGGCGTAACGGGCGTAGTACGGCGCCGTCTCTGGTCGCCATGTCGACGACGCTGTGATGCTGTCCTGCGGAATGTCACCCGTTTCCATGCCAACAGGACGCAGGCCGTAGCAGACTGGAGAAATGCAAGCCAGACGTTAGTTTTGTGAAGATTAGATCATGGCATCATCTTGTGGACAGTCATCCTTTCTTGTGGATGTTCTGTTGACAAACTGTCATCAATTTTGGTATTTTTCTGTAAGGCTGGGAAAACGTCAGTCTTGGCATTGCAGGGCTCTAAAATGCTTTTGGTGTATGAGGGTGATGCCTATCTCCATTTTATAGCCCTTGGGCCACACAGGGCCACTACATGTATGTACAGTATTTAGGGGACTAGCTATATTTAATGCCTAAGCAGAGAATGTGAGTCTTTACCTTTAAATTCCTGATACATGTTTGATCTGACCAGGGAATGGCCCACACTCTTCGCCCTTCGCCATTGCATTGGTGACCAATTTTGTGGTACAATTTATAATCATAGCTGAGACTGTCTTACCTGGCTTGTACTCGGACAGCTGTTTCTTGAGCTCTCGGTTCTCAGCCTCCAGCCGCGCCTTCTCCTGAATGACCTCGTCTCGGATCAGCTTCATGACCTTGTCGACCAGCAGCTCCTCTCGGGCCTCCTGTGGGTAAAGTTAAGCTGTCAATCAAACCTGTCAATCATGTTGGGGTGTTCCATGTTTTGTCTCCTCCCCTAAGTCAAGCCGTCAATCATGTAGGGCTGTTCCATTTACCATTCCCTCCTCCCCTATAGCCAACCTGTCAAGCAAAGCTGTCAATCACATCAGGCTGTTCTGTGTTCCATTTCCTTCCTAGTGTCAAGCTGTCAATCAAAGCTTTCAATCATGTCGGGCTGTTCCATGTTCTGTTTCCTCCCGCCGTCAAGTTGTCAAGCAATTAAGCTGTCAATAATGACAGGCTGTTACATTTTCTGTTTCCTCCCCTAGTCAAGCTGTCAATCAAAGTTGTCAATCATGTCTGGGTGTCCCGGTATCCTTTCCTTCCCCAGTCAAGCTTTCAATCATGTCTGGACTATTTTACATTCAGAATTCTATGTCCAGACAGCCCTACGTTCTGAAACCCTATGTTCCTTATGCCCCCTAACCCTAGAAGATGTATCCCTATTTATGTCATACCTGAATCATACAACGAAAACGTTTGATACGGGTGTTCCGGTCTGTATGATAATTTTCCGTATCACACGGGGTTCAAAGTTGTATCACACAGGCTTCCAATCCATAGAATATGTAGAATGCATTTCGATTGCGCAGGTTGCGCCGCCGTCAAAAATTCGAATACCGGATTTGGAGGTTGGAATAAATGTTGTTACAGTTTTTTGTTCAAGGACAGAAAACTGTCTGCAGCCGCCATGCATCAGACACTGATGCCAGCGAATGATTGACAGAAACTCTCTCAACTTCTGGCGCATTCCGCATTGAAATGTGTGTTTTCTCGGGTGGGTATGACATAAATGAAATACAACACAATGTATTCCTCATCACACGGAATACCCCGTCTTGTATTCTATATTACTGTATCCCTTACCCTAACTTAGGAGCATCAAAGCATAGGGGTGTTGGAACAAAAGGATATCCCCCATACATGTGTACCATAACACCACTTGATGAAATAGAATTTCACTTGATGAAATAGAAGAACACTTGTGGAAATGACTGGCAGCAGGTAAACCAATGAAAGGCTGACTTACATCACTGAGAGGTGCAGCCACTGCAGCCATGGTCAAGGTCAGGAGGTAGAACACCTTCAGGGACTCCATTCTGCCAACTTGAAAATGTCTGAAGAAAAAGAAAAACATCTGATGAATATTCTTAAATTTCAGAGTTGCCGTGTGGTATATTATGTCTGCAGTCCTTTATAACAGAACTTTGCAACAGAACTGAGTCAGCTTACAGATGTGACCTATGCGGTAGAGACTGCCATTCCCGTATAGGCCTATGTAGCCATAGTCGATGCTGTAGGGCTGATGTGAATTAGGGTTTCACCATGGTCAATACTGACCGACGGAGGCCGTATGACCTCTATCATGTCAGATTGACCTTGTGACATGGTAGGGTTTACCATGTCTGTCTACAGTACTTGTTTGTTTGTTTGTTTGTTTGTTTGTATATTTATTTCACCAGGAGAATCATGTCGCCAATTGGCGATTTTCAATGAGCCCTGAGAAGAAAGGGTAGGACTGGAAAACCATAATATTATCTAACATATTTAACATATCTATTCAGAGTTTTGGTATAAAACCTGGTTTTCTAGTCCTATCCTTAGTCACTGACAAAAGACAGCGGATGCTGTCTGAAACGTCTGACTGTTTCAAAATTTTATCCAGTTGCTTAAGTAACTATTTTTGGTATAAGGATAAGACTGTGAACAAGACAGTTGGGCCAAGTCAAACAGGCAGGTGGTACAGGATTTCTTGAAAGAGCAGAAGCCACATTCTTGGGATTCTCTAGATCTCCTGAAGGTTCTGGGGTCTTCAGTCAAGACGGTGGAAACATAGAATTGTTTCACACATCATTCTCTTGGTGGATTTTAAAAGATTGAACAGTTAGTTAATAAACAGAAGTAAGGGAAAGAAAAGTTTGTCTCATTAACCTCCCTTCAGCTGTGGCCTCCTTTCTCGCATCAAACTTGCCATTGAATTAAGTGCATTGATTAGTAGCAGAGGACGGGTTAAACTTGCAAGATTGTGGCTGAAACATTGACAAAAGGCAGGTTTTCCGCCCCAAACGGAAGTTGTTTTGACCAACACAGCAGCAGTTACATTAGCAAGTCTCTGGCCCAAATCTTACAGCTTTCCTTGGCTTTGACAAAATTAAGAAAAAAGGAGACTACCTTCCATGGCTAATCCTGTAAGCTTGTTTAATCCCAGTAGGAAGCTGGGAGATCAAAAGACAGATTCTCCCTGCTGGGATGAAACATTCCATCAAAGGAGCTCAGAGGTAGGGAGTCGTTAAGGCCTGTCTGAAGTTTGGACATGGTTATTTTTACTTTAAACGTTTGTGAGAAACTGTTTGACATCGCTTCTTAATGACTTGTGTTTGATGTTGGACTCAAATCTGAAGAAGAGTTTAAGATAAAAGAGTCGAGTCTTCAGGGGGTAGGGGTGTACATGTATGTGGGGCCTAATACAAATGTAGAACAGGCTTGTTTGTTTGCTTGGTCCTCATGAGTTTCTGGCTATTTCTTTTATGATGTAGCTGTAGATAATAGGTATATAATTTTATATTGTCACAACACTGTTTATAGGGACAGAAGGAAAACATCACTACTGTCACAAAACAGTAAAGCGGTACAGAGGACAGTGTAAAAATAGTACAGCCGTCACAAAACTGCAAAACGCCGCTGCTGTCCCTGGTGCTGAAATGCTATCAGGTGACACTGCGCGACCTCTGGGCGCTGATTTTGGTGAAACTGACTTTATTTTGCTGTTGGGCTAATAATATACTCTTTAAGATGTTCATTTTAGCTGTCATCTTAATTCATCTTGTCAACAACAAACCAGCCACCCAAGCCTCATTTTGAGTATAAGCATGCCCAACAGCACATTTCAGTATTTTTCAGTATATCTTTGTCTTTGATACTAAACAAAATATCGTAAGATATGATTGTTGATATGAATAAGACTGTAAGCAAGTACAATAAGATTTTTAGGCATTAGATAAATGTACATTTAAAAAAAAACAGCATTGTGGGTGCCCCATATGGCACGTTAGGACATTTGTCATAACATTGTCTCCTGTGCGTTTTTGACACAGTCAAACTGTGCTGTAGTCCACACTAACATTCCTGTCATCCCCTAGACAGATCTAGAGGTGACTCTTCCTATGACATCACACAAGGTCATCCCTGCCTGTTCCAAACATAGCTGGTTCCCATTAGCACCCCCCCCCCCCCATGATATCAAGTCCCAGAAGGAATTTGGGGCAAAGTCTTCCCCTAGCCTGAGACAGATCTGTTTGGAGTGTCTTCTGAACTGATGTTATTTTTCCCAATCCCTGCCTGTCTGGTAGCATTACTGTCAAACATGGCCTAAACAACTGCTGAAGGGACCGAGGAAAAATTATTGGTGACTTGAGGTGGTTGCTGCAGATAAGAGGGTCTTAAAAAGTATTTGGAATTGGGACTGTTTTAATGTGGCTTGTTACAGGTGCTAAGCTATGAGTGGTTGGCCTGTCAGGTTTGACACTTTCCATATCATAACATGTTAGCCTTGAAGAAATGATATTTAAAGACAGAGCTTTGTCTGGTGCATTCAATGATAACCGATCCTCCAAAGACTTTTCCACAGAATCTCTTTTTTATTCTTTTTGTTTGCTTCTAGAACATTCTTTCCTGCTTTGAATTTGTTTCCGTCCCAATTATTGTTTAGGAGCCCATGTTGTTAACTTTCTCTGTTAAATCTGTCATTTCAAGCTTACAAAATCCATTTTCATCAATTTCATCTCAGGAAGATCAGATTTTTAGAAGGACGGGTGAAACTTTTTTTCCCAAAATGCACATTTCTGTCCCAGGATGGATGGAGGGATGGACCTGGAAAAGTCCCTGTTCCAGAAATACCACCACTTTTGGTACACATCTGTGTGACCTCTGTTTTATCTAATGTTGCTCCATGTTTTGGTGAAGGAATCCCTTCTGTGTTGGTGGTCTGTATAAGCTCTCATGACCTTGACCTTTTCTGTCCTGGTCGTTTATTTTGTAATCAGTGATTGTTTACTGCATAGACAGTAATTGTTTACAGGGTGAACAGTTTTTACTGTGTAAACATCGCAGATAATTTCTGCAACAGAGTTGGCCATGACATTGAAGGTGCAGGAGTTGACATTTTAATGTCCTACAGGCAGCCATGTTGAGTTCTAACTCCTGCTGCTAGGTTATTTCAAGGTCCCCATAAATCACAAACTCCTCCGACTGACTTCTACCAGAAGTTGCCTTAACGTTCTCTACTCTTGAAATGATAAGAAGTTGCCCGATTCTGGTCAAACTTCTCATGCTGCAAAATCTTGTACCTGTAAATTTGTTTATTTTTGCTGGGATTTGATTACATTGAAGTGTTTTTAGTAGCACAAAAACACACAGTACTAGTAGACTCTCACTGTATAGAGAAGCAATTCAGAAATTAAACCACCATGAATGTTTAAAGATTCATAGCACTTGCTAGTGACATGGACCCAGTTCTCTGGCAATGTACGTTTCCTATCAGTGCAGGGATAAGTAGTAAAACATGGAAGACCTGATTCTACACCAAGCCTGTCGCTAGACGTAAGGCGTAGAGCTTAATTCCTCTAACGATTCCTATAACTCGTGCCACCCTAGGCCTGAGGTCGTTAACCTTAGGAAGGAACCAGGCTTTTACTGTCTCAAACTTGTTGATATTTCTTGACAAGAAAGGAAACTCATGAGTCAGAGCTTTTAAGCTAAGAGGTTGGTAATTTAGAATATGAGACAGGAAGTTTAAATGGTTGACACAAACTCTAATGTTGCAGCAAATTAACTCAGGATCAGTGACAGGAATACTAGTTTTATTGGAAGTGCTTGCTAAAGAGGTTGGTGGAAATTGGAACACATGACAGGAAGTATAAAGTACAAATCACCTCAGATTCAGTGACAGGAAAACTTTAGACTGTGTTTTTCTTGGAACCAAATCTTGCAGGCTTGATGGTGGTCACGAAGGTGGGGATGAGACACGAGAACCATTGATTGACAAACTCTCAAGTTGTCAAAAAAGATTTAACAATTTCTCTACTGCCCTTTCATCTGAATGTGAAGGTTAGCACATGTTAGTGAAAAGTTGAGGCTGCCTTCAGTATCTTACAAGAACAATATCTATCCCTTTCTTGATCTCTGTGGAAGGGCCACTGGCTTCTAGTGTCCTCTAAAAATAGATGACAGTCAAAACAAGTCAACAAAGATCAGTTTCAAGAAAAGTATAGGTTTGCTTTAAGGTCTGATAACTCCCTGATCCAAAGTTTGTGCCTCGGTGACAGAGATGTAATCCAGAAACCTCGCAGTTGCAGTCAGTAACGTCCATTGTTTTTCCTGTGGCCAATTCCTGTGATTTATACCCGGCTAGGAGACCAGACCCTGTGATTTGGCACGATCACAGCACACGTTCCCAAACTTTACAAGCCCCACTAATAAGCTGACCCCCTCAATCCTCTGGCGGGCTGGATCGTGCATAGTGTGGTCGATAAAGTTGGGACACACGTGCGTGCGTGCGGTGGGTGATTGTGCCGAATCATGGGGTCTGGTCTCCCAGGGCAGTAATTTATGGTCAGGAGACATGGTGAAGCAACGTGAGACACTCCAGGCACACAGCCAAGGAATTCTGACTGTTGGCAAGTTCCCCAGTTCACCTGTACCTGTTTTCCTAAGCCCACTCCTTGTTATCCCTGCTACACTGGGTAAAGCTACAGTTGTAGCGAGGTAGTTTGAAGTTTTGAGTCTATGCATTATTGACAAACCAGTGAGACGGCCTAGGCGGTAAAGGGCGTTACATTCTGAAGGTCGGGATTCCTGACAGTTACGGAGACAATGTCGCATGTAATTCTTTTTCTGCTTAGCACAACACTTATGAGAAAGAGAATGGGATTTGAACACACTCAATTACCAATGGACTAGCCCCCTACTGTAGTGGCCTTTGTGGCCCAAGGGCTCATAATAGGAACGGAGATAGGCAGTGGCCGTTGAACACACTCAACTACCAGTGGACTAGCCCCCCCACTGTAGTGGTCTGTGCGGCCCAAGGGCTGTAGAAACGGAGATAGGCAGTGGTCCTTGAACACAATCAACTACCATGCAGTGACTACCATGCAGTGGACTAGCCCCCCGCTGTAGTGGTCTGTGCGGCCCAAGGGCTATAGAAACGGAGATAGGCAGTGGTCCTTGAACACACTCAACTACCAGTGGACTAGCCCCCTGCTGTAGTGGTCTGTGTGGCCCAAGGACTATACAAGTGGAGATAGGCAGTGGCCCTTGAATATACTCAACTACTACTGAGGCCACACCAATTTAATTTCTTGGTTAACAGATTTTTATTTTCCAAAAAAAAAATTTGGGGGGGGAAAATAAAAATCCGTTAACCAAGAAATCAAATTGGTGTGGCCTTATATACTGTTACAGTATTGATTACTCTGAGGTCCTATTACTTGGTATAAGCAGCACACGACACTTCAGGCGTGGAGCCAGGGAATTCTGGCTGTCCACAAGCTGTCAGAATCCATCAGTGCAGTTAGTAGTGATCTCTGAGGGGGCCTGGAGTATTGCCTAGTTGTAGCACAGGCCTATCAGTTCTGATATTGTAAATCTTAAAACATTCATGGTTTTCGTAGTGACAAGTGTCACTGGGAATTGATTACTATATGAATATTATGCTTCCTTAATGTATTCGTTTTACTAAAACTGTACAACAGAATTGTTTCAATGGCAATTAGTTGTGATTAGGTCCTTGCCAAATTAATGAATTTGCAGTAACTTTATATCATATGTCTGCCTGGGTTGACAGTTGACATTGGGACCTTACACTAAGTCTTACTTTGTTCCTCTGAACCTCCAGTGTCCCATAAAATTTCAGATCCCCATTCAACTACAGAACCCCCTTCAAACTCCAATACCCTTCTTCAAGTTAAGTACCTCCCCAAAACTCACATTCTCCCTGTGGTAACATTTGGCAGAAAAGCGTTTTTTACACCCGGTTTTCTTTAAGAGTTGGACAGAAAAACTCACCGTCTCGTTAAACGCCGAAGCCACAAAATTGACTTCTGGTTTTTATCATGGGAAATGAAGCCCTGCCAAATTTTGAGTCTTTACGGAGAAATTAGAGATCCAGGTCTTTAGAGATCCAGGATCCAGAAATTAGAGAAAGGCCTCGCCTTTCTATTTCCTTGGCTGTTGGACATATTATAAACTTTGAGAGGAAGAGTACAAGAATGATGAAAACAGAAGACTGAGTAAAAATTTATATGAACTTAAATCCGACTGTATTCATGCACTCCCAGAAACTTTGAGTACCAGACTTTCCCCTCAGACTTGTTTTCATGTTGATTCTCAAGTTTTATATTTTCAATATTTTTTCTAAAAATCTGAGAAACAACGAATTAGATTAGTATGGCCTGATTCTGTTTCACTCCAGGTATTTAGGTGAGTAGAGTTCGCAATTGGAGTATTTCAAGCATAATGTGAAAAGGAAGCAAACCTCACCATATTTGGCATTGTGATAGAACAAACTGAGCCGTTGCCACAACACTGGCAAATCAGTTCCTCATGTGGCCGGGGGACACTTGTCTTCAATTTTGTACGGTTCGAAACTTGGACAGTTTCCATGTTTGGGTATTTTCACTGGATCAAACCGGACTGTGTGCAATACTGCAGTAACGCCCAGAAAAAACACCACAAGCTTTACCGGCAGTATGGGCCTTTTCAATTAACTGTCTAAAGAAACTTACTCAAGTTTCAACTCACTTTGCACTTATCAATAAAAGTCTTGTTTTGTTAAGTTCAAGTGCTGACAAAAAAGCCACACCAGTTTTCTCAGTACTAAAGCTTGTATCTGAACTTTTCACAAGTTAATATACGGTATACCTGAGCTTCTAAAACAAGCTGACATTTCGGATAAATCATGAATTTAAAGTTTATGACAGAAAAAGGGAAGGAAAACTTCTTACCTGTCTGAAGAAACGTGAAGAAAGTTGAGAAGCTCCTTGCAGAGTGAGTGCAGCACGGGTTAGAAAACTGGAGTGTTGAGCGCGAGTCGGTTCCCAGAGCCGGAGGGTTGGACAAACTTGCCGCCAGGCCTACATGCCGGCGGCTTTATACCTGTCCACAGGAAGTGATGTCACAGGAAGGGTGATGACATCACATGTGTGACACTGCCACCCACGGGTTGGGTTACCTGACATTAGTGGGGGTTGTCCATTATGTATGAGTCAGGCAAAACACATGCAGGGACCGACCATTGCGCATGAGTCACCATTGTTGATGTTTCTTCAGTTTCTTCAGTTTGTTTTGTTACAAATGCATAACACCAGGAAGGTTTTATCAAGAGGCAAACCCTGCTTGGTAACGCTATACAGTCAATAAAGCTACCCAAGAAAAGCCACTCAGGGGACCAATAAGCTCTCTACATGTGTGTCACAGTGGCAGGTGGTCACTATAGACAGGATTTTTATTGCGTGTGTCAACGGGAAAGATTATCTAAGGGACCATGTGCTCCAAGAAGTGGTAGTATGTTGGAAGAAGGATACACGTAGAAGTTTTCATCGACTACGATTGACAAACTAGAGAGCTTGAGATGCATGTGGAGATGGTTGTTTGTATACAGAGTTGACTGCACAGTTAGTTAACCACTGTGTTTCGTATATTCTTAAGTAAACATTCAACTGAAAACCTTAATTTTTTTTTTCCTGAAGTTGGTGACATTTCCTGGTAACTTCACCTTACTGAGATCACAGTCATTTCCCCTGGTTGATAGTTCCCAGTTCCATGCTGACAGCCAGGTGGTTACCCATGGGCTGGGGTAGTGGGAGTGACAAATCCCATTTGGTTCCACTAGATTTTACAGTAAGACTGATATTAAATGATTATTGTCCTAAACTGCTGCAGGTGCGAAACATTGGTATTGAGTAGGTAAATCGAATCATCTATGGTTTCTTCATTACATTTGCCATAGTTTGACATAGTAGCTAAGCCGTAAAGTTTTGCAGAGGTTAACTTATTTACACATTTATTTACTGTGCAGTGCTGTTGCCTGTGTCAGTAAGAAAATGTTTGTAATCTGCTGCAAATACAAACTCCTTAAACATTTTTGAGACAATTCAAGCAGGACAGAGGACAGGTAGAAAACTTGAATACCACACTGTGTATCGAGACACTAGTTAAGTCCTGGGCCATAACATGATTGAGTGCACCAACTCACTGCAAGGCATAAACCTGGTCCTCTGGCTGAGACCTTGTGTGAATTATATTTTTCCAGTTCTGCATTTTTTTTTCATATGTGAAAACCAACATATTTACAATATTTTGTTTTTATCAGTGACATGTTCTATGTGTTGAGTGATGAAGTCCTTATCGGTGCCATACAGGGTAGTATTAGTGATTAGCAGTGTTTGTTATGTGTTAATGTGTAACAGGTTTTAGATTAGACATGTTATTTTGATAAACATAAACAGGATCTGGGGGAGGAGGGAATTAAGTAGAATAGAGCTCCTGACCAGGAATCACACACTCAGTCAGGAAATGTTCGGTTTACATTTCTGAGAATTAATTAATGACAAATCTTTAAGTCAGCCGGCTGCTTCCTTACGTAAAAGTAGCAGCTGCACTTCTTAATTGTTTAGATATATTAAATTCTGTACCACAGAAGAGTTATAACAACAAGAAAATTTATCTTAGACTAGAGGTTTCTAGTCACATAAGTGTGAGAAAAAAAAAACTTGGTCAGAGAAAAATGTTCTAAGAAAAAATTAATGTCCTCACTGACTTTTTCTTATTCTTGCGCACAAAATAGTTTTCTTTCTTTCAACAAATAACAAGAATGTCATTTTTGTAGACTTAGTGTAGATACAACTGTGTAGAATGTCATTCTGGGATTGTTTAGATTGATCAAGGCTTTATCTTGAATGGGAATATATTGCAACGGAAAGGCGAGTTAAAAATGCTCCTTCTCACCTGACACCTGCAGCAAGTTAAACATTGGAGCTAATTCATTTTCTCTGACTTCTATCTTGATTCATAATGACATTCAAATTTGAGTATTTTGAGGATTAAAATCTTAATGATTTTCAATACTAAGTATCTTTTAGATGCTTTTGTCAACTTTTATTCTTGATTACACTTTGTATTATGACAGTGTGACATGGTTTCCTGTGCTAACCTCCAGACATGTTTAGTGATAAGGGTTATCTGACCTGCTGCTCTGTTTGGTTTGGTTATCACTATGAGTCACTCCAGGTCTCACTTAGGTCAGAAAGTGTCAGGAAGTTTTTAAGGAGGTCATTTCCCTCCTTATAGAGGAAGTAATCTTAAAAGAGAATGTGCAGATGATAGCAGATAAGAAAGACCAATGATTCACTCTCCTTACAGCGGAGAGATGAATGTCCTCTCCTAAAGCTTCGAAGCCCTTTTGCATCGTAGTTAAAAGATCATACTTCAGATTATGAGTTATTTAGTCAGTTAGAAGTTTATAAGTGAACACATGTGGAGCAAAACTCAATTTCACAGTTATTTACATTCAGCAGAAGGAAGTCACAGGCTCAGACCTGCCTTCATACTAGTACAGCTGTCATCATTACCTTCGCCGAGAAGGTTATGCAGAGGGTAGCGTTTGTATGTGTGTGTGTGTGTGTGTTTGTAATTGACCAGCATAACTCAAGAAGGCCTAGATGGATTGTTTTGATATTTGGTATGTTGGTAGGTCTTGATGAGACCTAGAAGTAATTAGATTTTGGGTCCCCTAGCGGCTTGTTCTGCATGACATTGTTGGCTTATTTTGATGAAGGAGGATTAGATTCATTTTCAGCCGCCTTGTTTTGCCTGACAAAGATAACTGCAGGCAGGTGGCCTCATTGATTGCAAGTCAGGCTCTATATATTATTAAAGATTTTGTTTGATATCCAAGTTTGTATTTCAGGTCAGGCAAGGCGGTGTTGTGGTTATATAAGGGTTGATTCAGATGAAAATGAGTACCCAGCTTCGGTATGTCGTCTCAGGTGTGATGTAAAGTAGCAGTTGGAGTTCCGTGTTTGCGGAGAGCCATACCTTGAGCATGTTAAAGAACCCATCACACTTATTAAAAAAAGTAGGGTCCATCTCTATGTGAGTGGATTAATCTTACAGTTTGTTCATCCACAGCTTGTTGATACTGTACTGTTACAGTACAAAACTGGTGTTTTATGCCTTAAGGGTTTACAGGGTGTGCAGAACCAGCAAACAGGCCACTTTTATAATATTTAAACCATCCCTTAAGAACTTAGCAGATAGCCCAAACCTAACCACCTGTTCATACCTTTATGAGTAGATCAAACCTTACAATCTGGTCTTAGGCAGCTCTATATTAATATACTTACTGTACAAGACTCATGTACTGTCGGACTTGTGTGTTGCTGGTGAAGGCAGTTTACATGGTATGCGTAACAGGCAAACAGGCCACTTAGCCTTCCCTTAAAGTCCCCAAACAGCACTAACCACCTAACCACCTCCACATGTCGTGCCCAGACCTCCATGTTACATGCTGACCTTGACTCGACCTTGTTTCCCAGGGAGGGGGGTGGCCTGGCTAATAGCTCCCTAGGGGTCAAAGGTTGTGACTCCACTAACTTGAAGTTTGCCTTCTTAAGCAACTCAAGATGTCTTGAAGAGTTCTTCAAGCTGTGCCCTGATTTGTTTGTGGTTGAGCCTGAATTAGCCTGTTCCTTTAGGCTAGCTCAGGCCTGACCCTGTACAAATTTGAGTTAGACGTGGAAATTTGAAGGCTCTTGGCTGTGTAGACTTTGTTTTGTTCGCCAAGAACTTGAACTTCAGTTGAAGAAGGTTGTGTTTGTGTGTGCATGTGTGTGTATGTCTGTGTGTGTGTGTTTCTGTCTGTCTGTCTGTGATTCCAGAATTCATGGATGATATTTGGTAAGTTGGAAATGTTTGGTATTGGGAAAAAAGAAAGATATGTTAATAAAAAAATATGATTAGATTATGGGCCTCCTAATGACATTCCATGGTACTGCAGTCACTGTAGAACTTCTAGTTTGAATTTGATTCCTCATATTCTGGTCATGATTTTTCATTTTACATGGAACAGATGACACTGCACATGAGTACAAATGTTTATGTGTTCTTGGTTGATAACATTAAGTTAACATGTTCAAAGAAATTGGTAACTTAAAGTTGGAAACATTTGGTATTTGGCAGAAATTAAGAATATATAACTAATTTAATGTGTTAGACTATGGGCCTCCAAGTGGCTTTCTATTGTACTGCAGCATAATGTCTGGTTTTGATATCTCTTATTCTGGACATGCTATGATCCAGGTCATGATTTTTCATTTTTTATGGAGCAGCTGACCCAGCACAGGAGTGCAAAATAAATTTAATATAATATTATTCATATTGACTATGAGCTTATCATATGCATTACTTTTTGTATGCAGTCATTATATGTTCTGTCAACATGTTACTAATGCCTTAAATGCCTTCACAATCAACTTGTTAAGAGCTGTTCACAATATGTTATCAATTGTTATCTGCTTTTCCAAACTAACTTGAAGTTCTCATTTTTACAACCTCATTTAGCGCCAAAATGTGGATACGTCCCATTTTACCCTCCAAGTTGCTTCAATCTTGTGTTTATCTCATCAACTTGAAAGGTCCTACGATTTATGATCTCAGTCAATGTCACCTTCATACACAAGGTCATAAAAATGCCTGTTCCCGCTGAGCCAGCTTGAAGGTCAAGTCCAGAAGTTCAGCTGAGGTCAGATGAAGGGCACATCTGGTAGTACAGATTACAGCCTGTCAGACTGTTTGTGGAAGTGTTGGGGCATTTATGGTGTTCCTCTGCCACTCAACCTGACAAAATGGAGGATTTTCTCCATTTTATTACATTTCAAGGTCACCTTTATCAACCAATAACACCTCAAGGTCATGTTCAAACATGCAGCAGGGCTCAGATAAGAGAAGCCAATTACTAGTAACTTCAGTGGAAGTTGTTATAGGATCATTTACAGTCTTTTATCTGCACCCTAAGCCTTGAACACCACCTGTCAGAGATAACCTGGGGTGTCGATGAGTTATAGAAGTGTCAGGTCATTCGTGTTGTCCTCCCTTCAGTCGACCTGACAAAACAGAGGATGTTCTCCATTATGTTCCAAGGTCAGCATCTTGAATGGTCACCTGATGGTCTGATCTTTGATGGAGGATTCAAGTTCTGTAAGTTAGAAGGTTGTCAGGTTTTCCTGAAGGTTAGCAGAGGATTCTTTTAAGATAGGAGTGTAACGTTAATCATGATGGTATAATTATCATTTTGTTTCGTCAATGAAGCTTTTTCTTATCAATGAGAAAACCTAGGGTCCTCTGGGGGTCATTAAGACTTAAGGGACGGGAGAAAGAGGGTCAGCATGATTTTTTCATCTGCCTGTCCTTGAGTTAAATGCCTGTAGTTTACAAACTTTATGTGAGGCTGACTTACTATCTGTACAATGACTTGGAATCATCCGCTGCCAGTCCTTTCTTAGCGTGTCCTAGCAAAACCACATGACAGTAATAAGTGAAGTTGGTCCAAATCCCTGAATGCCATCAAGGTCTGAGGCAAGAAGGGCTTAATGTTGACAGTCTGAGAATGGTCTTAAAGTTTTTTCCGCCCTACGCAGCAAAATTTGACTGCCCAATAATGGAATGAAAGATGCTATCTAGAGCCCTGGCCAAGTCTCCAATATGTAACCTGAATGTGTACCTGAGCTATATATAGTGTTGCGGACCGTGTGTGTTTTGTACTTAAGTCTCCACTATGTAACCTGTAAGTGTACCTGAGCCAGTGTTAGACAGAGTAGTCAGGAAACCTGCATTCCATCAGGGGCCTGTACATTTGATCTGTCTGACAGCCTTCCAGGGTTTTTGCCAGCTCCAAGTGTTTTCCTGACATCCTAGTGTCGCATGTCAGATAAATCAAAATATTAGAAATGACAGTTGTCTGAAGTTATGGCTTAGTTTCATCAGGTTTTGATATTTTCCATATCAGAATACAGTAATGTTTACAGGTCTAGATGTTGGAATGTGTCACCATTGTTGTTCAACTTTCAATTGGCAGAAGCATCTTTGGAAGATGAAAGATAAAAATGTCACAATTGGGGTTTTCTAAAGTAAAGAGGACAATTTCTGTCACCTGCACAGCTAGGTTTGCTTTTATTATCTTAGTATAAAGGTAAACTTATTAAATAAGGTAGTGCCATAGCCTTTTTGAGGCTGTAGTAGGGTGGTGGGTTGTGTTCATAGGTGTCCTTCCTATTCACACCTAAGCAGTCTTGATTAGTACTTTAATTACAAGAGAGACAGTCGATGTGAACAATTTCATCTTCGATGAGATACCTGCTGTCCTGACTTCATTCTACTCTTTTGTGTCACACAACCCTACATGTATATTCTTCTCTGCCATTGTTTTGGCTGCTCTGCTGCCTTTATATGGGTGATATGTGAGAAAAATACAGGGTTGTGTTACCACGAATTGGAAGCTGGATTTACTTACTAGATAAAACTATTAACAAATGTCCTGACTCTACTCTATCATTACAGGCATTATCATTACGTACCTTCCTCCCCCTTACCTTACTGAGTTGCAGCTCGTACGACAGCAGAAATTGAGTCAATTTGAACCACTTATATCGAATGAGATATTCTTACTGTCCTGACTCTATTCAGCATTTTTTTACACAAGCCTGTATTCTTCTGTGCCAATGTTTCAGTAGCTGTTCTGCTGCCACCATGAGGGCAATATATCATTCAATAGATACTAGGCTGTGTTACAATTTTCAGCTGAATTGATGTACTACTATAGATCAACTATCCTGACTCTATATCTACTCTTATCATTACAATCAGCTGCCCCTACCTTCAACCACCACTGAGTTACAGCTTGTTATGACAGCAGAAATTGAGCCTTAATCAGAACCAGGAGTTCCTTCATCTCCTGGGACATGCCAGACTCCTGGGGAATCAGCAAAACAAACGTATTCATGCCCTTAAATTAAGAAAACAAACTTCTTGATTCATGATCAGCTCCTGGAGATTTCTACAAAGTTGCCAGGATGTGTCTGATGCTGTTGTTGTTCTCAGATCCTGTTTTCCTGGATCTCTATATGCTGAGATTGTGTTGTCACTGGTAATTTCATGAGCTAAAGGGAGGATAGTATGATATTATTGTTTTGGGCTTGTCTTTGTATTTGCCTTTTGTTTGTGTGTGTGTGTGCTGTGTGTGTGTGTGTGTGTGTGTGTGTGTGTGTGTGTGTGTGTGTGTGTGTGCGTGTGTGTGTGCTATACAGTGTGTGTGTGTCTGTGTATGTTTGTTTGTGTGTTTGTGTGTCTGTGTATGTTTGTGTGCATGTGTATTTGTATGTGTGTAACACTGTGAGAGATTCTGTGTTTCCAACATGCAGCGTCTCCATACATCCCCAGTACTGCTATTTCTGTCTGTGCGACTGGAAGGGGCACATTTGAAACCTCTGATGATTCAAATGAAGCTGTGTGTGTTCTGTCAATGTTGTCGCTGTAATTGGAGAGAGTTTGCAGGCCGCAGGTGGTTCCGGTCAACCTGACTTTGAACTTGGCCAGTCAGAGAACGGCTTTGTTTTTGTCCTCGCGGAACCAGAAACTCACGGCACAGCAGGTCTAGATGGGACAACAGCAACTCATGATCAGAGAAGGCTTATGTTACCGCCGGGAAGGAAAAGTATTGTAAAACACTCACTGACAGGCTTTTTACCTGCTGTTCATATATATTGCCAGTCAGGATTAGCCAGTCCTATCTGAGGGTCTGCATGGGGGGTCCCGACAAAGCTGAATTCTGACTAAAGAACCGGCCCCCTACGTACATTGTATTACGTTAAAATCTGATTGCCTGACACTACAGATTTCATTGATAAGTTGGCTTTCCCTACAAATTATGAGAAATCAAAACAGGCTGCCTGTATATATACACCTTACAGAAAAGAGCACGCACGCCCTCCGGTGAAGTCCTTCTGGGTGGCTGTCTGTTTTCTATGGCTTTTTTTAGCTTCTTTGTATTCTTTTCTGATGTCAGCACGGAAGGCTAGGTTGGGGTGAAGGACTAAATTAGTCAAGTTCGACAACTGGAGAAAATGTCCTTCACCTCCAACACCCCCCTCCCCACCCAAAGTTTGCGGATCTCCTGCCTGGCAAGCTTCACAAGCAGGAGTGGTGACATTCAAGAGGTGTGACCTTCAGGCATAAATCTACATTAAGACAATACAAGATGTTCTTAGATACTCAGGGGAATGTTCTTAATGATTATACTCGTAATGATATGAGCTCTTGAGTTTTGCCATATGCATGGTGTTACAAAATGACTCTTTTCCAGTTAACTTGTGTTTTTGTGCTTAGATCTTAAGCACTTAGTAGTCAAGTGGTTGCTTGGCAACTGTTGGCATTCTTCTCTCTTTATTCAAAGCCAGCCTTTCTCACCTGCCCATGCAGCAATTCATTTTTTTGTTTACATTTCTCAACTCAGAGATTGAGAACCGGTCCTGTCACTTAGAGTTTTCATCATTTAAGCAAGACTCTGCCAAGACATGTACAAACGAGTGACAGACAGAGACCAGGAATGGTGACATTATTCTTTAGTCAAACTTGCCAACAAAACTTGCTGCCAAAACCTTCCAACAAAACTGTCCAACAAAACTCACTGCCAATAATTTATTGTGTGCAGACAGACAGGAATCACCCATCCTTTTCACTCCAAATATTCCTGCCAACATGACATATTTCCTGCAGGGGAAAATTTCAAACAAGCTGCCAACTGAGTGACACCCAGACAGAGGAAAGTGACACGGAAAAACCTTTGGTCAGACTGTGCCAACTGGAACTAAGTTTAGTAGACCTACAACTGACATTCATTTGCCTGATGGTCAGCCCAGTTTTACCTGCATGACAAAAACATTATAGACCTACCAGGTGAAGATTCTAAAGCTTTCATGCAGACAGTTGAAAACAACATAAAGAAACTTTATTCAAACCTTGCCAGTTTCATCTGAAACAAAGTTCAACAAATTTGCTCTTTCATGGCTGTCCAGGCATGTCGAACACTTCAGCCCTTTACCAACAAGGCCCATGCGTAATCGGACCAACTCGGCCCAACACCCTACAACTCGGCCCACTGTTGACCAGGGTGTTAGGCTGAGTTAACTGGTCCGAAATGGTCGAGGGCCAAATCGTCGTGATCCTGCTGGCAAAGTTAGTCCTCGTTGTGTCAGGGTCTCCAGGCCAGTATTTGGCAACCACTCACTCCAAGAAAGGAATTTGTCAGAAGGAAAGCATCCCTATTCTCACCCTGCCAACTCTATTAGAGACAAACCAAATTGGCCTTTTCACGGTGAGTCCAGTTTCTTCAGCATGTTGGCTTCGTCAGGTCAGGGTTTCTGGTCTCTGCCAACTTTTGACAGCCAGACAGAAGAAAAGGGGGACACCACAATGTTCCAACGCCCCTATGTCTCAATGCCCCTATGTCTTGACGCCCCTATGTCTCAACGCCCCTATGTCTGGACACCCCTATGTCCCGACGCCCCTATGTCTCAACGCCCCTATGTCTCAACGCCCCTATGTCTCAACGCCCCTATGTCTCAACGCCCCTATGTCTCAACGTTCCTATGTCTCGACGCCCCTATGTCTCGACGCCCCTATGTCTCAACGTTCCTATGTGTCAACGTCCCTATGTCCCTATGCCTCTATGTCTCGACGCCCCTATGTCCCTATGCCCCTATGTCTCGACGCCCCTATGTCCAGACGCCCTTATGTCCCGACGCCCCTGTGTCTTGACGCCCCTATGTCTCATCACCCCTATGTCTCAACGTCCCTATGTCTCAACGCCCCTATGTCTCGACGCCCCTATGTCTCGACGCCCCTATGTCTCAACGCCCCTATGTCTCAACGCCCCTATGTCTCAACGTTCCTATGTCCTGATGCCCCTATGTCTCGACGCCCCTATGCCTCGATGCCCCTATGTCTCGACGCCCCTATATTCCGCCGCCCCTTTGTCCCGCCGCCCCTATGTCTTGAAGCCCCTATGTCTCAACGTCCCAACATTACCTGCCAAGGCAATGCTCTTCCAGGTGATAGTAATGTACGTAATGCCGACTGCTGGCATTTAACACCTCAATCTGTAATCCTAGGAACTGGGCCTGTGAATGAAAGCCTCAATGGCCAAAGTCCCCTGGCAAATATTTTCCCTAGCTATAGCCGGGGGGCAGGGGGGGGGGGTAGTCTGGTAGAGACTAAGATGTGAGCAGGGCTGTCTCCAGAACGGATCCCTCTGTCCGGGGACGGAAACTTGCTTGATGGGACTGACAAAAATTTTGCCCGTCATACTTTAACAGATCTGAACTTCGTAACATGATCATGAAGCAGATTAAAATGTATTTTAATTTGTAAGCTTAAAATTACAGATTTAAAGACAGAAATTCACATTGGGTTCCCAGACAATGAGTGGGGTACAAAAACATTTAAAGCTGGAGACAGCCCTGGATGTGGGGTTGTCTTGCCAGGACGATCTCAAATCTCAAACTCTTGCATCTGAAGATGTCTTGGTCCTGGTAGTCATCACGGCAGGATCCCCAGGTCAGGGTTGTTTTGTCTCGCTGGCATGCGAGGTGTCTTCCCAACCTACTTCTGAACCAGGTCTTCAAGGAGCTCAGAGCCAAGGGTCTTTCATTGACCTACTTAGAACCGGAGAGAGCCAAGAAGTCTTGGCAGCAAAAAGAAATGAGGAACAGGCATTGCCATAAAGAGCAAGCTTTCTTCCCTATGGTAATACATAACATCGTATTAGAACTCAGTTCTTTGTGCAGGTGTCTTTGCATAAAACTGTTGGCTACAAGCTCCAAATGAATATTAGTTGCATTTTTTTTCAAAATAGCCAGGGGGCATTATTAAGAGGTTGAATACATGGTTTTTTGTCAGGTAGGTATAGATGTCATCATGTGCAAATGGGTACCTGCTTTGTTTCTCTGCAATTCAGAAAATGCATTTTCATGTATTTTAGTTTTGATTAATATGTTGACAGTTGAATACACCTTGAGCTTGAGCATCCACAGTTTCATTTTTGTCGATAAGAGTAGATGTCCTTCTTGGTGCGAGTGGATCAAACTCTACGTTCCTGTCTTATGCAGTTTTGTACTTGAGCTGTACAAAGCATTTGTATCTGTATCTATATAGCTGGTATAACCCGCCCTTTGGTGTAAAACACCTGTCTGCTTAACACACAAGCAGGTGTGTTATGCCTTTTAAGGTACCTTAAAAGGTAGTTTATCAGTAATAGAAATAAGCAGATTTTACTGCTAGGTGTGATAATTGTGTGATAAAGGTGTGGTTATTGTGTGTAACAGGTGGGATAATTGTGTGATAAAGGTGTGGTTATTGTGTGTTACAGGACTGGTGTAGTTATTGTGTGATAAATGTGTGGTTATCATGTCTTACAGGTGCGATAATCGTGTGATAAAGGTGTGATAATCATGACTGTTACAGGTGTGATAATCGTGTGATAAAGGTGTGATAATCATGTGTTACAGGTAACACTAGTCAGTTCACATTGGGAACTTCACTTTCCCGATTTCAAGGCGGTCATCTTGGAAATCCAATTTTCCAACTTTTTTTCTACTGAACTTAAAGTAAAGTTTCATATATCATTTGAAAGAGCATGATTTCCCTTACATTATGGTGCCTTTAATTTGGCCATAACATGGAAAGCTATGAAGATATTCCTTTTTGAAAGTTGCCCAACCCATACCATAATTAGTTGGACCTGGTGACACAATATCACCCCAGACCAGGTTAGACTTGGCCCATACTGGCCTGATAGTGGACAGACAAGGATCCACTCTAATGAATGCCATGCAAATGAGTAGATAATTAGTCTTTCCACTGTGTTGAGTACATTCACATAATCACCAGATTTCCAGTTCAATGGACGGGTTTGGGTTCAATGGGCTCAGTGATTAGAGGTGTCATTGCCCACTGTGACAGGAACAATTAGCCCACAATTGTTTGTAAAAACCCAGGTGAACTCAATACTGCTGGATATGTGCTGACCTAGGAGTACATCGTTCACATGCATTTTCAATCAATCATATCTAAAGCTGTGAACATCACTGACTAATAATTTTTACATGACTATGTTCATGATGAAGAGAGCTTTCAGTGGATACTACACTCATAGGCAGAAATCTAACATTTCTGAAGTTTCCCAATTGCGTCTGGATTTCCCGATGTGAACTGACCAGTGTTAGGTGTAATAATCGTGTGCATTAGCATTACTGGTCTATGCTGAGAAGCCCCTGTTTACGGAGGTTACGTGTACGTGGTGGTCTGTGCTTCTTGTGTGTTACATGTGTCGTTATTGTTGTGTTACATGTATGATGATCGTGTGATACAGGTGTGATAATTATGTGATAAATGTGTGGTTATTATGTGCTACAGGTGTGATAATCGTGTGCATGACAGCCCTGCTGGTCTATGCTGAGGTGCCCCTGTTTACGGAGGTTACGTGGTGGTCCGTCCTTCTCGTGTGTGTCTGCGCCTCGTTCATCCTCGGAATCATCACCATCATCTGGGTCCAGCCAGAGAGCACCTTGGGACTCAAGTTCAAGGTAAAGATCATGGTTTGGATGTTCTGTATAACAAATTGAAACTAACGAGTTACTGTTTCATCCAAAAATAATTATTAGTTCTATATATAGAGATTCAACCTTCTCTGTGTTACAGACTTTCTTTTTTGTAAACTTTTTCAAAAGAATATCACTACCTCTTTCCCCTTCCCACTTACCAGCATTTCTCCTGATGGATATTTTCAGCATGTTTGTGAAAATCTTAACCAGATGATAAAAACAGTCAAACTTGTGGGGTCGTGTGGCATAACGGCAGGATTTTCAACTCAGAATCCAGGGGTCCCGGGTTCGAATCCTCTGACACCACCGATCTTGTGCGTTTGGGAAAAAGGCACTTAACACGACTTTCCCCACTCCACCCAAGTGTAAAAAAACGGGTACATTATTTGTGTGGGTAACGACATCAGCAATAGCTGCCTGTGTCCCACGTGTATTGCACTGTTGCAATTCCAATAAAATCCAAATAAAACTGTCATCTCCCAAATAGAATCTAAGAAAATATCTAGGGTCTTTCTTTATTGTAAACATTTTCAAAAGGTTATACATGACTTGTACCTACCTCTCTCCGCTCCCAGGTCCCAGCCCTTCCCCTGCTGCCCATCTTCAGCATGTTTGTTAACATCTACCTGATGATGAAACTGTCGGCTCCAATTAATATGGAAGACAATGAACTTTCCAGGGTCTTTCTTTGTTGTAAACTTTTTCAAAAGTACATCCCTACCTCTCTCCCCTTTTCAGGTCCCAGCCCTTCCTCTGATGGATATTCTCAGCATCTCTCTGATAATAAAATTGTCACCTCCCACGTGGAAGCTAAGAAACTCTTCAGGGTCTTTCTTTGTTGGAATCTTTTTCAAATAAAAACACACTATACATATCATCTTCCCTCCCAGGTCCCAGCCCTTCCACTGCTGCCCATCTTCAGCATGTTTGTGAACATCTATCTGATGATGAAACTGTCGGCTCCCACGTGGATCCGCTTCGCTGTCTGGATGGCCGTTGGTAAGTACTACTGAACCAGCTGATCAATAAATCATTCTGTTGTTAGAATTGTTTGTTGTAACAGATGTTGGTTGTATTAGATGATGGTTGCAGTTTGTTGTAAATGTACCAGAAATTGGTTGTAACTGAAGTTTTTGTACAAAAGTTTGTTGAAACCAAGTTTGTTGAAACCCACTTTGTTGTAACCGAAGTTTGCTGTAGCAGACTAAAGTTTGTTGTAATGTAAGATTGTTGTAACAGAGATTTTTTTTAAAAGACACTTTGTTGTAACACACAAGTCTGTTGTAATCCATTACTTGTAACACATGTTTGTTGTAACAATAGTTGATGATGATGATGATGAACAGATTTTTGTTGAAGTTTGTTCTAACAGAAGTTAGCTTTAGCATAAGTAATTGACAGAAGTTTGTTAAAACACAAGTTTGTTGAAGTTTGTTGAAGTTTGTTGAAGTTTACCGACTGTGTCTGACCTCAGGGTTCGTGATTTACTTTGGTTACGGGATGTGGCACAGCACGGAACACCTACGCAAACAGGAGAGTCTGTCCCTCGCACGGCAACAGGGGCACCACACCCGGCAACCATCACACAGCAGCTCCAGCTCTGAAACGGTGGATTCCACTCCTCTCTTGAGATGACCTTTAAAATGACCCCTAACATGAAACTTGACCTCTGACCAACCAATCAGAATGCACAGAATGCTTGACGTGACAGGTCAAAAGTCAATTATGTCAAAGTAGCATGATGACCGGCTTAAATAATGTTGCCTTCAAGTTGTTATAAATAGCATTGGCCTTCCTAAGATTGCCTTTGACCTTTGACCTCGACCAATCAAAATGCTTACCATGACAGGTCAAAATTCAATTATGTCAAAGTAGCATGATGACCTTCAAAAATAGGTTTGCCTTGTGAGAAGATAGATGTAGAATTGGCTTTCCTGAGATTGCCTTTCCTCCCTGACCTTGACCAATCAGAATGCACAGAATGTTTGACACAGCAGGTCAAAAGTGAATCAAGTCAATGGAGCACGAAAACCTAAAAATGAAATGCTGCATGACAGGGTACTAAATCTTGTTCCTGTGGTGCCTCAACTTGATTTGGGATGTAATGCAGTTGCTGCTGATCAGCATGGATGAATGGAAAGCTGCAACGAGAATCGTTGAATGCCTGCTCGCTGTGATGAGTGCTTGCCTCACTACTTTATCAATTATGTAATCCTCTTTGCTCTGGCTGGAGCATAGTATAAGGTGGTAACAAACTTCTTGCATGCATTTTGGTCCTGGGAAAGCCAGCAGATCTCATTCAATGTCTTCCTAACAGACTTCATTTCTTGCTTCACTCTCCTTCTTCATACAGGTCCCTATAGACACTGTTGGCTAATGGCATGCTTTCTGTGTCTTTGTTTCCCTTGCACCTCACTCTACAATCATATCAAAAGTCAAAGTCTTTCCAAGTTGGTGATTTCATACAGACTGTTCCTATAACAATCAGCTTGCCGGTGATATTCATCATATTTTTATGGTGATATTAGCACCTCACTTTTCCAACTTCTCCAGGTCCCTTGTGGCCTGCCTAGTCAATGTTTCCCTGGTTTGTGCCTCACTGTACAAGCACGTCAAATAACTATTCTTACCACAGTCAGCTTGCCTGCTCAAATGTGGTATTAGTGCCTCACTTTGCTTGTTTTTTTGTTTATGTTGTTCCAGAAGAAACTTGGTGCTTCCAATGGAGGGTATGGTGCAATACACACTCATGATGATTAGCAAGTACGTAGACAGCTTCAACGTGAAAGTCCACCCGTGTTAGTTACAGTTAATGTAGTGCAGAGTTAAAACTTTAATTTGTGCCAACAAAAAATATTTTCACATCAATTTTTTTACTATTCTAGTGCAGTCTTCCTAAGAATTAAAGTGACGAAACAACTAGGGACCATACACTCAGATGACAGCAGTTGCCAATTGGTAATAAGTGCCCTACGTCTCTGTTGAGCGATGGTTGGTGTGCCCTGATGTAAGTGGCCAGCTTTAAACAATCTTCAGCTTACGCTGTGACTCAGTGTCATGGATAGGTAGAAAACCATTTTTTGTGTTCTTCCTCGTATCAAAGTTTTATTGATTTAGCTCGAAGTAAGAAAATGTTTTAAGCACTGGAAATATTTGAAGATGAAAAGAAAACTGCAGATGCTGAAGTATAGAAGTTGCCTTTGAATCATGTTGTTCTTATTCGATCATGTTGTCATAGCTACATTGCTGCTCCAATGACATAGATAAGGTAATTTTAGAAATATTGCATCAACTATAGATTGTAAGAAGTAAAGATTAAGAGTAGTATCTTTGAAATCTATTTTCAAGGAACAACTTTAAAATGAGACAGTTTTGATAAAGTCAAAAGGTCAAAAATGCTGCACCGAAATTTTAACTCAATGTGCCTTGAACGGAACATATTTTAATGTAACAAATAATGAAGAACATTCCTACGGCCGCACATGGGACAATTGTCATATTGAGGTCACCTACGCGCCGAATGGCAGCCGCTCCTGACCCTTGCGATCTAGCCCCGCCAATTTTAAGCTCCTCGCAATTCAGCCCCTGGCTGCCAAGAGAGAGTAGTCGGCGCACCCAATGAAATCAAATGGGAACTATTTGATGAAAGCTTGCAAGGGCCAACGCTACTTTCTCCAAACCTACTGTCACATTTTGCAACTCTATACAGCATATATCACTCTGTGTCCAATAAGTAAAGAAATTTGATATCAATGTTTTTACTGTTTCTGTAACAGTTGTTGTATCAAACGTCTAATTATGTATGTCTATATATAGTAAGTTCTTAAAAGGTGTACATTTCAAATTGAGATCGATTGTTGTATATTAAGTTTCTGTAACGAAATAGAATTTATTGTTCACGATTTCCATAGAAGTTGAAATGATAGAAATTGTGTTAATGGTCTAAGTTAGATATATTCATATTCTCATGTAAGGTCATCAATTGGTCAAACGTGCCAGGAAGTTTATAACGCCCACTGTCTCTGTTTAGTGATGGCTGGAGTGCCCTGATGTATGATATTGGCCTTAGATCCGTGAATGCCTTAGTGTTGGAAGAAAGTTTAGCATTGTATTAGATATATTCATGTTGCTGTAGTAACGGTGTTGATATAGTTGTCATATTCGGAAAATGAAGCAAAACAATAAAGAGGTGTTTTCTTCTGTTGTCACTTCAATGAATTAATGGAGACTTTTTTTTATTGCACACTTTTGCCACACTGGACTAAGTACAGGACAAAACATGTTGAACAGATAGGGTTTACAGATACAAACTAAGACTATGAATGAGTCACACCAGCAATAGCAGCCTGTGACCTACGTGTATTGTGCCGTCGCAATTGTAATCAAACCAAATCAGATTGGTTTTCAGCAACACAGCTCGACCCCCTTTTTGTTAGAATGGACTGTCTCACAGCATATTGTTTCTATTTGAGTTTTTCCATTGCGAAGTTAAACAATGATGAACCAGTTTCACGTCGCCCAGATTGTGTGCCCCTATTGACGTGCCTAGTGCGGCCTAACGCCACCATTCGTCACCGGTAACTATCTGCCAAGTGCACTCTCTTCCAGGAATAGCGGAAAGCAAGAAGTGCACTCTCTTCCAGGAATAGCGGAAAGCAAAAAGTGCAATCTCTTCCTGGAATAGCGGAAAGTAAGAAGTGCACTCTCTTCCTGGAATAGCGGAAAGCAAAAAGTGCACTCTCTTCCAGGAATAGCGGAAAGCAAGAAGTGCACTCTCTTCTAGGAATAGCGGAAAGCAAGAAGTGCACTCTCTTCCAGGAATAGCGGAAAGCAAGAAGTGCACTCTCTTTCAGGAATACCAGAGTTCAATAGCTGAACCTCTCTTCTAGGAATAGCGACATCTCAAACTGAAACACACTGGAAGATCGGGAACTGAAAATCACTCCAGGAACAGCGGAGATCACAAATCGGAAATCAATTCTAAAGGAGCGAAGATCGCGAACTTAGTCTCAATTCCAGAAATAGTAGTGATCACGGACTGGCCATGACACTCACTTTCGGGGATAGCGGAGATCACGAACTGAAATTCAGATCAAGGAATAGCAGAGATGGCGAACTGAAACTCAGACTGAGATTTCACAGTTTAAAACTTGTGCCGGCGACACTTGTCAAAGTCTCTCTAAATCTAACCGCTTATTTGGCATAGCCTACATTTAGACCGAAGGAAACAAAAAACGGCGATGTGCCCTTTCCCTATGCACTGTCCTACTCTACACCGCGCCAAACGTGATGAACATATGAAAGTAGAGCTGATTTAGAGGTCCGGGATACGAAACCATTCTTCACACCCGTACTGGCCAACTTCCTAATAGAATCAAACGGTGTCAAAGATTGAAATCAATGGGACCGATCCTTCTTCCCTTGCCTAACGTCAATATCACAAGATGACTGAGAACGGCTCTCATTTTTTCCTTGTTTGAATCGCTGAAAAGTATTTTGAAAAATGTACCTCCACGCAAGAAGGCAGTACTATAGATAGTTAGTCTGCCAAGGCTTCATTGATCATACGGAAAGTACTGTAAGTGCAGAAATGTTCGCGGTGGTTTTGTGTTCGCGGTTTTCGCGGTGAACTCTTTTTGCCCACCTATGACTGTAGCGCTACTATTGTTTCACACGCGAACCTAAAACCACCGCGAACACTTCATTTTCTCCCTACCGTGAAATAAAAGCCAAGCGAACTTAAATGCTTTTACAGTAACTCCAGTTCCGGCTGCTCAAAGTCCCTGGTGATGAATGTGTGGACTGATGGGAAGGACCGTTGATGGAACTGCCGTCCCGAGCAATCGGGTTGCCGCTCGTTTTCCGCATATTTGACGCAATACGTTTTATTGACGAAGGACCGCACCGAATAGTAACTCCTGGCGGTGATGTATGGCGTGTATGCTACTGACTTACTTATCCTCTTCGTCCCTTATGTAGCTTGCATAGTCCAGTGGTTAGCGATCTTGCCTCTGGAACTTGAAGCCGCGAGTTCGATCCCGGCTGTGTCGCTCACCCGACATGCACGCTACCGGAAAGGGTTGCAGTTCTTAGGATGGGACGTTAAGCCGTTGTCCTGTTCATTGTGCTTGTCGAAAATAGCTAGGGGAATTTTCCGGTACAATGAACCAATGAACCTGTAAATACTGTACATAGCGCCCGTCTTCTCTCTCACGACCAGTGGAAGGGTAGCTCTTCAGTGAGCTAAACTGAATCGAGATCACTTTCCTCTTCGCCCCTGGACTTTTCCCCCTCTATCTGGGTCTGTCCTGTGCCACAGTCTAGGCTAGAACAGCGCTAAGTCGGTATTTGTGAGGAACAGTTGTTTAACTTTGGTGGCAAGGTTGCCTTGTGGTCAGGATTGTTGGCTTAGAACCTAAATGTTTGGAGTTCGAATCGCTGATCTAAAAGTTCTCGGTTCAAGGTTCCCAAGCAGGCCCCTATGTTGTGCCCGAGGGAAATGCGCTTTACACCTATTTCATCAGGTCTGTCGGACTCTCTTCAGACAAGATCTAGACCTCCGGCTTTGGTGTGCGGTGCAGGTGCCCAAGCACTCGCGCACATCCTAACACATGCGTCCGCGTATTACTGTGTGACGTATGAGTACGCATCGTGTGAGATGAATGTTACTATGAGTGATACAGAAAAGGCGCCTTACACCTATTTCATCAGGTCTGACTCTCTTTAGACAAGACCCTCGGCTTTGCGTCCCACACGGACGTCCCTAATCGTCACTAGGTACCCATTTTCACCTGAGTCGCGTGAGGAAAAAATATGGCACAACATTTGATTCGGGCTGTTTCCAACTCTCCTCCAACGCATAGGACCTCATTATGCTGTGACCGATGATACCGCCAGATGCTGAGGGTGGGCACGTCTGACCTGACCCTGTGACCTCTGTCCCCTAAGTATGGCGCTCGTGTTGATTGGATGAAATATTCATCTATACAGCCAGTAGGTACCCATCTGAGTAATGAGGCTGTTGTAGTGGTTGTAAACGTGCTCGAGGTACATCCTCGATCACGGGACCCCGATTTTACGTCCCTTCCGAAAGAGGAATGCAGCTCCAATCAGGATGTCCTTCCCCAGAATCAAACAAGGGTCGCCCAGTTACCAATTAACTGGAACCAGGAGCTCAACTGTGAGGCTACAATGACGTGAGACCGGAGTTGGAGCTGCTAAATGATTCAGAGGGAGCGGACTGCGATGTAAGCCCCTCGATTTGTCTTTGTTCCTTGCTGAGCAATGACACCAATCACGTCTATGTGGGTCTTGTTGGAACCAAATCCCTACAGAACGTTTAATTTCCGATACCACACAGCAAGCCCGGCCTGAACCACTGGGCAAACGTATCCGCGATATGACGTGTACGGATAACAACGAAGCGTATCTCTTGTCCGATGCCTGGATTTTTTACCAATCAAAATCCTGGGCAATCCCAGGGAAAGTAACCATAGTTGATTTTCAAGCCATGTTGCCATTGTATTACTTCATACAGATGAATTTCAAAATAATGTAGTGAATATATTGGTATGGGAAACTTCAGGGACTAGTCAGCCTCTACAACTTTACGCACAAATCCCGAAAGCTTTGTGGGACCAAATCACAGAAAGGTATACAGGCGCAAAATTATATCAGAATTTGAAACAGAACTAGATACAAATACTTTTTTTTTAATTTGGTAGAATTATTTTTTTTTATGGTGTGAAAGGTCATCAAAATCATTTCGAAACTCCAGAGGACTGGTCAGCTTCTAAAACTTTGCGCGAAGAAAATCCCGAAAACGTATTACGATGCAGCGGACACTGTTAAGTTTCCGGTAGTTAGGAGGTGGTACATATGCCGCCCACGGCAAAGAGCACATAGACCATTGACATGAACTCTAAATGGAGGATTAATGGACGGAGGAATGTTCAGGAAATGGAAACATGCGCGTGTTTCGACTGTGTATGATTGGATCCTAAACGGCAGGCCCAAAATGAAAGAACACCCGACCCAAACGATTGCTGGCCGTCTGGATAGTCTCTTGCCCCCGTTGAGATCTGCTTGGAGATTAAGAGGATTTCAGGAAATGTCCACATAGGCACCAGGTCAATATCCGACCAGGTCTGGACGCGGTGTGGTTTGAAATAGAAATTACAAAAGGTACGTTTATGAATATTAGCCATCCATGAAATTGAAGAATAGAATTTTAATTACAATCTCTACCACTGGCAAATATGAAAATATCAGACATTTCAGATGTCCATCCGACATCTTTTTTTAGTGTTTGAAAACGTCTGATATTTTCATATAGAAGTCCAGTGGTATAGCTTTAATTAAAATTTTATTCTATGAAAGGTACGGTGTGTAGCAATTATCAGTGGTGAACTTGGTGGCTAGGTGGCCTTGTAGTCAAGGTTGTTGACTAATAATCTAAAGGTTTGGGTTCGAATCCTTGGTATACCACTGTGTTAACGTTGTGCCCTTGAGAAAGACACTTTACACCCATTTCCTCACTCGACTCAGGTGAAGGTGAAATGAGGACCTAGCTTCGGTTAGGGACGTCCTCTTCGATGGGACGTTAAGCTGGAAGGAAGGTTTAATCGTTTGTGTGGTTGTGTGTATGTCACGGACCACATATGCCTACATGCCTCAGACCTGACTTGAATGCTTCTTGCTAAATGAATAAAGTAAAAGCCATCCAGATCGTCTTGGAAGTCCATAAACTGGCTAAGTTTTCGAAGTGTTGAGCTCACCGCTACATCAGCGGATTCCCCCGTGCCGCGGTTTTATGGCCGAACAGGTCTCCGAACTCTCCAGTCCTCGTTACCGCCATTAGATTAAGGCCCGCGGATTTTACGGCCACTTAGCGGTCTCCCGACGGCCTCGTAACGCAAACAAGGGCCCGGAATGGGCCAATAATGCGAGCGCAGGGGAACGCAAATGTTTCTGGCTAATGGAGGCGGATGTCGGTTCGCTTGTTCCATTAGTGGAAACATTTCCTTCCCTTCCAGACAGCGCACGTGGAGATCTTGTCTTGAGCCTCTGTCGCGCATTCAGGACCTTCCCACGAGTTTGCTCTCGAGCACAAGGGTCGGCTCTGGGTTGGAAGTAGCCTTGAATCCATCCCATTACAGCCCTTGTTTGCTCCTGTGAAAACGCTCAAGCAGGATTGTGTCTGTCCCATACAGGCGCAGCCTTCCCAGAAATAAAATGGCGACCACAAACCCGCTCACTTTGGAGAATGTTCTTGGTCTCCGTGTCCGCGCGGCTGATTGCCGAAATCCACAATCTCCTCCGTTCTTCAGTGAGCTTCTCGTGATCCTCTCCTTGACCGGTAACCACCTTAGGTATAGAATAAAAACCAATCCCCTCCTTCTTGTCACTTTTCGAAACGCAACCGACAACAATGCAGTGCACCATGACTCACAACGCAGTTGTAGGAAACGCAGTTGTAGGGCACAAAGATGGCGGATAGCAACTGTTGCTAAGACCGGGTCACGTAACTGAATGCCGAGAATATGACTTTTCCACTTTTCAATGTGTAAGTCGGTTGGCGCAGAGGACTTTTAAAGTCTAGTAAGCAACCTCGCCAACCACCTCCCAACCACAGATGACCTTGCTCACGACTAACTGCCGACCATGGTCTGGAGAAGGTCGATCGGAAGGCCATGGTCAGCTATTTGTGCTTTAAGCATCAGCAGTCGGGGTTTTGAATCACCCAACCTTAATAAACGGCCTCAGATTTTGAATAGTTTAGTTGACCTACTTTCTTCACACTTGCAACTTGGAGCCTTTTATTTTTCTTTGGCCTTCCTGTGAGGAGATGAATGTTTTTAGCTGCAATTGGGTGTGCAAATCCAGAGCTGGACTCTTAAGCCATCTCCGAAGTCACATGAGAAGTCCAAAGGCGCATAGATAGTCTCCCGAGACTGGACTGGTTGGGCAGGGTAAGCTCACAGTCTGTGGATCAGGGCAGAAGATTTTTACTAATTCAGTTGGTGACGCTTCTAGCTCAAAGCTATCAGTTTGTCCGTGGTCGCGTGGCCACTCTACATTAGCTGTTTCTACTACAGTTGAACGTATTAGCTTCGATTTGTTGGGCAGGGTAAGCCCACTACCCTGTGGTCCATGGCGGCTCTCCTCTGTTCCAGTCGGGTCATGCACTTCGGTGACTCTTTGCAGCGCAGAACTATTCGTTTTCCGTGGTCTCCTGTCCACTCACCTCCTTCCGAGACTAGTTGTAAGTCGTTAGTTTCAATCAGTTGGACAGCGTAAACGTACAGCCTTGTGGTCAGAGCTTGATACTTACTTTGCTGGGCTATTTTGGTGACACTAAGGCCATAGGTGTACCTCGGAGCTTTCTTAACTCTCACTCAAACCCAGCTAGTTTAGATATAGCCAACAATTGTATTTAGTACCAGTAGCCTATTGTTACAACAAAGTCAGACACAGTTTACTGACGCATGTATGTTTTTCTCTAAGTATGTTTTTACCATGTATTTGCAATTAGCCCACGGGCATGAACTTGCAATAAACTTCTTTAATAAAGTAGTTTTAACAGTGGTTGGATGAGCAGAGTAAACCCACAGCCATTTGGTCCAGCGCCCCAAATTATTTGTATTTATTTCATTTATTGGTTTTTCCGTTCAACACACACACACTGCCCAACCAGCCTGTTGCTATTACAAAGGGCTAGATCTAGATCTGGGCTACTTTGGTGACAATTGCAACCCGGAGCTTTGCAGCTTTCCAGTTCACTTCTGCCACTGACATCTTACTGTGAAAAATTGAGTAGTTTTATCAGCTGTTCAAAGGTACAGTAACACATGGCCATTAGGTCCAGGGCATGTCGCTTGCAACCCGTCAAGTTTTCCCTTTCACTTCTGCCACTAACCTCTTTACTCTAATTCAGTAGTTCTAGCAGCGATACAGATAGATCTTGTACGACACAATCACGGCAGACGTCACTCCCTTAAACATACTGCTTTGCGACCATTCCGATCCATTTGAGTAGGACACTTACAAATACAGGCTGAGAAGGGTAGTTTGGTCAATGTCATTTGGCACAGGGCAAGCAGCTTTTTAGTAATCTACTTGGGCTGATTTGGTGACACGCTTTAAAGAAGAAAGACTGAATGCATCCAGAGGTTGTTTGTACAATTACTTGAGATGCAGAATACAGCGGATCATCATCATCATTTAGAGTTTTCCCAGTCGCTTCTGCCACTGACCTCTTTCTGTAACTAATTGAGTAGTTTTAGCTGCGGTTGGCTGGGCACGTAAACTTACACCTTACACTGGGGTGTTCAACAGTTGGTCTGGTCGGATTGATGGATGCACCGCTCCTCTCCCTCTGCTCGCTCGGCTTGTAACATCCTCTCAAGGAAGTCTCGAAGGTCTTAATCCGGCTTTTAAGATGTCAATACGAGACTTATTTTCATTTAATGCTGTGTAAAGAAGTCCCAAGGTCCAGAAGTCGACTCAACGGAGTTACAGGAATTCTTCTTACTGCTTGGAATTCCGAAAGAGGAAAAACTTAAGTGAATCAAAGATGAAAACGCGAAAATGAAGTTCATCGTACGGAATGACTAATCTTCCACTGTTCGTGACAAAGAAGCCAGACGATATTTACAGATGTACGTTCATACACAGGTTCATTGTAACGGAGAAATTTTCCTAGCTCTTTTCGAGTCTTTCCTTGGAAACGTGAGGATTTGAGACCAAGTAAAACTTCCTGCTTTTCTTATTGGTGAAAGTCAAAGACTCAAGACCATAGTGTGAGAAATTGAAATGTGTTGCCTTTCAAAGCTACGTACGGTCTATCCTAGTTAGCCCACTACTACGTATTTGAGCTTTCCTGGAACTATCAAAAGCTGTTAATCTTCTCATACTATATTTTCCCCTGGCTTCCTAACAAAAGTCTCAGGAATGTTAGATTTGTGACCGTCTGTTTGGAGCACCCATAGCTGGTTTCAATGGCAATGAAGCATTACACTAGAAAACTAAAACGTCGAAGGGAAATTTTGTTACATACCTTCGAAGTCTACAGTATCTCTTCCTTCCTCTTTAAACTTGTAGACAAATCAAGATCGTTTCTCTATCACATGGATTTTTTTGTATGACATAATAACATACGTGGACATTTCGCCCTTTATTAGATGTGCATATTTAGAGAAGCAATACATGAGAGAATGTACAATCCTACCCTCAACAGGAAAGGGAGCCTACGGTTCAAACTTTCTGGCACTTTGTGTCAGCCCTACCACCCCCGCGAGCAGACAATATCAGCTCCTGTATTCATACAAAAGGAGCTCATTGATTTATTAGCATCAACCTGAGCTTGTCTTGACTTTGCCTGAATTTGTGCTTCCCATTGGACTATCTAAAGTTTGTATACACCTTATTTGCGTATCATGCGTATAGTTTTGTGTTAAAAACGTGCTTTTCGACAGAATTCGCTCAGTGTCACCGACGAAAGGTAGTGAATGCCTACAGAAACATCTGGCAGTGTCCAAAATCATATCCAGTTGCAGGAGCAACTGTTTTTGCCGTATATTTCACAGTGATTCTCACACATGTTTCCTCGCCTGAGGGCGCTATTCTGTGTAGTTCAGGCGTCCGAGTTAGTTGACTGCACTTCGAGAGGGTATCCCACAAGTCGACTGTCACTGACGAAAGGTAGTGGATGCTACCTCAAACACCTGACCGTTTCCAAAATCTATACAGTTGAATAAGCAATTTTTTGGGCGTATATTTCACAGTGATTCTCACACGCCTGAGGGCGCTATTCTGTACAGTTCATGCGTCAGAGTTAGTTGACTGCACTTAACTTTTGCACTCAGCCTCGGCAGGATAATTTCAGCTATTTACTTGCATGTATATTTCCCCATAAATACCGCAGCAAACCCCGAGGCACTTGTGGTAATGAGCTCGGTGGGTGAACGAAAACGCCACAGGGCAGCAACCCTCGCGCATACTGATCAGCAGCGGTGTGCGGTAATAAATCTAGTTTAAAATGTCAACTACAACATTAACCGAGCAGAAACGCAGATTTCTGTGACGCTTAGGAAATTGCAAACAGAAAGAAATCCATGCAATAAATAAGCGATTTATCAACACTCAGTTATCAAATATGTCATTATAAAACATGTATGTACAGTGGACTCTCGTGCATACCCTTATATGTCGAAGTGGTTAATTGTCTTGGTTTTACCCTCATCCCACCGCATGCAGCGGTGTGCGGAAATAAATCTAGTTTACAATGTCAACTACAGTATTAAGCTGCTTTTGATAACGCCCACAAAATGACAAAATACAGATATGCATTCAATGAATTAGAGATACAATACAGTCATTTATATGTTATATAACATTTACTGTACAAGTTTTCGCATACTTGAGGGCTGCAGTAACCAGGTAGCTACTTTTATTTTTACAACGCTGGCCATGTGACATACATACAGAAATCCATTCAATGAATTAGCGACACAGTAGTTATTCATGTCATATAACATGTACTGTACAAGTTTGCGCATACTGAATGCCTATGGTGTACGTGATGCTGAAATAAATCTAGTTTAAATGTCAACTACAACATTAACCAAGGAGCACAGTAGGCTTTTTACAACGCTTGCCAAATGACATACATACAGAAATGCATACAATAAATTAGCGACACAATACAGTCATTTATGTCATATAACATCTTCCGCCCCAGTTTACCATACTGAAGGGCTGCGGTGTACTTAATAAGTCTAGTTTAAAATGTCAACGACCCCATTAACCAAGCATCCCAGCTGCTTTTAATAACGCCCAGAAAATGACAAGATACAGATATGCGTTCAATAAATCAGGGATACAATACAGTCATTTATATGTTTTATAACATTTACTGTATAAGTTTGCGCATACCGATGGGCTGCGTTGTGCTTGAATAAATCTAGTTAGGAATGTATAACATTAACAGGTAGCAAGGCTGTTTTTACAAAGCTCGCGTAATGACATACATACAGAAATGCATTTAATAAATTAGCGACACAAAACCGTCATTTATGTCATATAACATATGTACTGAACAAGTTTGCCCAAACTGTAGGGCCGAGGTGTACTTATCATAAATCTTGTTAGAAATGGCAACTACAACATTAGCCAAGTAGCACACTAGGTTTTTACAACGCTCGCCAAATGATATTTATACAGAAATGCATTTAATAAATTAGCGACACAATACAGTCATATTGTAACATGTACTGTACGAGTTTATGCATACTGGGGCTGGGGTGTACTTAAGTAAATCTTGTTAAAATGTAAGCTACAACATTAATCGAGCAGTCCAGCTGCTTTTTACAACGCTCGCCAAATGACATACATACAGAAATGGATTCAATAAATTAGCGATAAAATACAGTCATTTATGTCATTTAACATGTACTGTACAAGTTTGCCCATACCGAAGGGCTGCGTTGTGCTTAAATAAATCTACATAGAAATGTCATCTATAACATTAACAGGTAGCAAGGCTGTTTTTTTTACAACGCTCGCGTAATGACATACATACAGAAATCCATTCAATGAATTAGCGACACAGTAGTTATTCATGTCATATAACATGTACTGTACAAGTGTGCGCATACTGAATGTCTATGCTGTACTTAAAGCTGAAATAAATCTAGTTTAAATGTCAACTACAACATTAACCAAGGAGCACAGTAGGTTTTTACAACGCTTGCCAAATGACATACATACAGAAATGCATACAATAAATTAGCGACACAATACAGTCAATTATGTCATATAACATCTTCCGCCCGAGTTTACCATACTGAAGGGCTGGAGTGTACTTAAATGAATCTTGTTAAAAATGTCAACTACAACATTAACCAGGCATCTCAGCTGCTTTTTACAACGCTTGCCAAATGACATACATACAATAAATCAGCGATAAAATGCAGTCATTTTTGTCATATAATATATACTGTATAACTTTTCTTGTACTGATTAGCAGCGGTCTGCTAAAACAAATCTAGTTAAAAATGTCAACTACAACATTAACCGAGCTTTCCAGCTGCTTTTTACAACGCTCGCCAAATGGCATACATACAGAAATGCATTTGATAAATTAGCGAGACAATACAATACGAGGCATTTATGTCCTCGAAACATGTACTGTCTAAGTTTGCGCACACTGATATATAGCTGCTTTAAATGACATAACGTTACATGCAGAAACGCATTCAATAAATAAGCGACACAATACAGTCATATTGTAACATGTACTGTACGAGTTTGCGCATACTAAAGGGCTGCGGTGCTCTTAAACGAATCTAGTAAAATATGTCAACGACAACATTAACCACGCAGAAAGACTGCTTTTAATGACGCCCGTGAAATAACAAACTTTCAGAAATACATACAATAAGTTACGATCCAAGCCACATTTGTGACACGACATTACAAGTTTGTGCATACCGGTAAGTCATTTGGTTAACCACGCAGGTTAACTACATTTGGTTAACTACAACGTTAACCACGCAGCACAGAAGCTTTTTTCACGACACTCGCGAAATAACATACATACAGGAATGCATACAACACATGAGCGAGACAGTGCAGTCATTTATGTCATGTGCTGTACAAGTTTGCGCATACTAAAGGGCTGCTGTGTGGTGTACTTAAACAAATCCAGTAAAATATGTCAACGACAACATTAACCACGCAGAAAGACTGCTTATTCCGACGCCCGCGAAAAGACTAACAAACAGACATGCATAGAATAAGTTACGTCCCAAGGCACATTTATGTCACGGAAGTACAAGTTTGCGCATACTGGTAAACTGTGGTGCACCCGTGACCAGTCATTTGGCTAAAAATGTCAACTACAACGTTACCCATGAAGCACAGATTGAAGCTTTTTACGACGCCCACGAAATGGCAAACATACAGAAATACATACAATAAAGTAGCGGCATAATACGGGTATTTTTGTCACAGAAACATGAATGTAGAATTTTGTAAATACTTATAAACTGCGGTGACTATTTTATTTCATTTCGTTTATCTACTAGCAGTTATCTAGTTTATAAATAAAATGTGAACTACAACATTAACCGGGTGGCACAGCTGCGACTCGTGACAAACTTACAAACATGCATGCTATAAATTATCAGTACAATACAGTTACTGTAAATGCAGAAATGTTCGCGGTTGTTTTATGTTCGCGGTTTTCGCGGCGATGTTTCACCGCGAACTTAAAACTATCGCGAACATTTTTATCCAATACTGTAGCAGTATGTGACTATAGCGCTGCTGCAAACTTAAAACCACCGCTAACACTCCATTTTCGCCTTAGCGCGAAATAAAAACCACGCGAACTTAAGTGCATTTACAGTATTAGATATGTCATAAAACCACGTATGTACTGTGCAAGCTCGCGCATACTAATAGCCGGATGCCCTGCACTAAATCTCGTTAAGAATGACAACTAGACTAAGTGCATCAATTAGGCAATCTAGGCAGCTGAGCTTGCATCGGATGCCCACAAAATAACAAACATTGCAATCATATGCACACATCAAAACTAAGAATTGTAACAAACGGAAAAGATTATTATTTATTGTTGTACAAACAGTAAACAGCACAATGTATTTATTTGTACTTCATGATTGCTCATACGGTCGCGATTCAAAAATTTTTGATAGAGTGTCTATCATGATCAGTTGAAAATGACTTTCAAATCATCAGCAATGCAACAATTAAAGATTACTGACTGAATTTAAAGTAAATATGAACATCACTAATGAGATAGGAATAAACAATCCGGCAGCATTAACGTGCATTAATCCGTCGGCGTTTTAAAAGCTGCCTGCTCACGAGAGAATATGTAAGTGTTGTACAATGAACGCAGTGGAAAATGAAATACATTTTATTTGCCAATGTCCTCTATATGACGCCGAAGGAAACGAATTATGGAAAACAGCTGCCATAAATTCTCCTAGCTTTCACCATTTGAGTAATCTACAAAAATCCATCTTTTTACTAAAATCAACCAACCCAGTTTATTTTCCACTGTCTTCAAAAAAAGTCAAACCCAACCATGATAGTCAACCATAGTTAACAAAGAATTTTTACAGTAGACTAGATAACTATTTCGATTTCCATGTATCTCATATCTCATGTGCTTGTTTTACAGATTGAGAAGAGAAGGGCCCATCGCGACGTTACCCACACAAGATTGAACTGCATTCACTACACACACACGTATTACTGTCAACCTTTATTACCGACCAATCATACCGGATTCGTTATATGAAATATTCCAAGCATGTTTGACCCGAATTCAGGGTCGCTTATTCCATATCGTCATATCAGCATCTCTCGGACCATAGCGCAATTTTTCAGCGGACGTAAACCCAGGGATTGCGAAGTCATGCCCAGTTTCACAACGCGCCTTGCTGTGAGTGTTTCGGGGGCGACAGCCGGAGGACTCTCTCTCCCACGACTCCGGACGTTTTATCTGACCTTGTCGTCGCAATTATGACCTTGTCAATTGCAGCTAACGTAAAAAGCCACTTTAGTTTCTCACGTGCTTTTCAGAAGCACCCGCGGCGATAACGCAAACTGCGTGTTGCTCATCGGGGTTGTAATAACGTTATGTCTTCAATTTGCGATGATGGGGTGTTTGTAAGCCATCGGGGCTGCCTAGCAATATCACGCTGTAAACGAGTGGGTGACAAAATGTTTCTCTTCTGAAATATGTATTCATGGGAACCGGTGCCCTTTCGGTGATGAGCCGCCTGTGGGTTCGGATGTAATCTTTCCTGAGCTCCGGAATCCAGCGGCGATACAGTCAGCTTAAACTGCCATCCTCCCGCGCCTATCTTACCGAGAGTAGGGTCTGAAAACCTAATTACCGCGGCCATTCCGGCCAGAATAGCCGCGCTAACGGTCCTGTATCTGCGGCCGTTCTGCGGTTCTCGCGGTCCGACCGTGATTAGGCGGGGAGCGTCGGAGTGATTGACAGGACGACAGGACGACTCTCATCCTTTCCGTTCCATTAGGACCGCGCCACGCCACTCTTCTATTCAATTTGAACGGGAGGCTTTACCAACTTTATGCCGCCGCTGGGGGCGACGATTGCTCTCGTCCATTTGATATACGTGCCTGCAGACGACCAACGGAAGTGTGTTCGATCGTATTGATGATTGATCGACTGATCAATGATTGACGTTTTTGCAGACGACAAATGGAAGCGTAATCGATGACTCAGGTTTCTGAAGGCGAGTGTCATCGATCCAGATCAATGATTGACGTTTCTGCATACGACCTATGCAAGCATGATCGATCCTGATCAATGATTGGCGTTTCCGCAGACGACCAATGAGCGTGATCGATGTTGATGAAAGATTGACGTTCCTGCAGTCGACCACTAGGCGTGATCGATCCTGATCAATGATTAGCGTTTCCACAGACAATCAGTCAATGCGTGCCTGGTCGATTTTAATCGATGACTGGCGGTAATTTTCTGCAGGTTTACGCAGGTGATCGATCCTAAGCAATGATTGGCGTTTCTGGAGACGATCAATTACTGCGCACGAAATCGATCCTAATCGATGATTGACGCTAATTTTCCGAAGACGACCAATAGACGTGATTGATCTTGATGAAGGATTGAGGTTTTTACAGACGACCAATAGAAGCCCGATCGATTCTGATTAATGCTTGACATGCAGACGGCCCATGGATCCCTAATCGATGATTGGCGTTTCTGCAGACGACCAATGGGAGCGTGATTGATCCTGATGAAACATTGACGTTTCTGAGGACCTATGTGAGCGTGATCGATCCTAATAAATGATTGACGTTTCTGCAGACGACCAATTCAAGCGTGATCGATTCTGATAAATGATTAGTGTTTCCGCAGACGGCCAATGGGAGCATTATCAATTCTAATCAATGATTGACGTTTCTTCAGACGACCAATGGGAGCGTGATCAATTCTGATTAAAGATTGACGTGTAGACGGCCGATGGATTCCTAATCAATGATTGGCATCTCTGCAGACGGCCAATGTGAGCGTGATCTATGCTAAGTTTCTGAGGACCAATGGAAGCGTGATCGATCTCGATCAATGATAGAGCGGTCCTCTCGCGGAGCGGCTTGCTGGTGTGTGTGTGATATCAGCGCTGCAGGCGCAGCGTTAATCCGGTGAAGTATGGGCCAGTTCTGCTCCGTCGGACGCCGTGTCATTCCACGGGAACCCTGCCGAGCGGCAGGCTGCGTGTACCGGGTCCTCCCACTCCCTCTGTCGGCTGCGTGGTCGGGGTGGCCCCGCTGATGTTTCCGTAAAGGCTACGGTACAGACGCGTCTGTTTAGACACCAGAGTTTCCAAACCAACAACGGAAATCGTGTCGGTGTTGGTAAGATTATCATTTGATATATCGTGCTGATATTTCACATGCCGCTGTCTGTGGTGAAGTAAGAGCCAACAGTGGCAGATGTAGAGTCTTCAGTAGGCTGGGCATTTCATCTTTGTGTCGTTGTCTCTGTGATACTATCACGTTTACGTGCTTATTCTGTTTTGTTTGAAATAAGGCTTCAGGCATGCATTATGAGACGCATTATATATATATATATATATAGAGAGAGAGAGAGAGAGAGAGAGGGAGAGGGAGAGGGAGAGGGAGAGAGAGAGAGAGAGAGAGAGAGAGAGAGAGAGAGAGAGAGAGAGAGAGAGAGAGAGAGGAAAATAGACATATAGATGTATTATACTGGACATCAGCATTGCATTTATCACAAATGCATGCTTTAATTGGAAATCACATGGCTTTTTTTTTTTAAATATCGAATGTGCATTCTACTGCATAATCACTGACATCTGCTCGGTTCCGCAGACCCTTCCTAAGAGCTGTTCAAAGTGCCTTTGGTGAGGGCTTTGATAGGTAGAAAAACATCAATAGAGTAAATAGCAGAACTATAGTGAAGGCAAGGGACCCAAGAGGGACTCGCGGGATTACGTGCTGCGGCATGGTGGTTCAGTAGTTAGCAATATTTCCTCTGGACCTAAGGGTCCAGGGTCAGTGTAATCTGTTGTCGCTCATCTGACGTGCATGCTACTGCACATAGTCTAGTTCTTAAAACGGGGCATTGTTAGTCATGGTGGGAGTACTAGTCGTTGCACTTGTGGAACTCTCTAAGTGTGTTGAACGTAGGTGTACTGTCGTAGCGTCTGTTTTTCTTGTCGAGAATTGTTAGGGCGTAACTTTCCGTGAAATGAAGTTTGATTTAGACATTCTTTTATGTTTTCAGAGTTAGAGACCGGTGCCAACAACGGTTTAATGTTAACCCGAGTGATGCATACCGATCTCCTCCCGGGAACTGACATTCCCGCCGTGCAAAAGTGATCCAGTTCCCGGATCTCCCAGTCTCACCGCACGTGTGTGATCCTGCCTTCGGCGGGAGTCCACCGACCTCCCGCAGGACCTCTGCTCAACCCTCCGGTGGTGTCCGCGCCGCGCCCTTTCCCTGCAGCAGCGCTCGTGCCGCCCGTGACAGGTATAACGGATGGACCGCCAGCCAGGCCGGTGTGTTTTGTTGCCTTTCTCGCGTCGGTTCGCGCCACGTGGGGGCCCCGGGCCGATAAACCGGCCACCTTTCAGCACCCTGGACATCGCTCAACGTCGGGCCCGGCCGGAATTATTCATACAGCGGGAAGATATCACTCCTTCCTCGGGACCTGGCGGGGAACTCGGTGTAAGGCGTGATAAATACGCCGCGGTGTAACAGGACCGACCGCTCCTGAAGCATCATTCTCCGCCGCCGTACCCGGTCGGAATTATTCATACGGCAGGAAGAAGTCGTCTCTTGTCGAGACGGGGTTAAGAACTTACGGAGTTTAATTTGCCCGACCAGGTACCGTCTGCTCTTCGGAACGAGGTGAAGCACGTCCCGAGGAATTGTCTACGCAGCCCCGTACAGTCCTCCCATCGGGACGTGGTGTAGAACTTCCCGAGGATTTTTCTACACGGCCCGCTACCGTTTTCTTCTGCAGGACGAGGTGTAGGACCCTCCCGAAGATTTTCTACTCGGCTCGGTACCGTCTGCTCTTTGGGGCGAGGTGTAGGACCTCCCGAGGATTTTTCCACACCGACCGGTACCCATTTATGTTCGGGAGGAGGTGTAGGACCTCTCCAGGATTTTTCTACACGGCCCGGTGTCGTCTTCTCTTCGGGACGAGGTGAAGGACCTCCCGAGGATTTTTTAACACGGCCCGGTGTCGTCTTCTCTTCGGGACGAGGTGAAGGACCTCCCGAGGATTTTTTAACACGGCCCGGTACAATCTGCTCATCGGGACGAGGGGTAGCACCTCCCGAGGATTTTTTTACCACGGCCCGGTACTGTCTATTCTTCGGAACGAAGTTTAGGACCGCCCAAGGATTTGTCTACACGGCCCGGTACCGTCTATTTTTCGGGAGGAGGTATAGGCCTTCCAGGAGATTGATTTACTCGGCCCGGTATCGGTTCTTCCCCGAAACTTCCTGTCTGGCACCGAACTCATCACACCGGAGGATGCAGCGTTGTGGGTTAACCAGAGTCGTGCTGCTGTTCGCTATCCTGACAGGTAAGCATCTCTGTCTATGTTTATCTATTTATCTATTTATCTATCTATCTATTTATTTGTTTGTGTGTGTGTGTGTGTGTGTGTTGGATGGTTGGCTGTTTGTTGGTTTGTTTGTTGGTTGGTTGGTTGGTTGGTTGTGTTGCAGGATAAATAACATCATAACACATACAGGAGGATGCAGCCATGTGGTGTGACCAGAGTCCTGCGGCTACGTGCCGTTCTAACAGATAAGTAGCGAAAGTTGCTACAGTCATCACTGCCGCTACAGTCGCTACAGTCATCACTGTCGCTACAGTCGCTACAGTCATCACTGTCGCTACAGTCGCTACAGTCATCACTGTCGCTACAGTCGCTACAGTCATCACTGTCGCTACAGTCGCTACAGTCATCACTGCCGCTACAGTCGCTACAGTCATCACTGCCGCTACAGTCGCTACAGTCATCACAGTCGCTACAGTCGCTGCACTCTCCACAAACCCAATTACACGCACGTTTGCCTGTCTCCTCACACTCGCAACGCTCATGGCGATGACCTTGACTTTTTCTATTTGTGACCTTGCCCGACCATTTTACGACTTCTGCGCGGCCAAATGTGACTTAAAACCGATTTGAGCCGTTAAACAGGTGTGTTGCACGGAAAGGCGGTTATACCGGCTATACAGATACAGATACAGAACCCAGCCCATCATTCATGTAGCTCTGTTGAATAATAACTGGCTTAAGTCCCATATATTGCCAGCGACAATATTGATGTTCCCATATATTGTTTTGTTGCAATTTCAATGAAGGTAAAAAAAAAACTTGCTTAAGTCAAGATCAAGCTCCACTGTGAATACAGTTTCAGTGTTCGCCATCCTTCTTCAGTGATGAGCCATTGTCACTTGCGAAATCACTCACACCGCTTAAAGCCAAAAAGTAAACTTGAAGTCGCACTTAAAAGTAATGACAAGAAGAAAACTTTCAGCTCAGCTTTTCATCCAGCTTCGGCGAACCGTTAATGAAAGGATAAGGCGTCCTGTGATGTGTAACATTGATCAGCGTGGCTTCCATTTCCTTCCTTAAGCTTGCTTCTGGTTTCCAGTCGCCCGAGTCGGAACTGAGGGAATCTCACGCTCCCTAACCCATCGATGATAAATGGCAGGGACTTTCCCGGACGACAATGACAAGTCACCCTGCCAGGTCACAAATCCATCCTGATCCATAACCCCAGCATGTACACACGGCAAAGTCCTGTCGTGTATACATGTATACAGTTCCCTGATTCCCACCCATTTATAACCCTGTACGATCGCCTGTCGTCTACACAGCTCTCTAACACCTCATCAGATAGCTTCCTTCCAACAACGCCCAGACTTAGATGTGCAAAGGCTATGTGTGACAGGTCGTTCGATATAGTACAAGGAGCAGCCACCCCAGCTTGTCTCGAAGCCGGTGCGTTACACCACAGTGTTGCCTGCTTTATAATTCAGATACAGATACGATCCAGAACCCCATCCCTCGCCTTGTTTTATACACACGGATCGACCCGCGGATCTGCACCTTCACTCTTTCCTTATAACTCTACTTCGCCCCGTTGCGCTGATCTACAGACTCAGATGATGTTAACTTTATTGCACAACAGTTGTACATGGTGCAACGTATGGCATCTTCTTCTACATATCAACAACCATTATTTGAGACTAATACAGTATACCTGATATGAAACCACAAAAATGTTGCTCTACAGACTCAGCATATTCTGTCACATAACAACAGCCCTTTGAGACGAATTACATTACAACAGACTATGTAGTGTACCTTACAAGAGACTGTAGTGTGGAAAGAGAACGTGGTTTTACATTCATTGGCGGGATTTCTAACGTTTATGCACTTTTTATATATCACACTACACATATATATATATATGTACAATGCGGTGAAATTCGAACTTTTGATCCATGATTTGGGGAGACGAGACAGGTGCTCTAAATCCCTCTACCAGTTGTCTCCGCCGTAAACTCCCTATTCGGCTGCTTAAAAGCTCGACAAAATTTGATGTAAACTTTATTGCGCAACAATTCTACATCGTACAACATACGGCGTCTTCTGCCTCTCCTCACTATCTTCTCTGTGCATCTTCCATTGACACATTGTCTCCTTCACACCACCGCCACACCGTCCTGTTGCGCCGGTCAACACGGCCAACTTCACCATCACATAACCAATGCATGGTAGGGGAGAGGAGACGAGACGGGTGCTCTAAATCCCATCTACCAGTTGTCTCCGCCGTAAACTCCCTATTCGGAGGCTTAAAAGCTCGGCAATATTTGATTGCGCAACAGTTGTACATCGTACAACGTATGGCGTCTTCTGCTTCTGCTCACCGTCTTTCATTGACACATTGCCCCCTTCACACCGCCGCCACACCGTCCTGTTGCGCCGTCTGACAACGCGGCCAAATTGCATTAGTCGGCTGGAGGGACCCGGATTGATCGCATTGCTGCTGTCTATTAGCCGCGACCTCCATGTCAGACGGACCTGCGGCAGTGACCCGAGCGGCCACTTAGCGCAACATTGCCCCCTGTTATACATACATCAACATCATGTACCTCCGGCCGAAATACAATACAAAATACATTACACAAACATTGCCAATTAGACGTAACCTTTGTGTCAGAATGGGCTGTGGCAATGACCCAAGTAGACACTTAGTGCCCCTTCGCACGCCGTTATAATACATCCTCATTACACTTCGCCTCCTGTAACACATGAATCCGCATTTTGAAAAGTGCTACAGCCAGAAGCATCCTCCAATTAGACGGTCATTCACATCTCAGAGCCAGGAAGGTCTCCCACGCACAAACAGCACACACCAAAGTTAACATTACACAAGCCCTTCAAGCCATATTCACACTTGTAACACTTGTAAATCCTAGAGCCATAATGCCCCATCAAACACAATTATACAAACATCCTCGTCACACAATGCTCTCCGTATTACAAATATCCATAAATTTGCCAAAACGCTATAGGCAGAAGCATCCACCCATTATACATACATGCACAGCCAGAGACGTCTTCACGCAAAATAGCACAAATCAAGCAAGCACCTCAAGCCAAATTCACTCTTACGCTACTCGTTAACAACCATACAAACATTGCCTCTCAGCTATAGCCTTTGTGTCAGGCCAGGCTGTGGCAATGACCCGGTCTCCCACGCACAAACAGTGCACACCAACGTTAACATTAAACAAGCCCTTCAAGCCATATTCACACTTCCAAGACTTGTAAATCCTAGAGCCTATCAAACACCATTATACAAGCATCCTCATCACACACTGCTCTCCGTAATACAAATATCCATAAATTTTGTAAAACGCTATAGGCAGAAGCACCCTCCCATTATACATACATCCACAGTGAAGTCTTCCACGCTCAACATCACAAATCAACACCAAACAAGCACTTCAAGCCATACTCACACTTACGATACTCGTAAACAATCATACAAACATTGCCTCTCAGCAATAGCCTTTGTGTCATTCCAGGCTGCGTCTTATGTCACTTAGTACCCTACCACATGTCGTTATACATACATCATCATCAAACTTCGCCTCCTGTAATACATAAATCCGGATTTTACAAAACGCTACAGCTAGAAGCATCCTCCAATTATACATAGTTACATTCACATCTCAGAGCCAGAAACGTTTTCCACGCATATACAATATATATCAACATTAAGCAAACACCTCAAGCTATAGAGAGTCACTCCTACGATGCTCTTAAATAATCATTATCGCATATTTACAATGCAGATTACAAACATTGCCTACCATCTGTAACCTTAGTGTGAGGACAAACTGCGGCAATGATCCAAATTGCTAATTAGTGCCCACCACACACCGTTCTACACAAATCTTCATCATACACTATTGTCTGTAATACATTCACATTTTGCAAAACGCTACAGCCAGCAACATTCTCCCAATATACGTCCATAGCCAGAAAAATCTTTCACGTTCAGTCACTACACATCAACATCAAATAAGCACCTCAAGCAAGGGTCACATTCAAACACCACCTACGATACTCGTAAACAATCGTTATTGCATATTTACAACGAAGATTACAAAAATTTCCTCCCAGCTAAAACCTTTGTGTGAGGACGGACTGCGGGAAATGACCCATGTCGCTAGTTTAATAGTGCCCGTTACACGTCGGTAAACATAAGTCTTCATCATACACTGCTCTCTGCAATGCATATATCCACATTCTGCTGAACCCTAAAGACAGCAGCGCCCTCCAATTATACACCCTTAGACACCCGACCACCAGAAGCATCAGAAGAACCCATCGACGCTACCATGAAATAAGTACCTCAAGCCAAGGTCACACTGGAGATACTCTTAAACAATCATTATCACATATTTACAATACAGATGGCAAATATTTCCTCCCAGCTAAAACCTTTGTGTCAGGCCAGACTGCGTCAAATGACACAGGTCGCTACTTAGTGCCCCATCACACGCCGTTATGCATACACCTTCACCATGCATCGCTGTCTGCAATACATATGTCCATGTTTTGCAAAACGCAACAGCTAGAAGCACCCTCCTATTACACGTTCATTCACATCTCTCATGCAGAAGCATTGTCCACACACAAACAACACAAATCAACACCAAACGAGCGCCTCGATCCAGAGTCACTCCTACAGCACTCCTGAACCCGAGCTGCTACAGTGCCCTATCAAACACCACTATACATACATCCTTATCAAGCACTGCTCTCCGTATGCATATATCCGCATTTTGCAAAACGCTACAACCAGAAGCATCCTTCAATTATACGTCCATTCACATCCCAGAGCCAGAAAAGTATTCTACGCAGAAACAGCACACATCAACATTAAACAAGCACCTAAACCTAGAGCCGCTCTTACGATACTCGTAACCAATCATTATCACATATTCACAATTCAGATTACAAACTTTGCCTCCCAGCTGTAACCTTTGTGTGAGGACAGACAACGGCAATGGCCCTAGATGCCGCTTAGTGCCCACCACACACCGTTCTACACAAATCTTCATCATACACTGCTGTCTGTAATACATTCACATTTTGCCAAACGCCACAGCCAGAAACATTCTCCCAATGTACGTCAACAGCCAGAAACATCTTTCACGTTCAATCACTACACATCAACATCAAATAAGCACTTCAAGCAAGAGTCACACTCAAACACCACCTACGATACTCTTAGACAATCGTTATTGCATATTTACAACGAAGATTTCAAAAATTGCCTCCCAGCTAAAACCTTTGTGTGAGGGCGGACTGCGGGAAATGACCCATGTCGCTAGTTTAATAGTGCCCGTTACACGTCGGTAAACATAAGTCTTCATCATACACTGCTCTCTGCAATGCATATATCCACATTCTGCAAAACCCCAAAGACAGAAGCACCCTCCCAACACATCGACATCAACATCAAACAAGAACCTCAAGTTGGAGTAACTCTTACGTTATTCACAAATAATCATTATCGCATATTCACAATGCAGGTTACAAAAGTTGCCTCCCAGCTAAAACCTTTGTGTGAGGACACACTCCGGAAATGACCCTAGATGCCACTTAGTGCCCATCACACGAAGTTATACACAAATCTTCATCATGCACTGCTCTCTGTAATACATATTATTATCCTCATTTTGCAAAATTCTACAAAAAGCAGCACCTTCAAATTATACACCCCGAGATATCCGGCAGCCGAAAAACCTTCAACACGTCGTCCTCTACAGTATTCAACATCAAACAAGCACCTTAAGCACTCTCATGATACTCGTAAAGCAGGATCATTATCACATAATTACAACATCAGCTATTAACCTTGTTTGTGTCGGAACAGACTGTGGCAATGACCCAAGTTGCCACTCAGTGCCCTATCACACACCGTTATGCATACATCCTCATCGCACTTTGCCCCATGAAATGCATATATCTACATTTTGCAAAATTCTGCAGCCAGAAGCATTCTCCAATTACACAGCCATTGGCATCTCACTGCCAGAAAAATATTCCACACGTAAAAACTACTCACCAACATCAAACAAGCACCTCAAGCCAAGGCTTCACTTACGATACTCCTAAAACCATCGTTTAAGTATCGCAATTTACAATGCAGATTACAGATATTGCCTATCAGTGTCACCTTAACGCCAGGCAATGACCCGAGTCGCTACTTAGTGCCCCATCGAACGCCATTTTAGATACATCATCACCATAGAAATCCCTCCAGCACACACTACCTTCCCATTACGCAGGCAACCTAATCACAAAGCCAGAAACATCTTCCACACAACATCACAGGGGCAGTGGCCAAGGCCAGCACTTAGCGCTTCATCACGCACTCAGGGCAATGCTGAGGATGTCCTCAAACTCGCACTAGCAATCGCACCGTTCACTTAGCACCCTTCAACTTCCATGATACATACATCCACATTTCACTTCACCTCTCATGATTCATAATCACACCAGACCAGCACCAACGGCTAGAGCCACACTCGCTGATTGAGCCGTTCACATCACACAACCGCCCCATCGCCTTCTATTACACAGCATCCACATCAGAAAGCGATAGCCAGAAACATTCACATCAACATCAGTCCAGCGGCTACAACCAGATGACACCTCTCAAAACATCCGCTGACGTCATACATCCCCCTGCAGTCACCAAAGCACCCCATTCCGCATCTCAGATCTCGAGAGTTATAGCTCCACTTTTAAGTACATACGACCATTCCACATCGCACACATGTATAGTTGTAATAGCTCCACTTTTAAGTACGCTCGGCCGTTGCATATCACACACATCTACAGTAATAGCTCCACTTTTAAGTATATACGACGATTCCACATCCCATTCAACATCACAAACCTCTACAGCTAAAATATCTCCTCCTTTATGTACTTCATACGACCATTCCACATCTTAGAAATCTACAGTTAGAATAACTCCCTTTTCAAGTACATACGACCACATCGCGCACACAGAAAGCTTTCTATACACATCTTACAAACTCGGCGCTGTCAGAACCATACAAAAACATCGTTTCCTATCACAAAGAGCACCCCGTGACTTCACAACAGCCATTCCACAAAACCCTTCCTTTTACATACACTCTCATCTTATAGACCCAGACCCTACACCTAGAAATATGCTTCACAAAAGACATTCATCTACATCGTATAGATCCTACAGCTAAAAAACTCTCACCACAAAAGGCATACATCAACGCCTTTTGACCCGGCAGCAAGAATTATACTCCCAATCCGTACATCCAGATCTTACAAAGGCGCAGAGCCAGGACGGAATAGACAGCTTTATAGTGTCTGCGGGGGAGGCTTTACGGGTGATTTCTGCCAGCTTCCGTCTCACTCCGCTTGGCGGAGATAAACCTAGCATCATCCATTCTTGAAGTACACACACTGACCGACCTCCAATATTCTCCAGCCGATACGTCTTTCTCAAAGTCTCCCCTACAGCGTTCGGCACTCCTGGGCCTCCTGACTGAAGTTTTCTGGAGCTCGTCGAATCGTCCTTTTCTTGACGTAGCAAATTTGTAAGATAAACCCAGCATCATTCATTCTTGAAGTACACGCACTGACCGACCTCCAATATTCTCCAGCCGATACGTCTAATAAGTTTTCTGAAACTCGTCGGATCGTCCTTTTCTTGACTGAACAAATTTGTGAAGATGTATTAAAATGATATCAACCATACAAAGAATAGATAAATAATGAATTAATGATAGTAACAAATGTTGGTGAGCGCTTTACTTTGTGCACGGAAATAATGTATAAACTCTCTACAATCTTTCAATCCATTTCCGTTAACCCGCAAGTCTAATCGAATATTTCTCAGTGACGCACAGATCACAATGATGTCGACTTCCAGGTTTATAAAGCCCCCTTTCACTGGACCCGCGGCACGATGGCGGCGTCGCTGCGCCTCATCGAATTGACAAAGCTTTCAACGAATTTCATCGACAAAAACGGATCTTTTTAAGCTTTTTGTGTTTTGGGTCATACTTGTACGTCGTGAATGATATTCCCATTATGAAGTCAAGCGTAACACAAATCCAGTTTAGGACATGGCAAGGCACCAGCGTGAGAGGGGGGCTCAAGGTGTTGTTATTACAAAAGACAATTACTACTCTCCATCTGTTTTAACGACATCCTCAAATTATGCGTGTACATGTACTTGTTAATAACATCTAGAGATGTACCTACTTGTTGATGATAAACCCTACAGATAAACTTGTTGCTCCAAATGATGTCGGTGGGTAATGGGCTTGCGAAAACGTCCTTTGAATGAACTCCCGCTGTGCCAACTCTCATCACCGCTGACAGCACAAAGTAATGACAGCTTCACACACGGATGGAAGTTTGGAAACTCTGGGCTCTGACTGGGGATTTTGATGTTTGCATCTAAAACCTACGACTGCTTTTATGTGGTTGCCAGAACTACTAGCGAACTAGGTGCGTCGCTGCGTCAGATGTTTTGGTGATATTTGACTATTCTCTAACAGTGTTTTATATATATCGTGGCCTCTTGAGCATTTCGTTTTAAGAACCTCTCAGATGTCAGATCTTAACCTTAAGCTGCCAGGTTTTTTAGCCAGTAAAAATCAAAAATGATTGACCCCTGACCTCCCTCACGAAACCCGCGAAACACCCGGGGGCGCTAACTCCCCTAACTTCCCGGCTTCGCGCGCTACACGCACGCAAAGCTGTTTTGTTCTGGGGAATACCCTATCCCGGTTATAACCGGGTCCAGCACACATGGCATATTTCCGTTTCCCTAATTAAGTCGGGACTGGCAGCTTTTAACGGCCATCTGATAAAAAGTGCATACTCTCCCAGCAAGGTTCCAAAGTTTATGTACATTTCTTTAACCCCTGTACCGCGAATAAACGTGAATGTGAGCTAAGCTGTGCTGTCGGACCACCCCGGGAACGGTGCAATGGCCTAGGAGCGTTCGCCTTGCATTTAAGAAGGACAAGGTCGTACCTAAGACTTGAAAATGGTACAAATACTGCTAATACTTTTTTTCTGTTTAGCAACCAGGACTTATGAGAAAGAGTATGTTAGTCGAACACACTTCACTGCCCGTGGACAACTGACCTTATTCTCAAAGCAGCTGCAGGTTGGGTTGGATGGGAAGATTCCAACATTCTCTTCATATTCCCCATTTCTGACAGTCGTCCCAATAAATCTTAACAACATTAACCTCTGCTTGGAGTATGTAATATAGATTATAGTGGACTAGCCACCTACTACAATGGACTGTGTGGCACACGGGCTTTGGAAACCGAGATGGGCACCACCTATATAATCCTAAAGGTGTGGGAAAGATTCTAACCAACCAACCGAACCACCTTATAAATATACAGGGCTGTATCCCAGGAATGGAATGAACAAGAGTTTTTTGTCATTTCCTCAAAGATGCTCCGCCCCAGCACAATGAGTGCAGATCTACAGCCCTGCGTTTTTACGGCTGCACGTCGCGTGTTTTTAAGAGCAATAAAACGCGCTAGTTCCCCCATCAGGGTGTTCCTAAAGCCGGCGTGACAATCCATGCGAGCGTCGGCCGAATTTGGAGATCGCCCGAAGCTCGCCGAATTTCAGAATTGCCCGAGCATCGACCGTATTTTCCAACGAAAATCACGGGTGACGTCCGTCGAACACTAAAACTGCCCCATGAGATTGTTCAATCTCTTGGACATGGACGAAGTCAGTATCGACTAACCTGGTAAAAGGCCAACATTTGGATCAACTTTGATTTCTAAAAATCGCCCGAAGCCCACGTAATCGACAGGACGTCGGCCGTACTTCGGCCGAAAATGCACATTTGAAGCTCGCCGACACGTCGGCCGAGCTGAATTTCGTATTTGTGACGGGGGCTTTAAGAGCAATAAAACGCGCTCGCCCCCCCACAGCCCCTCCCCGTGTCACCCCGATCGTTTGAACTCCACAGACGCTGAAGTGATTGATGACAAATCGGGTTTTACCTCTCCAAATGGGAGCGCGAGACAAATTGCACGGGAGGCATTTACAGTAATGGCCTCGGGTGATTGCCGCAATCAGGGCCGGGGTTGTAGGCAGGGAAAGTGTGCTGAACACGAGACTTACCGTGAGGCGAACTCGGCCGCTCTCGGTAGATTAACCCTGACGCAGAACAGTCCGCTGACATCGGGGAAGGTCTGAACAAAGGCGAGAGGTCAGCTGAAGGCAGCACGGTTGGACCATGTACACTGTGGCAGATACAAAGGACTTGGCAGAAACCCAGTACTAGTGTTAGGTGCGCAGCAGTGCGGAGTTAATTAAGGGTGCGGCCTCAACTGCCATTCTACGAAAGACTTGCAGAACATAACAGTTACACATGGACACCTAGGAAGCGGTGTTAGGGTTAGGGTTAGATGTGGGCAGAGGCGAGGGGTCAGCCCAGCTTAGGGCAGCTCTGACAGATGCAAAGAACATGGCAGACACACAGACACATGGGCAGTAACTGTGATAGGTTTAGATGCATACAGAGTTGGGGATCAGTCCAGTGAATGGTAGCTCCATTTTACCGTGGCAGATGTAAAGAACATGGTACACACATAGGGAGCGTGTTAGGAAGAGATTTTTTCTCACTTTTATTGATTGTACAGGTAGATTCTCGTGATTTATCGTGATAAATTGTCTTGTTTGCGTTTACCTTTCAGTCATCCATCTTGTATTGGCTAGGCATTTCTAATTGTATTTTACTCAGTTGTTGTTTTATATTTATGGATTATCTCATAAGCACTTTGCTTTTTGTCCCATTCTCAATTAATATATATGAATGTTAAAAATCAAGTTAAGAACTAAGATCTCAGAGTTGAGCGGTCAACAGACTCACATGCGGCTACAAATGCCATTTTTTGGGCAGACCTGCAGAACATACGAGGTACTCACGGACGCTAAATGAGCGGTGTTAGGGTTGGATCCGTCTCGATATATGTGGTGGTCACAACTGAGGTAAGTTAAGAGTTGCCGCACTCTACCAGGCTCCATAGGACACTGAAAATAGTATAATTGGGCAAAATAGAAAGATAACATGCCAGAAGAGTTAGCTGACCAGGGAGTACAGGACATAGGAAAAATTGGCCATGTATCTCCTCTAGCATTTTATCTGTCTATTCGGCCAATTTCTACCATTTGTCAATTGTCCTATGGTCCAGAGACACCCATACCTGGTAGCGGTGTTAGATTAGACCTTGTGAGAGGCCATGGTTCAGCCCAGCTAAGGCTGAGAACTGCCGCACAGTGCCAGACGTACGAAACTTAATAAATGCCCTAACTGAACCACTGGAGTAGAGCTGGGGCAGTCAGGTACTGTGGTGACGCCGGCCAGTCTCCATAATGAGTTTAACTGTCACAGGTCGTCCCAGCTACCAGTGCAATGGCCTCATTGGTGTCAAACGTACATGAACATGACAAACACACTGACAGAATAGCAGAGCGACCAGTCAACTGCAGCATTTTTATATTACTCGTCTGTCTTCTTCAGGTTCTAAATGAAATCTGAACAGTATTTTCAAACTCTCTCAAACACCTCTTGAGGTGTAGCTATTTTTTTTAGCGGTTTCCTATCCATTCTTGAATCGTGGATACCCCCTCAAACCTCTGGAGTTGGTTTTTCCTCTTTTACAATGTGATGCCTTCATACACGGGATGCAACCGTTCATACCCAGCAGGCACTGGAGGTGGGGGCTTAATCTTACCATTTACCCTGTGAGAACCGTAGCAAATTGCGCAGCATTATTGTCCCACGCGGCCTACTAAATAATTGACTTCTGCCGCGGGAGGATTTAGACCGGTTCGCTCTCTGACTAGCCCTGATTGCGGGTGATTTTGCCCGTCAATACTGATACGGACCGGCTATCATTTTCACTGGGGGACTGGGGCAGACGGCAAACAAAAATGTACGGTCAAAATTGCACAAGGAGACCACTCAGGGGACCGGTAAAAGTTGGTCTTTGTCGGTCACGATGAAAAGATTGGCAATTATTTTATAACTTATTGTGAAAATTGTCGAAGGGAAAACCAGAAAGTGGTCACATTGGACAGGCGGTCCTAATGCAGATGTGTCACGGTCGGTTTGACTGTATAACTTTTAAACGATCCCGTTATTACGGGATATTTGTAGATAAGCCAACTTCACATGTTTGTGAAAATTGCCGAAGGGACAATCAGAAAGTGGTCACATTGGTCTGGCGGTCCTAATGTAGATGTGGTCGCGGTCGGTTTCACTGTTTAACTTTTAAACGATCCCGTTAGTACGGGAGAATTATAGACAGGATAGTTGCACATGATAATGATTTCGTCTGGTGAATTGTGATGCCATTTTGGAAGTCCGCGAACCATCCCGAGTATTAAATCCATGCACGTTATTCCCATATCAATATGAAACAGCCGGCTCGCGACAGTAATTATTTCACGGTATGACGTCATAAAGACCACGTCTGTATCAGACGTGCACGAGACCTCGTATTTTACGTGATGCACGTTTCATTGTAAAGTCACGCGGAATTTTGTAGAAGAAACTGTTGACATCGAGGGCGCCTAGGCTACTGTAGTAGCGTGCGTAGTCAGTGATTTAGCGACCTGCCTCTGGACCATGAGGTTGGAATGTCGATCCCGGCTGTTGTCGCTCACCTGACATGCACGTTACTGAAAAGGGTTGCAGTCCTTTGGACGGGACGTTAAAGCGCTGGCCCACTCTTCATAATGTCTTGTCAAAAGTAGCGAGGGGGATTTTCCTGGTACAATGAACCTGTGATACTGTACATAACATCTGTCTCTTTTACGACCTGAGGGAGAACAGCTCTTCAGTGAGCTAACAATTGGTTCCAGGTCACTTTCAAACAGCGCCTACTGTTGTCCTGAACTCAGGAGCAGCCTTGAACCGAGAAAGGTCTACAGCATGCCCCGTGTTGACTAGTTGCGGGGTGATAAATCGAAGAGCAGAAGTGCTATCAGTTCGGCAAACTTGGCTAATTGTGCATTGATACACTTGTTATTTCACGTTAACCTACCTTGCAATAATGAAATCGTTACACCATATTGGCTACCATTGTATTAATACGTTTCCTAATCGTCCGTTCACCATTACGGCTGCTATTATACAACCTTGAGTAACAGTGCATGGATGCAGCTGCCGTATGTCATTGACTAATTGTGGACCCATCAGACGGGTACGCTCCAGACACATTGCACATTACGCATGCACACACTCTAGACATCCAGCCGGCATCACTGACAGGGGCGCAATAAGAATCCGTTTTGAAAATGTCAGCCTCAATAGTTACATATTTCTTCCTTACTCTCGCAGTATCGGTTCCAGCTGAGTTGTTATGCCATCCTGACGTCCACGGTAGGACGGGTCCAGCCAGCCAACGTCATCTGTTGAAGTCTCCAGAGCAGACAACATTGAGGCCGGCGTTTTCAATTCCTGTTGATTACACGCCATGTTCCAATGGCTGCAGTTTCAACAACAGCCCGCTCCGAAGGGAGGCTGCTGAAGCCATCAGAACAGCAAAGGCGTCAGTGTGAAAACGCCGTCCAGAGTAGGGTCTGCACTGGAACCTAAAGCGGGTCGCGTGGCGTAATGGATAGAACATCCGACTGTCAAACAAGGGGACCCCAGTTCGAACCCGAGCTGCCCCCAGACATGTCTGAACATGCGCCCGGACGTTGTGCCCTTGGGAAAGGCACTTAACTCAAATACCCTCACTTTACTCAGGTGTAAATGAGTACCTAGCTTTTCTAGAGTTGGGGACGTCAATCGGATAGGACGTTAAATGGAGGTCCCGTGTTTGGGGAGAGCCACACCCCGCGCACGTTAAAGAACCCACCACATCTTTCGAAAAAGAGTAGGGGCATGCTCCGGTGTGCGACGGTCCAAATTCTTCTGTCTGGAGTTGGTGATTCACTAAAAATCACCCGGATGGAGGCCTGGCGAACCTCCATCTCGTATCAGCCAAGTGTAGCAGATTCATCAACAAGTTGATGTTGGCTACCTAACCCAAAGAAGAAGAAGGGTATCTCACTGGACTGTGACAAATTGTGCTAAAAAATTGCGCCAACTTTGCGGTCACATTGACATGCGACGTTTCGGCTCAAATCAGATACAAGATTCGCCATAAATAGTAACTCAAGCAACTGGATAAAATGTTGACTGTTTCAAAATTTTATCCAGTTGCTTGAGTAACTATTTTTGGCGCATCTTATTACCCGAAATGGATGTCTAACGTTCATCAACAGTTACAAGATTATTTATTGAAAAACGCAGTGTTGCCATTGAATCGGAAACCAATGTACAATTTTTAAGATTGCGCCAATGATGAAGCTTGTGCCCTTTTGCGGTGCCCATTTGCTCCATTTTGTCAATTATCTTTTTCAAAATTCGCAATTTAGGTAACAAATTAGAGCCGATGTATTGGCACTGATTTGCACCACTTTGCCACCTTTCGCAATTTTTCGCAGTGCAGTGATATGCCGACTTAAGCTTCCCGTGATTGGACGTCGAGCCCGTAGCTTCATGCGTGGGACCTGATCCCGGATTACCAGACCTGTCCGCAGCACAACACAACCTGTCTTATCACGCTGATCCCGCGTCTTATGTAAACGGGAAATTGAAACTTCACCCCTTCATCTTTCCATTGCCATGGCTAAAGATGAAGATTCTTAAGCTTGAAGAAGCCATCTAAGCTTCTTCTTCGATTTTACTCCTCCACAGGGACGACGTTTGTCGCGAAGGAAATTGTAACTTTTATTATTACGTTTAAATCTCCTTCCCAGGTATTATCTTGGCCGGTACATCCTTCCCATTGCCACGGATCAGGATGAGACTTCCTTAAAGAAACCATCTAAGCTTCTTCTTCACCTTTATTAGGGACTTTTTCATCACCTTCCCAGACAACATCTTGGCTCCTGCATCCTTCCTATTGCCACAGCGCAGGATCAGGATTCATTGAGGAGGCCATCAAAGCTTCTTCACCTTTATTCCTCCACAAGGACAATATTTGTCGAGAAGAAACTGCTATAAACCTTTATATCTCCTTCCCAGACACCATCTTGGCTCCTGCATCTTTCCTATTGCCACGGCTCGGAATGAGGATACTCGAAGGAAGCATTTAAGCTTCTACTTCTTCTTTATTCCTCCACAGGGAAGAAATTTGTCGAGGAGGAAACTGTTATCAACCTTCATATCTCCTTTCAAGATATCATCTTGGCTCCTGCACATCCTTCCCATTGCCACGGCTCGGGCCGGATGAGGGTTCGTGAGGAAACCATCAAAGCTTCTTCTTCGCCTTTATTCTTCCACAGAGAAGACATTTGCCGTGGAGGAAATTGTAACTTTTAAATCTCCTTCCCAGACAACATCTTGGCTCTTGTATCCTTCCCATTGCCACGGATAAGGATGAGGATTTTTTTGAGAAAACCATCTAAGCTTCTTCTTCGCCTTTATTCGTCCACGGGGACGGTATTTGTCGTGGAGGAAATTGTAACTTTTATTATCAAGTTTTATATCTCCTTCCCAGATATCATCTTGGCTGGTACATCCTTCCTATTGTCACGGATCAGAATGAAGATTTCTTGAGGAAACCATCTAAGCTTCTTCTTCGCCTTTATTCCTCCACAGGGACGACAAGGAAAGTGTTATAAACTTTTATATCTCCTTCCTAGATATCATCTTGGCGGAGTAAATTCCTCCAAACCGCGAATCCGTCCCATTGCCATGGCTCGTGATGGAGATTCTCGAGCAAGCCATCTAAGCTTCTTCTTCGCCTTTATTCCTCCACAGAGACGACAAGGAAAGTGTTATAAACTTTTATATCTCCTTCCTAGATATCATCTTGGCGGAGTAAATTCCTCCAAACCGCGAATCCGTCCCATTGCCATGGCTCGTGATGGAGATTCTCGAGCAAGCCATCTAAGCTTCTTCTTCTCCTTTATTCCTCCACAGAGACGACAAGGAAAGTGTTATAAACTTTTATATCTCCTTCCCAGATATCATCTTGGCGGAGTGAATTCCTCCAAACCGACTACGAAACCCTCCATTCACCATAAACCCGTCCGTTGGGGCACATCTGCGGGAAAATCCCTGATCAGCTTGGCGCCAAAACGGTGGCGACTTTGGCGGAATCGTCTGATCCTCTATTAAACTTCCTTCCATCATGTTTTCATCAGCCTGCTTTATGAGCCTTCTGTCAGACTTCACCACTTCGCCAGCCGTAACGCCGAGCGGCGCCCGGTCTTTATACGTTTTTTTAATCGATAAAAGTTGCACTTTATTGAGAAGTTCGGGCGGAAACATTTATCAAGCGTTGGAGTGGATATTGTGAAATGAAAGGAAATAAGCTAATGGGTCTCTTGGAAATGAAGAGGAATGGTGCGTCGAGTATCTTAAGTTTAGTCCAGAATGAAACTTGTTGCCATCAAATAGCTAAGGGTAGTAGAAGCCTCTTGACTACATAGCTTCAAGCGAAAGTTAGAGTTTGACACGAACGGTTGAGATGTAACAAATCATTCTTTGTGATTTAACCAGTCACCGCTGTGTGCCAGTGATCTGAAGCTTGTGTGTTTCACTGGAGGGCGGTAATATATATCGGCTATATAGTGCAAATACAGAAGTACAGTGTGTTACACCAAAGGATGGTCATATCCGCTAATACAAAACAGATACAAAAGCTGATGTGTTACACCAAAGGGCCGTTATACCGGCTTTGCAATACAGATACAGAAACGAAAGCTGCTGTGTTCCGCTGAAGGGTGGTTTTTATGCCGGTTTCGCAATACAGATACAGAAGCTAGTGTGGTACGCCTAAGAGTGGTTATACTGGCTATATACAGGTTCAGAGCCTGGTGTATTACGCCGAAGGGTGGCTATGCTGGCTGTACAAAACAGATACACGATATGGAAGGGCGATTATACCAGCTAACAAATTCAGATTCTGACTAAACATCGGACGGCCAATGAAGCAAGACCTACAGATCAAAATTAAATGAAATGGCGAAGCCCTGTGCCTATAGATACAATCAACAGTGACACATCAATGGAACCGATGGCTTCACAGGCTTGCCAGTTTGTGTTTGAAGATTATAAAACAAAGTAGTTCTCAGAGAAGATATATGGACCTGGCGTGTGATTGACCACAGGGTTTTATTACATTTCTTTAATCAGACCTTTCAATGTAGGGCATCGATTTTATACAAACTGTCAGCAGGCTACTGAATCAGGACAGGCAGGTGACCCATTTCTACAGAGCGGTATTGATGCAGAAGGGAGGAGAAAAAACTTGAAGTCTTGCAAATAGTGTTAACTTTTAGCTCACTGAAGTAGCCGTTTGCTATCTCTAGCTCTATTGGTTACAGAGTTGGGCAGCAGGGAGAAGGTTAATCAAGTTTCACCAAGTTATGTTTGGCTGCCTGTACCACAGCCTTGAGCAGATGCAGATTTAACTGTTCATTATTCATATACAGTCAACATGGCCGACCACACAAAAATCATACTCTGAATATCGAATGGCGTCGATGTTAACAATTAAAACGAAAATCAACACATATGTATATGACAGTTTAAGTACTGCGATCATGATTCTATCATCAAGTTTGACAGACGGACGACCAATCACTTAGAACAGTTGACCTGGCCCGCATCAGTGATTGGTTGAAAGTGCAAGGAAGTTTACAGCTGATCCCGTCTCTATTGAGTGGTGGCATGGCGTGCCCTGTTTGCTGCAATGTTGGATACACGGCGGGAGTTGTCCTGCTGGTGTGTTCGTTGCTGCAATGTTGGATGCACGGCGTGCTGTACTGTTGGCGGTTCGTGTTTTGCACAAGTTTGGGTACACACCGGTATGTGCACACCCGGTTCACTTGGGAACCTTATAGTTATTCCGCAGGGCTACTTTCGTAGTTGAAGATGATAAATTACGCCCAACTACGCGCAGCCTGGCGTGTACATAGCGATATTTCAGATTTTATCACGAATTTTGCAGAGTCGGCGTGGCACTTGACCCACTTCTCCAGGGCAGTATCGAGGCATCCATGGCTCATTTTTACGGGAAAAACAATACTTGAGGTAAGATTTATAGACCATAAGACCGACACAGCACCGGGAGGTATTTTGCGGTACGCAGCTATTTCTGAACGTATGTGCTACATTCGTTTTTTAATGTCGTTTTTGGACAGACAAGGACGACGTGGCACTGCACTCAGGTTTTTCATAACTTATTTCAACAGTGCCATGTATAGAGAACAATATACCCATTTCTACACCTGGGTGGATTGAGGAAAGTGCCTTTCCCAATTAGCAAGGGCACAAGATCGGTGTCGTCAGGGGATTCGAACCCGGGACCGCTGGGTTCTGGGCCGAAGACCCTGCCGTTACGCCACACGGCCGCATTCGTTGTGTTGATAAACAAACTATTACTATATCAAACTCTTCCTGGACCACCCGAGCTGTAATTAACTCGATGCAAAATATTTCTGTCCTACTGACTCGGCAGAAATTATCATCTCCCGACCTTTAGATAACGAAGTCCGTCAGTTTCCATCAGCTCGTGCGTGACCTTCAGCCGTGACCTTTGGGCTGACTTCTCTCACGTTTCCGGCTGTGTCGAGACGTTCTTTAAATCCGAGAACACCGCGAGATTACAGGCAACGCTCAGCCCGCATTCGACCCGGAACCGACCCCAGGCCTGTTTCACGCCGAAGAATAGCGGAAAGGTCATAGTGTCTTTATCTAATAGCAATACTCAGCAGCGGGGATGTCTAACTTGTCGTTTTCTAACGAAAGTAGACAGTGCATATTAGCTGTCAAAACTATGTTCTCCCCAAACGATATAAAAAGCACCGGCAGTTGGGACGTTATTACTAGTCTGACTCGCGCCCGCCTAAGGAGGTTGTGGTGGGTCTCAAAATAGAAATTAAAATCACAAGCAAAGGTGTAACCAATTCGTCAAAGTATCTTCGGTACTGTAATTTTCTCTTCCGACGTTTCGGCATCTGCTCTGCTACCTTCATCATCGGGACAATTTGAACTTTCGCCTTGACGTATTGACGTAATTGTCATGACAGTGAGGCTATTACAACCAGTTTACAACAGTCAAACCAAGTCTCCAAAGGTTCTTTTCGTGAAAGCCTGTCCTTATTTCGATCTCCGCTGTCTCCCACGCCTGGCGCGATGACATGCAGCACTCCCCTCACTCAGAGTAGACTCTTTTCGTAAGTCAATCGATATTTTTTTCTCGTAGCTTGCTTTTCAGCCTCCGGTCCGCTGGTTATAATCATCTCCCCGCCACGGCTGGATGAAGGGTAAGCTACACAATAGCGGCGAAACCTCATCTGGTGGCCCCGGGAATTACCGACAACTCGCGCTAATGGGAATCTAGAGTCCACATGACCCTCCGATTGTAACCGCGCCCCGCTCAGGAGCCCGGGTCAACTTCCCGTGCTCTGTTTAATCATCATGTGTCACCTCGGGCACGTCTTCGGGATAAGAAGGGAGGCTGGAGAATGTAAAACTTTACATAAGCGAATACCATACATTGGATAACCTTCAAACAGATCAAAGAACCATAAGTTATTTTTCCGGAAAGGAGGGTGACCTCCTGGATGGAGTATTAGAAATGATGTTGTTTGCACGTTCGCAGCTAGAGGTCACGATCCCATTGTCGCATTGGTGTGTAACTTGGCACATCGGCTGCTAGGTTGGGAGTGATGATGCACGATGCATATGTCTTTTAAAAAAACCTTAACCGCAATTGCTTTTATTGTCAATGTAATATCGGGAATTACGGACAACTTGCGCTAATGGGAATCCAGACTCCACCTGACCCCCCGATTGTAACCGCACCTCGCTCAGCAGCCAAGGTCAACTTTCAGTACTGTGTTTCATCATCATGTGTCATCCCGGGTACGTCTTCGGGATTGCGGAATTAGGCTGGAGAGTGTAAAACTTTATATAAGTGAAAAGCATGCATTGGATAACCTTCGAACAGATCAAAAGTGCCATAGGTCATTTACATTTTGGCACTGGCAATGTGGAAAACAGAACTCAATGGAGACAAATGTCTACAGCCACCATTCATAAAAAAGTGAGCGGAATTAGGCTGGAGACTGTTAAACTGTCTGCGGTTGATTGATTGCTTGACCGAAACTTGTCAATGTCTAAAGCAAAATCACATGAATGTATTCCTGCGACTGTATACGCCATGGCAGCAATATGTATTCATATTTTAAAATCAAAACGATACTTCAGTCCGTCCACGTTTGTTTATGATTTGAAATGACGTTCATTTAACGAAGTTCATTTGAAAGATTCCCACCCAATCTAAAAGTGTCAGGTGTTACATGGTTCCAAGGCCAGCCTTATTACTGTATGTTGCTTCTCGTTACGTGTGTGTAGCTTTAAAAAAACAATGGTGAATATTTCCACAGGGTGCGATTGGAACACTTTCTTCTCAAGAATATAATCTTTTTCTGGACGAGACCCCGAGACCATACAAATTCTAGTGGTCGATACATCTCAACAGCTATGCAGCTGGCAATGGATTGCACTTTTTTTGCGCTACTTAAGAAGATAAACAAAATTCGAGTTATTTGCATATTTATTGGTATTATTTGTATATTTCTACCCACCTATCATACTGTCAGCATCATCGCTGCAAGTCGATTTTGACCTATTTATGAACCATTCAACCTTATTCTGGTCACCCACGGCTTGAAGACACCAGATTGAACTGCTATGATTTTCGTTATCTGTTTCTTATTTGCTGTGAAGTTGCTGTTTTGCCGATCGGTACCGGTTAAACTTGATTTTGTTCATACGGTTCATTTTACCAGATTCTTGAATCTTGAAGGCACTAGTCTGTACCGGTTCAATCTGCCCATGACCTTCGTTATCTGATTCATTCTTATTTACCGTGTAGTTGATGTTTGCCGGTCGGTTCACATTTAAGTTTTCTACATACGTTCCATTTAAGCTGATTCTGGTCATCTACAGCTTAAAGGTACCGGTCCGTACCAACTTGTTCTGACTTCACCTGCCGCTACGCGTGGGCTGTCAGTCCGTTCTAGTTTAAGCCGATTAAGTTATGGTTAGTTACTGTTTCCGTTGGGTTACGGTTAACTGAGGTATTTCTGGTTGCCTTGTAGGTATGGGCTGCCAGTCGGTACAAGCTTAAGGCTGGTCAGAGTGTTGTTAAGTAACCTGTTAATTTCTGGTTCCCCTGAAGGCGTGAGCTGCAAGTTGGTACCGGTTTAAGTTGGTTAGGTTAAGGTTATCTGTTTTCATTAGGTTATAGTTAACGAATCTGTTTCCGTTAGGTTATGGTTAACGAATCTGTTTTCGCTAGGTTATGGTTAACGAATCTGTTTCCGTTAGGTTATGGTTAACGAATCTGTTTCCGTTAGGTTATGGTTAATGAATCTGTTTTCGTTAGGTTATTATCAACTAATTAAGCTCCTTCTGGTTCCATGCAGGTGTGAGCTGCCAGTCGGTCAGGTCGATCCACCTGAAGCTGCCGGAGAAGATGGACGCGATCTCCGGAGACCCCGTGACCCTCCCCGCCACCTTCAGCACCGACAGGAGGGTCATGAACATCGCCTGGTACAAACTGGACCCCAGAGAACCGACTTCCCGCACGCAGATCTTCTCCTACTACCCTCCCCTCCAAACCAGGGAGTCGTACGGAGAGTACGTCGGCAGGACTTCTCTGGAGGACCAGGCGTCCCTGAGGATCTCCCGCACCAAACCGGCAGACGAGGGGAAGTACATCCTGTCCGTGTCTGTGGAGGGGGTAGGCAGCAGCGAGGGACAGGTCCAACTGGTGCTCATGGGTAAGGTTCATGCATTTACTCACACACTACGTAGGTGCAGCTGGGGGATGTTGATTGATGAACTGTGTACTGCAGCTGCCGTTTAGAAAAATCCGATAGCTGAATTCCCTAATTCTTTATTTAATCAATGGTTTATTGGCAGTAAGCCTCATGAAATACTTCTTTATGTTTTCCAATGAATGTGATAAGGAGTCCGAAGTTATAACACCACACCCGTCAGTAGATACGGCAACAATGACCGCTGGCTTAACTCTTAGTTTTCAAGGACGTACATTATTGATTCAAAATAAATTAAGAAAAGTTCGTCCAAGCAGAAACTGGTGATCTGATGAAAGTTCAATTTCATCAGAAAAAGAGAGCACCAAAATTTCTACAGAGCTTCTCCTCAGAGCGACCAGCCCTAAAACAGGTTAAAACTACTTGTCATCTCTCGCGGTCAGATTAATCGACCACAAGACGTCGAACTGTCGTAAACCTGCCACCAGTAACAGCGGCAACGTGCCAGCTTTCGACCGCAGAACGTCGAAATGTCGTAAACCTGCCACCGCTGAAAGCTGCGATGTGGCGGCAGACTTACGGACCTCTGACAGCCCCGGACTGTGCGTTTTAACCTCCCGACCTCCGCGCTCACGGCGATAAACATTCCCGCTAAATCCACTCCCCGAGTGCCGGATTTACGGTTCGATTATCGTCCGATTACTCTGCACCTCGATAAAAGCAGGATTATGGCAGGTGGTCGAATCCCAGTTCGGGATCGTATCAGAGGGGTAATGGCGGAGAAAACCCCGCGAAGGGAACTTTTGATGGTTTAACGACCTCGGGTCATTTGGGTAGATTATCATGACTGAACTTAACCGCCTACTGGTCCCTTGACGGGTGTTCTCGGCTTTAAAGGTGGAGATTTGCTGAATTGCACATTGAACTTGTACTTAGTACTTACTTTGCTGGGTCTTATCGAGTTGAGTACTGAACGTGTTATAGTTTAAAGACCTCGGGTCATTTGGGTAGATTATCATGACTGAACTTAACCGTCTACTGGTCCCTTGACGGGTGTTCTCTGCTTTAAAGGTGTGGATTTGCTGAATTGCACATTGAACTTGTACTTAGTACTTACTTGGCTGGGTCTTATTGAGTTGAATAATGAACGTGTTATAGTTTAAAGACCTCGGGTCATTTTGGGTAGATTATCATGACTGAACTTAACCGCCTACTGGTCCCTTGACAGGTGTTATCGTCTTTAAAGGTGGGGATTTGCTGAATTGCACATTGAACCTCCACTTACTATACTTGGCTAGGTCTTATACTGAACGTGTGGTGGTTTAAAGACTTTGGGGGCAGATTATCATTATTGAACTTTACTGCCTAATACTGGTCCCTGGACAGTTTTAGAGTTGATTTGCTGATTTGCACATTGAACTTGTACTTACTTTACTTGGCTAGGTTGGGTTGAAAATTGAACGTGTTGTTAAAGGCCCCTGGTCACTTGGGTAGATCATCATTACTGAACTGTATTGCCAAATACTGCTCCATTGATAGTTGTGGTGTTGATTTGCTGATTTGCAAATTGAACTTGTACTTGCTTTATTTGGCTAGGCTTTATCAAGTTGAATACTGAACGTGCTATGGTTAAAGGCCCCTGGTCACTTGGGTAAATTATCATTACTGAACTATATTGCAAAATACTGGTCCCTTAACAGTTGTGGTGTTGATTTGCTGATTTGCACATTGAACTTGTACTTACTTTACTTGGCTAGGTCCTCCTGGGTTGAATACTGAACGTGTTATGGTTTAAAGGACTCTGGTCACTTGGGTAGATCATCATTACTGAACTGTATTGCCAAATACTGCTCCCTTGATAGTTGTGGTGTTGATTTGCTGATTTGCAAATTTAACTTGTACTTGCTTTATTTGGCTAGGTCTTATCAAGTTAAATACTGAACGTGTTATGGTTTGGAGACCTCGGGTCACTTGGTCAAAATATCATTATTGAACTTTACTGCTTACTGGTCCCCTTACTGCGAGCAGAGTAGGAAGTTCTGCTGATTTGCACATTGTGCTTATTTTACTTGCCTAGGTCTTCTTGGGGTTGACGAGTTCCACTTCAGTACCTAAGAAAACCGCCAGGGGTCCTAAAATCGAACCATTTCCATGTTTTATAACAGCATATCAACACATCAAATATGAAACCAATGAATTCAGCCGTTCTTAATCTTGAGTTACACTGGTTCAACGGACAGACAAATGCTGCCATTTTTCATGGAAGTACTAAAGAATGTGAATAAAACCTGGAATGCATGATAATCTCAACTTTCCATAGACGTAAGTTCCAAGGTAGAAATACTCTAAAAGTACATGACTGTAAGTCTACTCTTATGATTGAAGTAATTCTCTCTCCAATCCTGAACCTGAAATATATTTAACGTAACATTTCTTGTACACCACCTGTCTGACCTTATCTTCTCAGTTCCCCCTACAGTCCGTGTGGGCCCGTCCAATCCATACGTCATCACCAGGGGGAGATCGACATCTCTGACATGCGCAGTGGAGGGCGCCAAACCCAACATCACGTCACTGCACTGGGAGAAGGACGGCGAGGTCGTTGACCCCAGGCGGCAGCCCGCTAAATATTCCCACGGGAACGCCGCAGTCCCCGGTCTGCACATCCGCCACGTGGGCAAGAGCGACGCCGGCGTGTACGCATGCGTCGCCGATCACGTTGTCAAGACCGTCAGGGCCTCACTGCAGGTCAAAGTTCATTGTGAGTACGGTTATCAGGCGCCCCTGTTCATGGCATGTAGAAATATTTCCATTTATCTATCTTGTTTGTTTGACTAAATTTTGTTTACAAATGTCTCGTTGCATTTATCACTTTGTACAGTGGGTAAGTTACTAACTATTCAGTACAGCACTTCTCGTCTTCCGAATGAAATAAGGAATTCAGCTATATCCAATGACATTATATAATGTCCTAGCCAGACTAAATCACGTTTCTAGCAGCCCTCTCATTGGTTAGGCCCGGGGAGGGGCCCAATCAGCCCCTGGCAGCGAGAGAGTGTGTAACACAGGCTGTATAATGTCATTTCTGTATCTGATTTGATTTATGCTGTATCTAAAGGCTGACGCTCGATGTTTAAAGTTTGAAAAATTTAGCCCCGAATAGGACCTGTTGGAGTGAATTATTACCGTTGTTTAACTTAAGGGTTGTTATCGGGTTGACCTTCGCTTAGACCTTCTACTCCAGACAGTGGTCCGATATCATTATCTGAGAGTCCGTGATCTGTTCTGTTTGAGGGATACACTGCGGGTCAAGGTTCATTGTAAGTTTACTTAACAGGACGCACAAATAGCGTAGAAAATATTTGTATTATTTGTTTTCCTAAATTGTGCTTGCAAGTCAAGTGTCACGTTGAATCTATTAATTATGTACAGTAGGTAAATCATCTATTGAGTACAACATTTCTCATTTCAAAATGAGATAAGGAGTTCAGCTATATCCAATATACCCCTGCTGTATCTAAAGGCTGACGTTAAAAGTTTGAAAATATAGTAGCTGGAGTGAATCATCGCCATTGTTATCGGATTGACTTACGTTTAGACCTTCGACTCCAGGCAGTGGTACGATATCAGTGTCCGAGAGTCCTTGATCGGTTCTGTTTGCCTGTGGATCAATACGGCTAACAAGCTCCTGTTGGCTGCCGCACCCCGATACTCGAGCCCACGACACATCTCGTACCCAGCTATTATATCGATAGCCCGGAAAGCACTGTTATAGGTCTTAACGGTCCCGGGAGGGCCTTACACAAAGCGAACACGACTTAATTGGGGTGCCTGTCGATGGACACATTAACTCTGCTCTAGATTTCTCGCTCCCACGTGGACGGATGTCAGATTAATTGTTGGTGTGATTTGTCACGCAGGCCCTTCATCGATCCTTACTTTCTTTGCTCATCTACGGGCAGCCAGCATCTACATACAGTGTGTAGCATACAGGAACGCCCTTCCAACATCACGTGATATTCACGTGATATTCAAGTGATGTTCACGTGGCGTTCACGTGATTTTCATACATGCCCTTCATCGATCCATAGTACTTTCTCTGACTCCACCCGTGTTCATCTGCGTGGCAGTCAGCCTCTCTCTGCAGCGTGAAGTATACAGGAACCTCTTTTTCAACATAACGTGATATTCACGTGATAGTCACGTGATATTTAGGTGCTGTTCACGTGACGTTCACGTGATTTTCATACATGCCCTCCATCGATCCATAGTACTTTCTCTGACTCCACCCGTGTTCATCTGCGTGTCAGCCTCTCTCTGCAGCGTGAAGTATACAGGAACCCCCCTTTCAACGTGATTTTTCACACATATCCACCGTCAATCCTAATCATAAGCTGATAAGTTTCCCTGACTCCGGCCCGGTGCTCTTTTGGGAGGCAGCATCTAAGCTCAGCGTGTAGCATGCAGTAACCGGGCCCCTTCCAACATCACAAGATATTCATTTATGTGATGTCAGCTTGGTTTTCACACCGTAGATCCCCCATCAATCCACACGATCCTTCACTCCCAACGCTAATGTAGAAGCCAGAATCTATACGCATCGCTGAGCATACAAGAATCCTTCCTAATATTACATGGCACTGCACTTAATGTTCACGTGATACGTGATATTCACATGGTTTTTCATACAGATCCACCATCCCCCGTGCCTGTGTATTAGACGTAACCATACGTCGGCAGAACCTACGCGCTTATGGTCATGTTCGCGTATTTAACTTAGGTTAATATCTGGAATATAGGCTCATTTAGTTGTGTCTAAAGACATTTCATATGCAACGTCCGTTAGCCCGATGCAATGTTGACCAAAGAAAACAAAACACATTCGGTAGCTGTAACTTCAAACAGCAGGCTAATTACCGTGACGCATTACGTTCTGCCGACGCGCTGACGGAACCCCTTCTAATATCACATGACATTTACGTGATATTCACGTGATGTTCACATGTTTTTTTCACACAGATCCGCCGTCGATCCTGAGTATTTCCGACTCCCTCAGCGCCTCGGTGGCAGACAGCGTCTCCGTACAGTGTGTGGCAGACGGGAACCCCCCTCCCAACATCACATGGTCACGTGACGGGACGCGCCTGCGCAGTGCCGTTCACTCCGTCACCAGTGACATGCGCACTTCGACCGTGAAGCTGAGTAACGTGCGGGTAAACGACAGCGGGAAGTACGTTTGTCAGGCGAACAACGGCGTCGGGAGGGGCGCCTCTAGCTCACTCGTCCTCAACATCAGAGGTAAATACTGCACACAGTATGTCATATTCTAAATTTTAGTTCTTAAAACCCAGATAACAGCTAAAATATTAATAAAGAAAGATATGCTCAAGTCCCGATTGAAAAAAAAAAAAGACAAAATAGCTAGACAAGAAGAACACTCCAAAACATTGCTACATCCCACATGTCCTCACCATCAGAGACAGAGGTGAACAGGTAACGTTACGGGTAGGCGATAACACATTTCACACCTTTCCTAGATCAGAGCTGCGTTATCAAAATCTTTAAGCCTGACAAGGTGAATGTGAAGGTAAGAATGACAGCTGCAGAAATGTTGCTCGAAACCGATAACGGATGAATACTCTCTCATTTTACATACCCAGTATATTACGTGCAAGCAAACAACAGGCAGAGGTTCCACCCTTAGTAACTGTGCCTTCCCGCTAGAGTCCAGACTGGGGGTGACAAGCTCCACGGTAGCGGTGGTGGTGGGCGCGTCCGCCGGGGGACTCTGGTTCATCGTCTGCGTCGCCCTGGCCGCGTACCTGGTCAAGAGAAGGCGTCTCCAAGACGAGAAGAAGAAGTTCGCCTTTTATTACAACATGGGCCGACGGGAGCCGACCGAGAGGGTGGAGGCGGGAGAGGATAAAGAACCGCCACCATACACGGCCATGGCAGGTGGGTGCAGTCGACCTCATAGTTTCTTTGGTGCATGTTCGTTCGCTCAGACTGTAAGGTTACTACCAATTGAGCTACAAGGATTTCTATATTTCTTTGGTACACATCCCTGCATTTTTCTCTGACAACGTTTCAGCAACTGCTCTGTTGCCTTCATCAGGGCAGTGCGAGCATTTTCTTACTGTATCGTGACGTATTTATCATATGTACAAGTTCTTAAAACCGCGACTGGACAAAACGTTGGAAGAGAGAAATGCAGGGTTGTGTACCAATGCAACTTAGGTGAATTGATTCATCGACCTGATAAAACTACTTAGAGTAGAGTCTACCCTATCTATCGTGGCCATTCAAGGGACTTGAAGAAAATGTTCACGGTAGACATGTGTTATAAACAGGATTCGTTATGCTTTGGTCAATGAGGAAATAGTCTAAGGATCGCAAAAAAATGGCCACAATCGATAGGTTGTCCTTATACCGATGTTGTCACCGGCAAATTAAAGAGTTGATTGTTTTCTACTTCCTCAATTGATCGGTCCAGCTAACATGCAGCAGCCCAAAACACCAAGAGCTATTTCAAAAGGGAAAACTTGTGAGCTCGGAACTGATAGGTTTTACAACACCACGCACCCATGTAGGGTTATACTCTAAGTCTCTACCAAATTTTTCGAGGATGATGAACTTGTAAAATCAAATCATCAAAGCAACTTTTGTGTCAGTGTGGCTTAATACTTATGACGTCGTTATGTGATTTCATCGGCTGAAACCGCCTGAATAGGGTATTCTCGTAAACCGGAAAGGTATACAACAAAATGTCAACAAAAAGGTTGTCTGATAGAATGATTAACCTTATGAATCATAGTTAGGTAGGATCAAAAAGACATGGTAAAGAACAGCCCTGGTGTTACTGGATAAACCCTACAGCCACAGGGCTGCACTTGGGGCGATTACAGTCGTTGGGTACCGTATAATTGGTCGGCTGAGTTACGGCCTTATGCCAGCCGCTTCAGACCCTAGTGTGTCCGCCCCTCCAATTGCAAATGCTCGCCGTTCAAACCCTGGGTGCAACGAGAGGTAGTCACCATTCGCCAAGATAATTTGTAAGCACGGTAGCGTCCGGCTCTCGTAACTCCACTCATCAAAAGAGTCCACAGACTTTCTTTGATGGTATTTTCAGAGCTCTCGACAAAGACCTCCGTAAAAGTTTAGGTGCCCGTAAAGCGGTGTGAAGTTCTCCCCGTCCAGCGCCTGTCACGAGCGCAGCTTTACTATGATTGCAGTGATAAAACCCGCTGATCCGGCTTTAACAACCGACGGTCTTTCAATCTCCCATCACTCCAAACAACCTGAACTATCATCTGTTTTACCATGTAGGCTGTGATGAGGGGTTTGAGGCGAAAGTGAAAGTAAAAGTAATTATGATCTCAAACCAGATTAGCTAAACAAAACTCAATGAACGGACCTTCCACTGGTCGTGGCAGAGAAGACAAACGCTATATACAGTATTTACAGGTTCATTGAACGGGAAAATTCCGCTAGCCCTTTTCGACAAGCACAATGTCAATGTGGACAGTGGACCACGGCTTAATGTCTCGTCATAACAACTCCAATCCTTTCCTGTAGCGTTTAGGTCGGTTGATCGACACAGTCTGGATTTGGACTGATTAGAAGCGACGTCTTGGTCAAGAGGCACGGTCCCTAACCACCTAGAGTATGGTATACATCGATCCGCAATTGCCAATAGCGACAAGCCACCTGGAAAATCATGTAGATCATCTCAAAATATTTTCGAATGACCTAGTTTGAATTTGGACCTAAACAGAATATCTTTTTCAACACATTTCTATTTAGTTCCGGTCAAGATTCACAAAAATATGCAATAAGATGACGGTGTACTGCATATTAGCTAACAGTGCAGGACTTCTCCGTCTGAAAACACCAGTCTTCCACCTTAACATTCGGCACTGTGACCGCGGGCTTGATATTTCTCTTCTACATGCATGCAAGACCAGGCCAGCGATAAGCTTAAGTCCTCCGAGGATTCGCTGGTGCTACACTCAAGTTGGTGGCAGATTATTCTGACAGTGCCCCAGAGAAGAAAAAAAAGCAGAAACGCAAAAACCTTAACGCAAGGGAACACGACACAATAACCGGAACTCGAGCAGCAAATGAATAACGCATACTTTGACATAACACCATAAAAGTCGCCTCATGCACAAGAATCTGTGTCATCCAGACACCTGATAAGCCGTTAAAACACAAATGTGCATTATCTTAAATTTACGTTCAGAAGAACATACAAACCTCTGTAACACTGATGGAATCTCCTGTCACAAAGCCTTAGGGTCATCTCCTGTGTCGTAAATCATGAGTCTCATTCTCCTGTGTCGTAAATCACGATGTATCGTAATTCATGAAGTGTCGTAAATCATGACTTCTTGTTCTTCCCTCCAGGCAAACCTTCAAATAAGGCGCCGAACTACGGAGGAATCAACACCATCAGGAAGTCCATAGGCAGAAAAGGTGACTCTTCTTGTAAAGTCCATTTTTCACAAAGCGCTTTGTCATCTTCGTGTAAAGTGTTTTGAGGGCTCGATATGATGTTACTGTTACATACAATCTGCAATAAACATTACATGCAACTTGGAAAAAGTAAATGCCCTACTACAATGCAAGCTTAGTAGGCTTGTAATTGGCTAGATGATGAATCATCTCTACCTACCTAGACCTCATAGTGTCACAAGTGCCTGGAGTGTTTTACTTGCAAAATTACAAGTTGTGTCTATTTCTTTACTTACCACCGAAATTTTTTTTTCTGCAAACTGCAAATTTCAAGCCCTGGACGTAGCTCATTAGTAACCCACCAAGGCAGTCACCTCCGTACCATGACTTCACTTTAACTTCTAGAGTTCAGCAGCCAGTTATCATAGCTTCATTTCCCTAAAGCTGCATCATTCTTCTTTGTCTGAGAAAGACATCAAAACCTGAGCCAGAGCTTAAAAGGTACTCAAGCCGGCGACGACACCATACATCTGAAGATAAGGCTGTAGTTGGCTTTAAAAACAACTTAGTCAAATGGTCGAGAAGGGCTTATGACTGACGAAAGACAAAGACTGACTCTACTTACAGTACATTTCATGGTCTTAACACTATTTTAGCTTCATTCCAGTCTTTACCATTTGAGATTATATAGTAGAAGGGATGATATCCGGAACTGGATAAAGATGTCCATGGTAGAATACATGTAGGATAGGCCAGGGATAGGAAGGCATGGGGGAGGCTGATTCTTGATGCAACCACAGTTGCCGACTCTCAGACATTATATCTATCTATTTATAATTCTTAAGAGTGGTCCCGGTACAGGTATATTGTAGACGTGTGCTTTCTATCCTGACAGAAAATGTTCGATCCCGCTATAAACTTTGGTGTGTTAAGACATTCCCTATTGCAGCACATGCTATTTTCGTGCTTTCTCAACTATCTTGGACTCCATCTTTCGTTTTATGGTCGTGTTTATGTTCTTGGGTTGTCCGTATATGGGAGAATGACTGATCTGATGACTCTCCAGCTGTGCTCTGATAAGGTCCTGCAGTTGATGCTATTGCCTTGCCAAAAGGCAGCAACGGTCCATTCCCATACCAGATACGACTTCATAGTCGCTGCCACAGACTGTGTGCTTGCTATGAATGGAAACACAGCACTAACTACCAGCTCTTTTATTGTTCTCCAGTTGAAGATACTAGATACAGCCATGCCATAATGCATCAACGGTCCATTCCCATACCAGATTGGACATCATAGTCCCTGCCAGAGGCTGTTTGCTATGAATGGAAACATAGTGCTAACTACCAACTTGTATAGTTCCCCAGTCGAAGATTCTAGATACAGCCTTTCCAGAATGCATCAACGATCCGTTCCCATACCAGATACAACCTAACAGCCGCTGCCACAGACCATTTGCTTGCTATGAATGGAAACACAGTACTAACTACCATCTCTTATACAGCTCTCCAGTTACCAGATACAGCCTCACATCCGTTGTCCAAAACTACTAATATAGTCTCCCAGACATAGATGCAAACACACTACTAATAGTACCAGTTCTTATAGTTCTCCAGTTCAACCGATAATAAGTTGTTATCTGCGGTCATTGAACACATTTCGAACATGGTTCTAAAATTTGAAAGGGGTTCTTAAGTTAAAGTTCGTGCTTAAAATGCCATGTTTGCACCCAAAAAGTAAAGTCATTTTTGGACATCTATGAGACAGAAAGACCAAGGCTTAGCGACTTATGCACTGACATTCTACGGACCATGAACCAGCTTTCGCCCTACTTTATGTTGTGTGTTGTAGAAATTGTATATTGCTGTACCATAAACATGTAATGATTTATGTTGATAGAGTGATTCGCACTCAAATGACTGTGTATCTCTGTTATATTGTATCTGACCCTTACCTCTTCCCTCATGACCTCAATGAAAAGCGGCCCGCGTGCCGATTTGAGCTTATCATGAATAAACAAAGGTTCAAACAAACAAAGACATAACAGCCTGCTGGATTTTAGGTTATTCCAAGCTCTACTTGTGGAAATATTCATTTTTGTAAAAGGAGTAAGAAACTGAGCAAATCAGTGTTGTCCTTCCGTGGAGGTAAACATAGTTCTCCAATGGAAGATGTTAATGATTTGTTATCTCCTCATGAACAGAAAGGCGCTATGCCCGTGTCGTGTACTCGTACCGACCACGTGAGGAGAATGAGCTACGGCTGGAAGTGGATGACGTCATCGAGGTGCTGGAGGGGGAAGATGGCGGCTGGTGCTTGGGTTACCTGCGGGGCAGGATAGGGCTCTTCCCCTCCAACTACGTCAGGTTTATCTCGTCCAGCGAAGGTCATTCTACTACTAATAAGTAATATGATATTTGCGTGACATTCTGTCTGTGTCGGTAAAGACTAACGTCAGAACGAACGAACACTAAGGATATTGGTTTGTCAAGACATTGACGGTGTGTATACTTAACCTTCTTCATGCAGCACGACTCATCACTTTACTTAAAGGAACGGGTAAAAAGAAAGACAGTCTTTCTTTCACTCTCGACCCATTTCGTGAGTAACGTGTTACGCTAGGGTCACATTTTCAAATCCGGGGCCCGGCCGGGCAGTCCTTGGGAACGAAAAGTATGATATAAAAGACAACAAAAACACAAAATGCTCCCAAAATTATTCAAGAGCATAGCTTGTGCAAATGTATTGACATACACTTTGATTTTTTTTGTTTCCGCAAACAGCCCGGCCGGGCCACAGTTGGGAAATGTGACCCTAGCATTAGCTGGTTGATGTTACTGCTACATCCCCGACCTTTCAGCGGAAAGGGTGTCCTGGGAGATTCTAACCTGGTTTTGTTTTTCCCTCTACGTTCAGTGCTTGCACTTAAAGCTGTCGGTGTTCACCAGACAATAGAGGTGCGAGATTCAACGCCATCCAATGGGAGCATTTAGCTTTCCTTACGTCATTCCCTGACTCAGCGCCGTCCGATGGGAGCATTAGGATCCCTTACGTCATTCCCTGACTCAGCGCCGTCCAATGGGAGCACTTGAGCTTTACTTATGTCATTGACTTACGTCTTATGGCTCTGATCATCCATTGAAATAACTAACATTGACATCCTCTTATGGTGCCAAACGACGCCTGATTGTGCTCTCGCGTGAGCAGATTCAAAATGGCCGCGGTGTTTTGAAAGGGGTCTGTTGTGGATGAAAGGAAGATCTACGCAAACCTACCCACTGAAGACGAAATTGAAGGCAAAGAAGGCGCTTAACGCTTCACTGGTTTGTACCACCATCGGCACTTTACACCTGCCATTATCGGAGCCATCCTGGGACAGAGAGGAGACTGCCTGACGCCAACACGTTCCCAGGACACTCTAGGAGGAGCAGCAGCCTTAGTGCTTCAATTAAAATGTCTTTCAATTTCCCAATTTTACGCTTTTAGACCCCCAGGCAGATTTCATGGTCTGGTTACTCGTCACGGTATTTGACAATAAAAGCCATGTTGCCAATCGTGTTTCTGTTCAGAATTTAGACGACACACTTATAAGCATATGGTCTGTATGTTTGAAGTATCTCCATAGTACCATGTATGTTTGTAAATAGATATGCTGTCCGTCTGGATTCATGTTAAGTGGCGGATCAACTGTAAATCAATAAAGAAACGGATAAACTGGTGTCTGTTTTATTAGCATGAAAGTTCATCTGTGCTGGTGAATGACATTATGAAAATCTTCAATTTTACACAAGCAACACTGCAATAATTGGGACTTACCAGTCGAAAGTCTGTGTGAGTGACAATTATTTCAGGAATGGTTATGTAAATCTTAGCCTTTGCATAGTGTCTGTTTGCTTTCGGTGTAAGGTTACGACAATATACTAAGATTAGCATAAACATCATGAACAATATTGTAGACCTGATGATTCCAGAGGAGAGATTGAAAGAGAGTTGACAAGAAAATAGTGGACTTTCGTTTTTGGTAAGCATGCTGGCACATTTGTCGTAGGTCGTCGAATTATTTTTTCAAGCAGGCTGCGACAGAACCAACTATCGGCAAGGATTTAAGAAAGTCTTTAAAAGCTGAATACTGTACGACATATGCACGGGTACCCCAACTATCCCAAGGATGCCACCAAGTTGCATTGTACTACAAATGTACTACCCTGGGAGACCAGACACCGTATATCGGCGCGCCACCAAGCACCGCACGCGCCGCTGCCCCCGAAGACCGACCCCGCCCCACTCTCCACTGTAAACCCAAGCTCAGTGGAGAATGGGGCGGGGTCGGTCTTCGGGGGCAGCGGGAGGGTGGGCCGGGAAAGCTTAGGCGCGCGTGCGGTGCTTGGTGGCGCGCCGATATACGGTGTCTGGTCTGCCAGGGTACAAATGTACGAGTGACAGGGCCCTAAGTCTGGATTTTCCTCTAACAATTGAGACTGTAAGAAACAGCCAATCAATTCGCTGTGGCAATGTGTGTAATCAGAGGAAAACGATGTGCAAATGTAGCAATACCGCAGTCAGCCTGCCTTTCGCGGTTGTTAAACCGATATATTCCCAGCTAATACCCACCATTAGTCTTTGTTACCAGCGCGGCGATAGGTTATACCTATTAATCACATCTTTCAGTTGTTTTCACGGTTGTCTGTTCTTCGTGTTTAAGTCCGCGGTGATATATGTATCTCCTTGTGTTGGCTAATGCGTATCTTTCACGATCCCACGTTCATAACGTACTCCAGCAGCCGAACGGGAAATCATAAAAAGGTGGCTGATTAGAGCGATCCTATGGTTCCGCCTTATGATTAATTTTTTATACAAGCCTCCGAAAGTGAAAAGTCATGGTCATTGTACTGCTCTCTAAAGCCCCCATCTCACTGGACCGGCGATGTGTTTGCGACCTCGCTGCGTCCGAGCGATTTGACAGCGCTTTAAAACGAATCTTTTTACGTTTAATGTGTTTTGCTGTCTTTTTAGTAATACTTGTACGTTTTGCATGATAGTCCATTATAAATTCAAGGGTAACACAGAGCCAACGTGTCGGGGGTCCAGTGAGATAGGAGATTTAGAGAGCAGTACAATGACTATGACTTTTCATTTTCGGAGGCTTGTAATGTTATCTAAAATGAACCATAGGGCGTAACAATAGGATCGCTCTAATCAGCTACCTTTTTATGATTTCCCGTTTGGCTGCTGGAGTACGTTGTCAACGTGGGATCGTGAAAGATACGCATTACCCAACACAAGGAGATACATACATCACAACTGTCAAACTATTTTCTGGATATTTCTAAATGTCGTTCTATGCTGAATTGTATTTTCTATGCGCAGTAAGATGTTCTAGTCTCCCTAGATTGACTGACATTATGGTTCCACCCACCTCAGTCAAAACGACGAAATGCGAAACACAAACGCCAAAAGGGCTACAATTTCACCGTCTTAAATCCGCTCTTATTGGGTGGAACTGCCAATTGTGACTGGCAGATTGGTTCGCAAGTCCTCTGCTCCACTAGACTGCGATTGCGCTTCGGCCTCGCTGCGAGACAAGTTTGGTTTGTGTAACCCTTGTCTTCATCATTGGAATATCATGCAAAATGTAAAAGTATGACTGAAAAAATAACAAACGTATGACTGAAATGGTAACAAAACACACAAAGCGGACAAATGGTTGTTTTTTTAATCTGTCAAATTCGTTAAGCTCTCTGTCAATGGTCGCATCGAAGTCACCATAGTGTAATGGGAATGTAAATGAATTACCTGCCTCCGATGCTAGATGGGGCTACATTAGACAGGATAAGTACTGCAAGGACTGCAGGCGCTCTTCTGAATCCAGTCCCCAGCTTGTTATAAGCAACGTCGAATTTTAACCGTAGCTGAATTCTGCACTGAATCGACGACAACTGTATCTTACCGTTGATAGTTCAGAAAAAATATTCGTACATTAACTTTATTTGTAGAACTCCCTAGTACTGGTAGGGTCTCTGAGGTTCCCTATTTATCAATTCTATAGGACATAAAGATTTCAAGAAATGACGGTGTGGTGACCGACCTTATATCAACGACATCACACGTCTTAAGACTTACAGAGGGCTATCGCAAGGAACGTTGAATCGATGATTGTTAGATGATAAAAAGGAGGAACAGTTGAGTGCAATGTCAGCATTGGAATTAGAAACGGTCTCCCTTTGATGAACGTTTAGCCGCCACACATTGCAGAAAAACGAACGTCCCCCTTCCAGGGTAGGAATTTACTACGTGACTCGCACATGAAGCCGCGCTATGAACGACACGCTCCACCTCGCATATATCAGGGACGTCATAAAACCCATAACTTGTGACATATCGGGACTATACAGCGACAGTAAGTCACAAGGCGAGCCACGAATGAAGCATGAGACCTTGAAGCCGTGCCGGGTGCGTCTTGATCAGCACGTGTGACCCTCAGGTCGCGCGATCCATCCGAGATCAATGATTTACCATGATCCGGACTCCAGGGAGATCACACGTAATTTGTACCAGTCGTACCTAATAAAGAACTACAGATCCACCGACGTATCAACGCGTGGCATCGATCTCGGCAGGCCCCGCTTTTCCCCGGGAGGATAAAGTACCAGTCAGCAGAACGCGTGCCTGGTTAACTAGAAAATGCACTCTGCTCACCTTCGTCTCGCTATGACTGCGAAAAACCGTGGGCGTTAGCGCACACACACAGCAGGCATCAGGTTATCCTACGTCTCACTCTCACAGTGTATCAATCTGAGGTAGGCCGGAGAGAAAGAAAGTGGGCGAAAGGGTACACATTTAACAGTCATCAACAAGTGTGCCGACCACTTGCTCTCGCGATATATCAAATATAGATTTATGTAGTAGTATAGAGTATGTATGTAGTTTATAGAGTTATGCGAGTTATAGGGTTATATGATGATAAATATGATATGAGTTATAGAATATATATTTGATAATATATAGAGTTATAAATATCGAGTTATATAGATTTATATAGAGTTATAAATAGATATAGAGTTTAAATGGGAAAAGAGTGGATTGCCATTGGACGATCCGACAGGTTCTCTGCAGGTTTGTTGAGACTTATCTACAACAGGCTCCCTGGAATGACCATATTCCCACCATTATCTGGCAATTCAAAAGATTTCTTACAATCTCCTCCTAAGACCCTCTGAAGCCTGCCATAATATTCCTAAAGGTCACGGCAATCGTTGAAGGTCACTATCATGAATCAAGCTCGCAGTAATGGTTCCTTTTGTGTCGTCTTCAACAGTAACTACATTCCCTCCCCTCCGTCCGAACTTCACTTAAGTATAAAACATTTACTAACAAAATTCCACCAGGGTACATAATTCCGCCACACTTAAAATATACGTCCGAACAGATCTCCAACCCAACGTTCCCCTAGTATAATGCACTTTTGTATATCTTAACTGTGCATACCTAGTAAGTGCTATATTAGGGATCCCTCAAACCCAATGTTTTCAAAGTGACAGATTTATGTAACCCGGCGGATAATGTTGATGGAGGTTACCTTTAATTATTCTTCTATTTCCCGTGCAGGGTTAGCAGTAGTGTGACGCGCCATGTAAATTTATTCACAATCGAACCGTCCCACGGTCCAGACTAGTGGCTCAGGTGGGGCTATTGGCTCTGCAGGTTTAAATCTTCTGTAGCTTTCTGCAACATTTCGATTTTCCGCATCCCTGGTGGAAAACTGTTGTTGAAATGGCGAGCCATTGGTACCCTAATCACGACCTCCTCCCTTTCTCTTCTTTGTTACTGACAATAGTCTCAGCCGGGTCTCTAATATCCGGGTCTGTACTGGACGAGTCTTTCTTTTACTGGCCGGGTCTGCACTGGCCGAGTTTGTACCTGCCGGGTCTGCACTGGCTTGGTCTCTGCTGGCCGGGTCGCTACTGGCTGGGTCTGTACTGGTCGGGTCTGTACTGGCCGGGTCTGTATGTGTACTGGCCGGGTCTGTACTGGCCGGGTCTGTACTAGCCGAGTCTGTACTGGCCGGGTCTGTACTAGCCGGTCTGTACTGGCCGGGTCTGTACTGGCCGGATCTGTACTAACCGGGTCTGTACTGGCCGGGTCTGTACTGATCCGGGCTGCACTGGCTGGGTCTGTACTGGCCGGGTCTGTACTGGCCGGGTCTGTACTGGCCGGGTCTGTATGCGTTCTGGCCGGGTCTGTACTGGCCGGGTCTGTACTAACCGGGTCTGTACTGGCCGGGTCTGTACTGATCCGGGCTGCACTGGCTGGGTCTGTACTGGCCGGGTCTGTACTGGCCGGGTCTGTTCTGTCCGGGTCTGTACTGGCCGGGTCTGTACTGGCCGGGTCTGTACTGGCCGGGTCTGTACTGACCGGGTCTGTACTGGCCGGGTCTGTACTGGCCGGGTCTGTACTGGCCGGGTCTGTACTGGCCGGGTCTGTACTGGCCGGGTCTGTACTGGCCGGGTCTGTACTGGCCGGGTCTGTACTGGCCGGGTCTGTACTGGCCGGGTCTGTACTGGCCGGGTCTGTACTGGCCGGGTCTGTACTGGCCGGGTCTGTACTGGCCGGGTCTGTACTGGCCGGGTCTGTACTGGCCGGGTCTGTACTGGCCGGGTCTGTACTGGCCGGGTCTGTTCTGTCCGGCCGGGTCTGTACTGGCCGGGTCTGTACTGGCCGGGTCTGTACTGGCCGGGTCTGTACTGGCCGGGTCTGTACTGGCCGGGTCTGTACTGGCCGGGTCTGTACTGGCCGGGTCTGTACTGGCCGGGTCTGTTCTGTCCGGCCGGGTCTGTACTGGCCGGGTCTGTACTGGCCGGGTCTGTACCGGCCGGGTCTGTACTGGCCGGGTCTGTACTGGCCGGGTCTGTACCGGCCGGGTCTGTACCGGCCGGGTCTGCACCGGCCGGGTCTGTACCGGCCGGGTCTGTACCGGCCGGGTCTGTACTGGCCGGGTCTGTACTGGCCGGGTCTCTACTACTGGCCTCAAGTTTTTGTATTGCCCGGGTCTCTACTGGCCTCAAGTTTTTTTAGTGCCGGGTCTCTACTGGTCGGTACTCTATATACTTGGTGTCTATTTTATTGGTCTCTGCTGGCAGTTCCTATCTCTACCGGGTCTCAACTGGCCTGCTCTCTTTTAGCAGTTCGAATTCCTCTACCTGTCAGGTCTCTACTGGCTGGACCTCACCTGGCCTGGGGTCTAATCGCTGACTGTACGTGATGAATACAGGCTCTTCTTTGATTCCTCTCAGAGTATAAAAAATCATCTCCCGTCTATAAGAAAGTTATGAATTACTCCATGTCTGAGCCCTTAGATAGCTGCTAGGTATGATAAAGTGGACTCCTTGAGAAGACAACATGAATGACCTTTGCAGTTTAACAACTCTCCTTTATCATCCGTGCTCTGGTGCTTGACAGGCGACCCTTACTGTGTACTGAACTAGAAGATGTTGTCCTTTCCATGTTTATAACTCAAATAAGCAGCTGTTTATGCAGTCGTGGAAGGTCGGGGCTTTTATACCATGTTTCGGATGATAGGAGACAAAACGAACGACAGCTGACGCAACCACCCCCCCCCCCACCCTAGCTATATCAACAGCAGAGAGTAAAGTATGTTCGTGTCTGTGAATGCACAAGACTGACAGCAAACGATAACGTAATGTGAACATTTCTTATTCTGTATATTACGTTTATATTCTCCCATTACCACCATGACATTGAAGGACGTATGGCTGAACTCTTAGCCTTTTCCACAATGGATGAATAGTCTTCCCGTCTTCGCGCTATTTCCCATGCATAGAAACGCATCCTGGGTTCGGCTGACCTGTTTTAAAACTGCTAAGTCTGCCAATAAGTCTATTTGACGATAATGTCCTTCAAAGAGCATTATCTAAAGCCAAGAACGCCTTCTGATGCTTTTAGAAGCCCCAGCCGACAATTTGCCTCTAAGTGTCGACGTAAAATTACAAAAGAGCAGCGCCTCCAATAGCCCTCCGAGGGCGGCATCTTTCTCTTCATCTGGTAAAACTCATTACAGTGCCTGGCAGTTTATAGAAAACCACGGAAGTGAAGTTAGAACTCCCGACAATGAGCCGCGCGACATGAAACGGTCAGATTTGATTAGGAGGAAGAACTTTCCGATGGGAAACTCTAACAGTACAGGTTAGGGAAAAAACTGATTGGTTGAGTTGAGAACTGAGTTTTGTTGAGAAACGCAGTGTTGTTACAATTGTTACAACCTCGGCCAAATTGATTTGGGAGGTATGGGACCAACATAAAAAGGATGGAGCAGCAATGCGGCCACAGATGGAGAAGAAACGTCACAGGTTTGTATTGACGTATCCAGGGTTGCAACTCAAACGGTATCTTTGGATTCTATTAGATTTGTTTTAATCTTGTATAAGAAAGTAAGTTGCCGGAAGAGCTTATTAAAACCTGTAGGCAGAGCTGTAAATCGACGGGAATGTTTCCTGCCGTTAAGGATGATCTGCAGGAGGGCTGAGATTTATGTCTCGTGAAATTACAACTAAAAGGGTTCCTATTATTTTAGCAAGCTGTGTGACATCGAACCTGTCATATGGAGAACGTGTTGTTCACTGAGATAGAATATCAAACTTGTGAACCTACTTTCCCCACGATCTACTAAGTGTACTAAGTGTATGAAGCGCACTTTTGGGTCCAATTTGCCCGTGTCTTTACGGGCCATTCACTGATGGTCACGTTTTCTTGTGACCCGTTGTCAGAAATTGTGCACTTCCAGGAACAGTGATATTTTATCATCAAACTTGTCCACCGCAGCAAGCGGGTAGAGAGAGAACCTGCCAGAACGTAACGGTTCAACTCCTCCTAAAGTCTATGTGTGCAGTTCTGGATTACATTTTACATATTTTAAAAGCAAATGAGGCACGCAGCTCAATCTTTTAAGCCGCGTGAATGCTGACTAAAGTGAAAAGTGAGGGAGAGAACGTCTCGATACGTAGAGAGAATGTTGAATTTTATTTGACGACGTTCCCCTCGTGCTAGTGAAGTCTCTACTTGACTAATTACTACGCTGGATATGAAGAGAATATTTTCCAGGGAAGTTTGGCCACCATCTGGTTTCTTTATGTGGCCGGCGCAGTTAGGAAATACGACTTCCCACGGACTGACTTCTGGCCAATTATTACGTTCGCCAAGAAGGTTATGTTTTCGGTAGCGTGTGTGTGTGTGTTTGTGTTTGTGTGTGTGTGTGTGTGTGTGTGTGTGTGTGTGTGTGTGTGTGTGCGTGTGTGTGTGTGTGTGTATGCGTGTGTGTGTGTGTGTGTATGCGCGCGTGTGTGGGTGTGTGTATTAGCAGCATAATTCCAGAAGGCTTGAATAGATTGTATTCATATTTGGTATGTGGCTAGGTCTTGATGAGACCTTCAGATTGTTAGATTTTAGGCCCCCTAGTTCAAACCATGTTTGCTTAATTCTACTCTGCGTACACCCATAGAAAAGCCTTGTGGAGGCTAGCGCTAGTGAAACTCAGCATATATATAAGTCATTTCCTGGATCAAACCACAGTCGTGTGTATTAGCACCTTCCGAAGTGGTTAGATTACTTCCTGGAAATGGCCATTAAATATCGTGAGGCGGCGACTTACGTAAGGCATGTGGGCGTTTAGTTGATTGAACGAGGAATAAGAAGGACTCTTACTTCCTTAATGTTTGTGTTCTGCAAAGATAGCAGCTTTAGACCGAACAGTTATTTCTTTGTCTTGATCATTAGCGTTAGGAATGTTGACCATATATGGCTTGAAGTGGCACTACAGGGCGCAGTTCTGGAACTAATGTTGTCGTGATTCGGCAATCTAGCAACCTCTCGTGTCCATTCCCGTACGCTCTGTGTAACAGCGTCTTTAGATCCCCCATTTGATGCTTTTGCTTCTCTGATGACAATCTCCGCGTTCAACACATCTTCTACGGTAATTTTCCGCCACAAAGTGATCATAATAGACCTCGGAAAGAGTTCCACAGAAGTACTGTTTCCCGAAACAACCTGTAATCTTCCGGGAAGGCTGTAATCTTCCAGGAAATCATCTCCGGTTGATTGATGAGGTTCCTAACTTAGTTGGAGGAACTCCATTCCGCGCTGACTCATGCTTGTTAAAGATCAGCCCGGCTCTTCTTGTGTTATCGCAGATTGGGGAGGCTTTCCGCGAGATGCAGTTAGATCCGTGTTGATATGACGCGAGCTCTGCCCCTTTCACCGGTAGCTGACCTGGGGTGGCTGCGATGGGAAAACGATTCTAATAGCCGTTCAATATGCAGCGAGAGTAGCCTTTGATAAGGGCGTTAGTGTCGGGAATTAACGATGAGAATTGCTTGGCATTTACGTCCCTCCGCTGCTAAGTAATGGAGCATTGCTGCACTTGTTGCGGCGGAGGAGTGGGGGGGGGGGCTGTTGTTTGATTGTAGACGTCCCTCTGGGGCCTTTTAGGAAGCTGAAGAGTCTGAATGATCCGCCATGAAAATTCTTCACGGGGAGAGGCAAGTTCTTGAGCACTGAAAATTTGTCTCGCCTTTTACGCCGTGGAATTCTTAACGTCGTATCTTAATTGGTCAGCCTGTATAATCGGTATACAGTTTCGCAGGTATGCGGCGGGCGGCTGGCTATGTGACTCCGAAAGAGCTGCAAGAGCTTAACCATCCATATCCAACTCTCGCTGCTGTTTTAAACTTATTATTGAAGAGGTGCTCACGGTATTTGATGGCAATAGAGAAAAAAAACATTGCACATGAAATACGTCAAGCTCACAGCTGGTGAGACTTGAGGGCCCTAACATTTTACAGTCATGTGGAAACAATAAAACAAATCACACACCTTGTTCTTAAATACACAACCGAACAAACTTTATCTTCCGTCGTTTCGGGTGTCTTCCGGCTATACATTCCGCACGGTTTAATGAAATCTTTTACTACTCCTTATGGCAACACAGGGAACTCTACTGCTCCTCTGCTCATTATTAAAGGCAGCTAAAATATTGCCGTAACGAAGGGAGATATATTCGATTGTGCAACCAAGAACCCCGGTTAGTTCGTTTTAATGATAATGAGGATACAACTTCCCACTCTCAGTTAGAGCTTCAAGAACAATTAGCTTAATCACCATTCACTTCCTCACCTCATATCACCTATCCCTTTGGCTTAATGACACTTTTATTGTATTCTATGAGGAATCATTATTTTGCAAAACACGTGTGCGGTTTTGGGTCGCATTTTAACAGGTCGGAATGTAAATTTCACAACATTGTTTCTTTGCAAATTCGTGTTTCTATATTCCTTCTAAAGATCGTGTCTACTCCAGTTTTTCTTCACCTGTACGGTGGTATGAAATAGTCAGGGAATGCATTAACATTTCACGGCAATAACAGCGTTCCCACCCACTCCGAACGCTATCTCAAGAAAGCCTCTCTGTGCCATTCTAAATCCGCTGAGATAAGAGCCGTCGCGGCCGGCAGGACAATGGACGTAATTGGATGGAAACAGGCAGTTTATAACCCGGCTAAACCCCGATTACGGACGATGTGAGAGGAAGCTGCCGCAGCGGGTCGCGCCCCGTGAGCGGCCGGGGAGGGGCGTAATGGCGCCCGGCGACCACACCGGGACCTGCCGGCGCCGGGACCAAATGTCACGTCAACAACACCCGGCATGAAAGCGCGATGGAACCTTTTAAACAGCCAGGATGTAAAAGTCGAGTCCGTCTGGGCATGAAAGCTAGCGTGATGGAATCTCCTAAACCGCCCGGACCTTGAGTCACCCTGGACTGAGCCGCACCGAAGCTTTTAAGCAGGAGTGATAAATTGCGGATAAACGACATGGGACCTTTTAAACAGCTGTGATGGACGACGGATCTGTGGGTTTACGGGTTATAAGTACAAACAGTCTGCAGCAGGCTGGAATGACTTTCCGTATGAGTCAGCTAATAGTTATGGTCCCATTTCCAATCCGGGGCCCGGCCGGGCTGTTTGAGAAACTACTTACTGTTTGAGAAAACGAAAATTAAAAAAAGACATATTAATATATATATATCAAGAAAATACACAATATATGGTTAGGATCATTTTCTAACATTTTGTGTCTTTTGTTGTCTTTTATATCATTTCTTTCTTTCCCGCAAGGTGCCCGGCCGGGCCCCGGATTGGTAAATGGGACCGTAGCATTAAGGCGATGTTCGCCCGGCATGCCTTACAGTTAGGACAACGGGAGACATTCTACATGTGCATGATACAAGGAAGGAGTAACAGGTTAATGAATAGATGTGTATTCGATGCGTTCTAGCAGCAGAAGTTCGATAACCTAGCTGCTATAGTTTACATGTGTGACCATACGTAGTCCGTTCTGGGACAGTTAATCATGGCCGGAATGCTCGATAAGAAAGGGTGTTCTCACGTCATAGAAACTCATGGAGGCAACGTCGTTCTGTGCTACATGAGAAGTAGATAAATTTATCTCACATCTCACAAACCTGAGTACAGAGAACCGTTCTGATACCGCCTAAGGCCTGTCTGTGCTTCTGCCAGCCGTAATGTCCGCTACCCTTTGGGCTGTTAAGAGTGTAATTTAACGCCAGTAAAACACGTAGATTGGAGGCAGAATAAGGCTCGGTACTGAAGAACAGTATAACTTCCGTATCGTCACATTTATGGCAGGGAATTCGGGATAGTTGTGATGATAGCCTCTTCTTTATTACCGAAAATTAGTTGTTCATTAGGCTTTCCCATTATGATACTAGGTACGTATAAAGCGCTAAATAGGTATAAAACGCTATTGTTGGTTGCCGTCCCATTCAAGGGCATGAACAGACTATAATATTATTTAAGAGTTTCTGTGCACTTACAATTTATAACCGCAATTGGAAGACGAAGACACTATATATGGCGATGTACGTACGCCATATTTCAGAGACGTAAATGATGAGGTATATTTTAAGACAAATCAACTGGATAGAATTCGGAGATTACTTTCGGAAGTAATATCCAAATCTTTTCCAGTTGTAGAGATTGAATTGTCGTAAAAACATTGTTTACCTGGATTTCTAACCTTCATAAACGTAACGAGGTATGTTGTGTCATCAATGACGTCACAGTAGTGACGTCATTCTACGGCTCGATTCCGAAGATCTGTGCTGCCTGCCGTTTGGAGATGGACAGCAGGCCAGGGTAGCCAATTGTCTCTCTTGTTGCAATGGATACATCGTGCGGAAGTTTATGCGTTTTCTTCAGCACGTGGAACCAGTCTTGCCATTGCATCCGCAGCTTGGTGCAGAACACGCGATCCACGATGAAGGCCTCGGACCATTTGGACTGTTCCACCAACAGGTCGTCTCCATCAGCTCCTGAACCAGAGCCGGCATCACAGTACGCCGCTACGGCAGTAACGACATGCTTGAAGTTACGGACTTCTTGCGTGAAATCCGGGCCTTCCTTTGCCACTTGTTCCCATAGCGAACGGTTAAAGTGTTCGTACAGTTCGTAATCAACGTTACTCCAGTTTCTGTGCCTCTCTTCCAGACCTTTAAGTGAAGAAGCGAACTTTTCGGGGTAAGATTTAAGATTTCGCGGCTTCAGGTCGTACAGGATGTCTTTAGTGGTCCAACACATGCGCCGACGGAACATCACGAGAGACTCGTTCAGATGTTCCAAGATCAGGACGAAGTCAAGTTCTCTGTCGACTTTCCCTACAAACTCCTTCGCGCTGTTCTTACGCCCCGACAGGCCCAGCGGGAACCCAAGGTCAAACGCCATGAAGTTCTTTGTGAAGGAGTGCGGGAGTCTGTGGTTTCTGCTGATGACGTAAGGAGCCTCGTACCTGTCCGGATCTTTAAGGAACGCGCCGAGGGGGTCGGGGTGGCGGATCCCATACTCGTACTTGATCTTGTACCAGTTGAAGACGGACTTGATCTGCGCCAGAGGATGACGTAACACCGTGACGTATGCAGTGTTGTCCGGCATGAGTCCCTCCATGAGAGGCCTGTTGTACACGGTGTGGTCAACCACCAGGTTGAACCTGCCGTCTGCCGAGGGGATGTAGTCCTCCACCTTTAATCAACAAATCAATCGATTAATCAAACAATCAATCAATCAATCAATCAATCAAGCAAGCAAGCAAGCAAGCAAGCAAGCGAGCAAGCAGGCAAACAGGCAAGCAAGCAATTAACCAGCTAATCAATCGATAGATCAACCAACCAACAAGCCAACCATGCAACAGACAAACAGATTTAGCAGTCCTTTGCATCACCATCACGAACGCAATATTCTGAATTGAGACGATATTGAGATTTCAGTCGTATCTACAAGTTTACGAAATTTCTCTTTATGCACAACACAGGTTTTTGTCTCAAGCCTTCGCAATTCAGAGCTGATTGCCACAATGAGCCCCCAAGAAGACCAAGACATCAACATAAATCGAAACATTATCATGGCAAAAGATATTAAACAGTAAGTTTGTCCCACCTTGATGAGGTTTGGCCAGCCGAGGTCGCTCTTGTGGTTCCTGGGCAGCATGAAGGTCAGGTTGTGTTGGAAGCCGAACCGCTGCAGGATGCAGGTGACGGTGGTGGACCCGGCTTTGTGGACCTTGATAAACACGACATTCGTGCGGGGGGAACATCTTCCTGTGGAGGAAAATTTAGAAAGCCATATTTATCTACAAATGTCACTTTCAGTATGAATCTTTACACAAATTCAAAAATAACAATGAAACAAGGACCACTACAGCGTTCAGGTGGAATGATAGCCGTTACATGTTTTTATTTTTGCTTGGTATAATGCTTTGCATAGGATAAAAGTGGTCTGATGAAGAACAGATTTGTAATAACGAAGAGTCCAGGTACCTGACTTTATCGAAAAAGCTTAGAAAAACAAACACATCTCCCCACAGAGCCATAGTCGGTGACTGTGCGTTTTTTTTCGTAAAAACGTCGATCATTCTGAATATAAAAAAAGACGTCCCCCCAAAAGTTCCACGCCTTGAGAAATATTCTTCTCTTAAACCTTACCCGGTAAAAGTATCGAACTTTTCCGATGTGGCGTCGGTTGGTTCTGCACCTTCTGTTCCAGATTTTGTACAAGTGGGGTGTTTTGTCCAGAAACACTTCTGTGCTGTGCTGAACCCCCTACATGACGTGTGAGAAAGGTTTCCTGAACAGAGTTGCCGCTATCAACTGCCGAAGAATGGGACGAATAGTCTGGTCTGTTCTTCGCTCGAATCCTAAACCCAGACAAGCAAAGGAAATGTTAGATATCTCTTATGACCGAAGACAAAACCTGGTACGAATGCCACATACTAAGTAAAAGGTAAAGTTGATGGTAGTCTCATAGCCTTTCTGGGGCCATAGGGGCAGTGAGTTGTTATCAGCTGTGTCTATGTAGTATGTGACAGTATTGGAAGTCGACGCCTATCTTTGTCCTTCCATTACCCCAACCGAAGCCAGGTACCTATCTGGGTGGAGTGAGGGAAGTGTCTTTCCTAAAGGCATCGGTGACATGTCAGAGGATTCAAACCCAGGAGCTCCTGGTTCTGGGCCAAACACCCAATCGTTACGCTAATACGACTCCAATACACCAGTACTGGCAAAGTAATATCACATTTACACGAGGAACGTCGTGGTTTTCCGGGCGTCTTGCGGCCTCACGTCAGTCCCCACCCGTTCCCTCATCACCGCGACCCGGTACAGAACGACCCCGCAGCTCAGACACGACAGCAGCAGGAACAACGTCACACAGGTCCGGAGCGACCACCTCGGGCCAGGGGCTGGCATCACGGCCCGGGCTTTCATCAGGAAAACGCTTCAACCCTGACGACTCCAAAAGATACACAAAACGACTGCTCCGGCGATTCAATGCAAAGCGATTTCATTGTCGACATTCCTGTAGGTTCATTGGCAACGGGTGCCCCCGAAGTTCATGAACTTCTGTCTTGAATCCACCACAAGTGCAAATGTGGTTGTAAAAATGAATGAAAACCTTCCGATATCGCGGTCCCAAATGTGCTATTATAATCCGCGCAGACTTTTATAAACTACACCCTGGGATTTGTAGGGCTTCCTCAGGGGGACCACTTTAGCACCCGCCAAACAACCCGTATGTTCTATGGGTATTGTTGCATTCACGGATATCATGTTTAGGTGTGTCCTTCACGGCATGGCATTGTCTCCGCTTTGTTTGAGGACATCAAATATTAACGAGATTAGCCACAGCTACCTTTCCACTTTTGTTTGGCTTTTGACCATGTTTTAGAGGGTTTGTTCGATTGAAAAATGACCTGTTGCTCGTAATAACCGTCATCGCGCACTCTTGGCACGCAATGGGTCAAGGGAGAGGAGGCAGGGGGGGATATCGGCGGAAGTCGCTACCAAGGACATCGAGATTGGAGAAGGGGGAACACCTACTGACTTGTGTGCATGTAGAAAGGCCGTCAACTATAATTGCTCCTCTTCTGTTTCTAAACGCAGCCAGAAGTAACACAGAACACCACAAGTCAACTGAATCCTCATAAAATGTCGATGACTTCATTTTCTCTTTTAATCTATCTCCCTCCTCCTTTCTCTCCTACGCTCTCTCCTTCCTTCGTTTTCCTTCTTTTTTCTCCTCTGATCTCTTCTCTCTTTCATTCATTTTTGTCTCCCTCTTTCCTTCTCTCTTTCCTCCCCTGATCTCTCTCCTCTCTTTCCTTCATTTTCCTTGTCTCCTTTTTTTTCCTTCTCTCTCCCCCTCTCCTTCGCCCTGTCTCATTGTTAGCTCTTGTTTGCTTCCATCTGTAGCTGTGACTGTTACCGTTATCCTAGCCTGGGGCGATCCTCCGTCAGAAACGGCATCAATCGCAAAAATTTAGATAACGCGGTGTTAACGTATAGCCTCCCTGTGGCCAAACGGATTAATTACTTATAAGATGTGCATCTTTAGGGAGTAATTAAAGATGTGGAACTCCCAGGAAATGCCATTAATGTGTGCATTACTTAGCGGATTAATGAGTTGCGCACACCTTGCAATTAAGTTTAGACGTGAAAAATGTCCACGTTTGCAAGTTGTACATTACTTGTAAGCCGAACGATCTCTCAACACTGCAGACGCATCGTTTGTAGTGAACAAAATATCTTGATCGCGTTTAGCCTCCTGAAAGGCTATTCTTCCATTGACCAAAGATGGGATAGCCACAGTAAAGATGGCATTTAGTCATGGCATGAAGGACTGATTAATGGTAACTTAAAACCAACAAATAATGGGATGGGGGCGACTGTCTTAGTTATTTTAGAAATCTTTGAGTCTCATCTTCCAATATCATTAAGCATGCTTAAAAATCTAATTTAGTGCAGTGACTGTTCATGTTCAATATTCCAGAACATTCTCGTCGTGTTTTTTACCGTCTTGATTGATCGATCGATTCTCTGCGTGAGTTTACAGAAGCCATTATAACGGAGGCCTCTGGAGGATGTAACGGGGATGTGTACGGCTACTATACTCGACAGGATTCCAGTATCGCGATGTCTGCTATGGTTGATAGACAACCGCTGCTTTGTACCATTTCCACCAGACGGCGATCCCGGAGCGACCGTTGAGGGATCCGGACCAAACTTGGATTTGCATGACCCTTGGTTTTATGAACGAAATCTAATGCATGATGTAAAGCACGATTTGAAAAACCAGAAAGCCACAAACCTAAAGATTCATTCTTTGCATGTGATACTCATTGTGCGATCTGCCAAATTTGTGGTCGCTTACTGGTCGCAGCCTCTAGAGTTCCTTTTGAGGATGTAATGGGGATGTGTACGGCTACTCGGGAGGATTCCAGTATCGCGATATCTGCTGTGGTTGATAGACGTACTAGACAACCGCTGCTTTCACAGATGCACTGTGACTATTTCCACTAAACGGCAAATCCTGAGCAACGGTTGACGGACCAAAGTTGGATTTGCGTGACCCTTGGTCTTATAAATGGAATCTAATGCACGATGTAAAGTATGATTTAAAAGACAACAAAACCACAAACCGTTTTTAAAAATATTTCTTTGTAAATTAAATGTGTTGTGCGACCCGTTAAATTTGTGGTCGCTCATTGGTCACACCGTCATTTTGTCTTCTGCAGATCTAGACGACTTCTTGGTGACCCGAGTTTATCATCTGCATAAGAAGGATCCGGGGTTTCACTCCGATATTAAACTGTGTAGAATACACCGCTATGTGTTTGTCGCTGACTTTGACAGTGTTTCATGGGAAAACAAATGATAAGACTCTAGTGTTACTTTTAAAACCGCCATCGCGTCATCTGCAGACGACTTCTTGATGACTGAGTTTATCAGCTGCACAAGAAGGACCAGGGGTTCCCTCTGACAATAAACAGTGTAGAATACACTTCTATGTGGCTGTAGCTGACTAGAAAAGTGTTTCAAGCGGAAACAAATGACGAGTGTGCCGCGCTGTTATTCATCAGCACAGCGGATCCTTCATACTCACACATTAGACGTCTCTATCATGCACTGCGCCAGGACGTTCATGTATGGTCCTGTGACAGCCCGTCATTATAAATGTGAATAACGGTTTCTTCAACCAAACATGTGTTCATGTGCCAGTCTAACAACCACCTGTCACTTTCAAACAGTTTAATTGTGTCCCTAATCCTAATCTTCGTACATGAATAGTCCTCTTATAGCCCGTCATGATATGTGAATAATGGTGTATTCAACCATACATGTGCTCATGACTACTGTGCCAGCCTGACACATGTCTCAGGCGTCACTTTCTAACAGTTTAATGATGTCCCTAATCCTAATCCATATAGGACCTTCGTGCATGCATGGTCCTCCTACAGCTTGCCCGTCATATGTGAATAATGGTCTCTTCAACCATACGTGTGTTCATGACCACTGTCCCAGTCTTACACATGTCTAAGGCGTCACTTTCTAACAGTTTGATTTCGTTCCTAATCCGAATCCAGACAAGTTCTCTTGACATTCAAAGACACAATTGGAATATTGAACTACGTCATACGGAGTCATTTTATGCTAGTGCTGACCTATTCCCACTATAGCCTGTTTCAAGAACTTTCATTTACATCAACTGAAAACTCGGTGAGTAAAAGAATCATACATGTAAAAGAGTGGGAAGGAAATGATAATTGGGGATATGGATAGAAATACAGAGACTAAGCCTATGGATTAAGACAAATTTTAAACGCAAATGAAAATTGAATAAAATTGTACGTCAAGAGACAATGAGTGCCGCCTGAAGCCAATATAGCTCCTGTCTACCTACACTGCAGCCGACCCAGCTCCACGCTCCCGAAGTTCCGTCACTTGCTCTGTATTTATTAAGGGAGTTTATTTGACAAGCAGGAGATTGGTGCGAGCGATAGGGCAGACTTCTCCACTATTAATCACGGCAGCAGCTTTCACCGCACAGCAGAACGATTTGTTAGGGGCGTCTGGGGTCGCAAAATCCAATATACAACGATCAGAACAGAGAATTACGTGTCTTAGACTTAAGAACTTCGAGGTTGATGAATTCGTCTTAAAGTGTTTTAAAGAGAAAAGGAAATGGAGCAGGGCGCCGGCGGCATCTGTGACATAATCCACGGAACAGCGTCTGCGCCGCCTCCCAGCCAGGTGGTACGGTAGATAGCATTGGTCGCCACGCAGGGTCTTAGTCCTATGGTCCTCCCATTTCCTATCAGGACTCACAAATGACTCCAGGAGTCGATGAATAGAAACTTTCAGGAAAAAAGAAGGCCAAAGACTCGGTTATTCCTTTACAAGCCCGTCCACCTTTATAAAAAAGCAGCCTGATAGGAACGTTGTTATATCCTATTAACGACAAGACGTTCTTGTGACTAATAAGTGTTCGGTATCACATGTATTTCAGTGTTGAATAAAAAAAACTTTTTGCAACACTACCGAGAGTTTTCTTCAACGGACGTTTCGATAACCGTCTGGCACCTTAAGCTTCCTCGGGGCAATTCTGACTGATTCACTTCGCACTGAAGCTGAATAAAACACTTTGTTGTATACAAATAGTCTCATTTTTCAGTGACTTACCAACCTGATGAAACTACTCATGGATGCATATAAGTTTTATCTATGGCTGTACATATTCTACCTGTTTGGCTAAATGTTGCTATTTTTCAGCCAGCTTAGTTAGACAGGTGGAGACTACCGATGTGCGGAGAATTCGTCCATCATGTCTGCATGAAGGGTGTCATAAAATTGTCCATTCTGTCCAGATGAGATTGGAGATGAACTTCACTTTATCATTGATTGTTGATAAACGCTGAAAGCACATGTGTTTTTTTCTCAGCATTCGTTTTAGGTTTTGGCAGCTTGATGGAGTTTGTTGTTGTTGATTGTGTTTGATACCGACTGTTCTTTGACTGGAAGTTGAGTAGGTTGTACAGGGTTTTGAGATTGTATATTAGGTTGAAGACGAATATCACTTTTTGATTGTATGTCCCAAATATTTTGTGTAATTCACTATACACAATGCTATCATCTTATATACAAGGATCTATCTCAATGGACGTGAATAGCAAATTTAAGTACAGATTGACATTTGACAACTCCTGCATGGTATAGGAAAATGTATTAAAGAATGTCTGGACGATAGAAATTCCTCTAATGATTATAAAAGACCATTCCTATCCTATACTACACCCTCTTTTATTGTGTAGATTAGCCTTATGGAACTGTAGTTATGTACCAATAGATGCTATACTTTGCACCTTGTACAATTGTTGTGCAATAAAGTTATCATTATAATAGAGCCGAACTTCGAGCACATGAAAGAACACGCTTCACGTATCGAGTAAAGAGTAGGGATCCTTCCCGCTGTGAGTGGATCAAACCGTGGAGGTTATTTTATACAGGTTATTATATAACTCATGTATACTACATTAACTTTCTTGATCAAACCTTACAGTCTGGGCCGGGTTGACATCAAGGAAAAAGTCTGCTTTGTCAATTCTTTCCACAAATGTGGTAAATCTGAATAAATAAAAGGTTGTACAAGGTTTTGAGATCGTATATGTTGTTTTCATACTCTCGGGCGTTTGCTCGGTACAGAGGAAGGAGAGTCATCCGTCATGTGCAGCTAATCCGGCGGCAGAAATGGCAATGACCCGCCTGACAACTCCGGTTAGGCCACGCTGGCGGATTTTATGGATGACATCCGCGCGCATCGATTTCCGCAGGTCTGAAAAGAACCGTGCTCCCTCGAAACTACGGGCAGAGATTCGCGACAAAGACGTCAATCGAAAATGCATTAATGACAAAAAAAGCAACCGCAAAATGAGCGAATATGTAAAATAATATGATATGTAAAATGACTGGAGTTTATGGATGACATCCGTGCGAGCATCGATTTTCGCAGGTCTGAAAAGAACCGTGCTCCCTCGAAACTACGGGCAGAGATTCGCGACAAAGACGTCAATCGAAAATGCATTAATGACAAAAAAAGCAACCGCAAAATGAGCGAATATGTAAAATAATATGATATATAAAATGACTGGAGTTTATGGATGACATCCGTGCGAGCATCGATTTTCGCAGGTCTGAAAAGAATCGTGCTCCCTCGAAACTACGGGCAGAGATTTGCGACAAAGGCGTCAATCGAAAATGATTAAAAAAGTAACCCCAAAATGAAATATTGTGTGAAATATTCGTAACCAATATAGCCTACCTCCTAGTAGAAGAATACCGTCTATACACTGTCAGATACATATATAGAAGCTGATGTGATACACCAAAGGGCGGATATACCGGCTATATATATAACGATACAAAATTACGGATTCGTTGCCTTTTTTACAATTCTTTTATTAGTTCCATTATTTTGCAACTTTTGATATAATGACTCCAAAATTCTGGCATTTTTATCTTGCCCATCTCTCTCTTTTCTATCCCCTGTTGCACCACAAGTTGTAGCGTGTCCAAAAGAAGTCAGCCTGTCCTGATTAATGCACGCTCCGTACACAACTCGGCACGGAGCGGGGCCCCGCAGCTATAGCTTCCACCTCATTAGTATTTATGATATTTCCGAGTCAAGAGCAATCAAGATATGAGAGTCCTGGGAAAACAGAGTCCCGGGCTGTATTGATTAAAGTCGAAGTGAAGCGGAACTAAATGAACGGCGGGCGTGCCCGGTCATCCGGGAGATGAGATGGGCGGCGATGCATACACAATATCCGGCAAAGGTCAGGGGTACTTATTCCACCACAAACACGCAAACCGTCCGCACGGGATGGAGCGGGTATTTCACCCTGGAGGAGTGGAGTACTGTTTCTCTTTCTCTCTCACCCGGGGGAAATGAAGTATTGTTCCTGTCTGCCTGTCTCTCTGTCTCTATCACCCTCTCTTTTTCTTCTCTTCTTTTCTATTCTATCTCACCCGGGGGAAATTAATTATTGTTCTTGTCTCTCTGTCTCTGTCTCTGTCTCTCTGTCTCTGTCTCTCTCTCTCTCCCCTCTCTCTGTCTCTGTCTCTCTCTCTGTCTCTGTCTCTCTCTCTCTCCCCTCTCTCTTTCCCCTCTCTCTCTGTCTCCGTCTCTCTCTCTCCCCTCTCTCTCGCCTCTCTCTCTCTCTCTGTCTCGCTCTCTGTCTCTGTCTCTCTCTCTCTCCCTTCTATCTCTCTGTCTCTCTCCCCTCTCTCTCGCCTCTCTCTCTCTCTCTCTCGCTCTCTCCACCTTTAGTACATTTCAGTAGATAATAGGGCATTTTCACGTGGAATTAAACCCATCACCTACAGTTGACATTTTCAAAGAATACTGATATTGTCAGAAAGAGAGAACTCTGAGGTACAATCAGGCCAATTATAAAGGAAATCCTATCACTGAGATTTCCTCAATAACCGGGCGCGCAAGGCATATCAACTCGGCCAACAGAACACAACAAAGGTCAATCTGCGGCAAAGGGGCGCATCACATTCAAGTCAAAAGAATACCCCGAAGTAAGGTTCGAGCCCCAAATCAATTTTCGCCAATATCTCATCACTTTTTATTCTTTTCAGCCATGTTAGTATCTAATGTCATTTCGTAGTAGATTATGAGATTTGTGAACCCAAGCTGGGACCCCAGAAACCCGTGCATCACCTTTTTGCCGAGGGGACTACCACGGACAATTGGTGTGTGCACCGTTGATATGTCCTTGCTGAATAGTTCGATTGCCATGCTCAGATGAAAAGAAAAAGTATCCATACATGAATATCGGACCAAGTAAATGCCACAGTTCCACAATCCATGTAGACCTTTGTAATAGCAACAGACTAGTTGGTCATCCCTGGCTGTGCGTGCTGAAGAGCTAAACCAATAAATGAAATCAAAAACATTTAAGATAACTATATGTATAACACGCAGTTAGTTATTAGTGTTGTACCATTAGACAACATTTTGTCTACATACTCACTTTTACTAGAATGGCTTTAAAGTATTATGACCTTTTCACTACTATGGATTATTAACTTAAATACAGATCAATGTTAAATAAAATGTTAACAGTATTTTAGAATATCTCAATGAGTGTTAGTTGTTACCATTATACAAGTAAGTTATAATTGTGTAAAATATTTGTAACTGTATGTACATTTTTTAATAACAATCTTTGTTTAAACATTGCCATTGTCACTCAGACACACCCTTGTATTAGGTAGATTAGCCCTTAGATACATGTATATATATATAGAACTGTAGTTATGTACAAGCCATACTTTATACAACTGTTGCGCAATACATTTATCCATTGTTCTGCGAAGCCGCTACATGGAACATGTTACGAAATAAACACCATTGTTATCGCATAAAGCAGATTAGTGCTGCAAATTGCGCGGCAGTGATCGAGCTCCAGCAAAGAGCGGACTTCCCTCGCGTCGCTCCGGTCTAACAGCCCCATCAGTCACGGGTAGAGACGCTAGACGTTCCGCCATGGTGCGTCGATGAACGCTAGACGTCCCGCGAGGCAACCTTAGTACTCAGACAGCAGGAGCTAATTGATTCACTAGCATCCACCTTATCTTGACTTTGTCTGAATTTTTCCCTATTAGGCTTTTAAAAATTTATCTTCACTTTATTTACATATTAATTCATAGTTTTAGGTTTAAACCTGGTGAATCTCAGATCTTACTCTTATCACTCCTATCACAGACGAAAGATGGTAGCTGTTACCTGAAGTGCTTGACCGTTTCCCAAAATCTATCCGGTTGCTTGAGTAACTGTTTTCTTGAGTAGCTGTTACCGCTATGATGAATATAGTCCGGCGGGCTGGGTGCCTGCTCTACCCCCCCCCCCCCCCCCCTTCCCGCCTGTATGCTACATGAAGCGTCTGACCGATTCAAAACTATATCCGGTAACTGTTTTCTTGAGTAACTGTTACCGCCATGATGAATTCTGTCCTGCGGCCTGGGTGCCAGCTAACACCCCCCCCCCCCCCTCCTGAGGTGATGCATGAAGTTATCACAGTAGACATCGTGAGGTCGGTGTCTCCATGTTAGCCCTGGGTCCTGATACTAAGAGAGCGCCATCAACTTCCGTGGGCCACGCCAATGTGATGTGCTGCTTCTCTGATTGAGAAGAATAAGATAACCCTCACCATACGTTGATGAAAGTTAGACATCCAGGTAATAAGATACGCCAAAAATTGTTACTCAAGCAACTGGACAAAATTTTGTAGGGCGTATTGGCGTATCGTATTAAACGTACATCATTGTCAATATGGTCATAGTATCGCATCATAATGCTTTGTCTTCCTACAGCTGTTATACAATTATCGTCAATGTGATTGTGGATCTGAATTAAGTCAAATTCAAAGTTCTACCGTCCATCAATGTTCAAAATGCATTGTTTTAAACGTTGCCTAACCTGGTATGTTACCTGTTGCTGGTTGCCTGTGATTGTATTTGGATCTATGCCAGGGTGACTGTTTCTTTTTGTAGTTTAATTTTGCTCCATCAATTTCCTATAAAACCAACAGAGAGCAAAAAAGCTAATTAGTATGATCTGACACGGATTTCTACGTGAGCGTCCTTCGCTTTCATTGCCAAGTCTCCCTCAGAGGGTAATTAACCAACCTGCGCTAGAAATTTTCTCCAACGTTGATCGATCCTTTCTTCCAGGGGGACTTAAGAGATCAGCCAGGCACAAATAAGTCAGGATCTGACGTTAGATCCTGCGTGATTCATAGGGCAAGTTGACGGGCACCTGGTTCCTAGATCGATGTGGCAAAAGTAGCGCTATCAGGCAGGGGATCAACGGTCAATGGCTGAAACTTTACCGTGGGGAGAAGAAACTGTCTTTAGACACTGCCAATAGTCTTAACTTCAAATAGTCTAAATTTAAAAAAAATCACCTGTGAGGTTTATACATTATGTATATATATCCACCTCTCTCTCTCTCTCTCTCTCTCTCTCTCTCTCTCTCTCTCTCTCTCTCTCTCTCTCTCTATCTTTCTCTCTCTCTCAGTGTGTATCATGCATATTTAAATTCATATAAATTTAGAGTGAGAGTGATAGAGATAGAGGCACATGGAAGACACATACCACTAACAGTACCAAGGCGTTAGATCGTGCGTGATTCATGTAAGTGAGGTCGATGCCGCCAAAAGTAGCGCTATCAGGCAGAGGATCAACGGTCCATGGCCGAACCTCTACCGTGGGGAAGAACTATGGTTAGACACTGCAAATAGTCTAAACTTCAAACCTCACAGGTGAGGTTTATATATATATATGTATATATCCACCTCTCTCTCTCTCAATTTGTATTATACATATTCATGTAGATTTAGTCTTAGATTGACAGAGAGAGAGGCAGAGGCCGACACACACTTCTAACAGTGCCAAGGATAGGGGCAGACTATACATATACAGAGCCTGTTCACGGGCCCCTGGTTCCTGCAGGGATCTGGCAGATCGATGTGGCAAAAGTAGCGCTATCAGACAGGGGATCAACGGTCAATGGCTGAAACTTTACCGTGGGGAGAAGAAACTGTCTTTAGACACTGCCAATAGTCTTAACTTCAAATAGTCTAAATTTTAAAAAATCACCTGTGAGGTTTATATACATGTGTATATATCCACCCCTCTCTCTCTTAATTTGTATTATACATAGTCGTATAGATTTAGAGTGAGGGTGACAGAGAGAGAGGCGGATGGAAGACACACACTACTGACAGTACCAAGGATATGTATGTAAAGTTATACATATATAGTCAAGATCTGCCGTTAGATAGTTCACGTGTACCTGGTTTCTGCTGGGTGAGATAGATGGCGCCAAAAGTAGCGCTATCAGGCAAGGGATAAGTGGTCAATACTCCAACCTCTGCCATAAGAGGACATTATCCTTAGACATGGCAACAGTATAAACTTCAAATAGCCTTAGCTTCAAAACTCACCGAGCGAGAGACTTGATATATACTATCAGTACTAAAATGATGGAGACAGGTGTATAAAAAATACGTATTGTGTGTGAATGTGATATATATGCATGTGTATGTGTATGTATGTGTGTATGTGTGTGTGTGTGTGTGTGTGTGTGTGTCGGCGTGTGTGTGTGTGTGTGTGCGTGTGTCTGCGTGTGTGTGCTTGTCTCACCTTCGACATGGCAAGAAGAATTGACACCTTGCAATTGAAATTTAATGTACCGGCTAGGTCTCCCTATTCGTCGTAGGTATGAACGAAATAATAGGCTCTACCACGGTTTAGTTAGATGTACCTAAAACAAACTCCATCATGCCCCTGAACCAACACATGTCATGAGTTACGGTCCGTCTTCAGCGTTACAACTATTCTTATACTCTGCAAGAACCTCACAGACAGAAGGGTCGGCTTTGGTTGGAAATGGAAAAAGAAAGTGGACATGCATCTCGATCTATTCCCAATGTAAAGAGAGTCATTCTCCCTCTGGCTCTGGCAAACCTTATCATGTACTGGATATAAAAGCTCAGCGTACTGGGAAAATTCCCTTGAGCGTCTTCGGTAAGTGCAATGGACGGTAAAGAGCGACGAATTCAAGGTCATGGGTGACGTTGCAGTGTGCAATCGATATCACCAATACTTAGCATTTCCATCTGGCTCACTTACGTGACGTGTTTAAGGTTCTGGAAACACTCTGTTTCTTTGCTTCTAAATTGGTTGGCTTCAATCGAAGGATACGAAAGGTGTTATGGTTGTCTAAAAACTCATTCGTGCCGTTAAATGCAAATATATCTCGCTTTAAGGGTATGTCTTGATTCATACCGGGGATCGGTCTATTCTCCCACTGCTCTTTCAATTGCTAGGTACAGTTGCTAGGTACAGTTGCTAGGTACAGTTGCTAGGTACAGTTGCTAGGTACAGTTGCTAGGTGCAACATACATGTATACCCCTGTATAGACAAGGAAGCAGTTCTGCTCTTTTTTAAAAAACGAATACAAAGAAAAATACCACCACGACGTTTAGTCTCTTTGTCAATAGCGTACATGCGAAGTAGCTAAAAACAGTAGATAATTCCGGTTATTCTTGTTGAGTAAGCCTATATACTTTCGACAGTAGATACATAAGTACATCATCAAGATAAAATCTGACTAAGAGATGTGCATATCCAAACGTTCTCCATTGATTTTCTATCGATAACGGTAAAGTAAGCTTTATGTATATTTTCATAATACTTAAAAAGATTAGCCGAGATTTGAACTCGATAACGGTAAAGTAAGCTTTATGTATATTTTCATAATACTTAAAAAGATTAGCCGAGATTTGAACTCGAACCTCTTGCACAGAAGCAGGATGGCGAACCACTAAACCTCACGTACACACGCATTATTTATGCGCCAACACAAAACAAAATCATTGTTACCAGCAGAACAGGCGCTGGTCGGTGCCCAAGCAGTCAGAACACAGATCAAGTCGAGATTACAGTGTAGCCAAGAAACAAGACGGATGGCGAACCGACCGGCAATTACCTTTTCAGCGCGGGGCGATACCGGCGGTATTTGTATGTGTATTTATTGACAATAAAGACAAGTCACAAAAATACAGCTGAACATACAACTTGTATACATAACATACAATAAAAATAATTACAATATACCTTAAAATACAGTACATAATAATACAGTACAAAGTCATAGGGATCAATAACAATTATGTAGATACATGTTTATCAATACATCGTCAAATTAAAACTTTGAGGGAAATGATCAAGTACAATTTACAATACAGTGGTGGGATAGATGGTTGATCGGAGGTAAACTTAAAACAAGCGCTGGTCGTTGTCCAAGCAGTCCTAACACAGATCAAGCCGAGATTACAGTGTAGCCAAGAAGTAAGACGGATGGCGAACCGACCGGCAATTAAATTTTCAGTGCGGGTCGATACCGGCGGCAGTTATTTAGCACGCCTGTCTCGTTACGGAGCGATTGGCTGGTGGCCTTGCAGTGAACTACAGCCGGGCTGGGATTAGATTATACTCCAGCTGCGACGTGTGGCTGGTCTCACACTTGTCAACACTGTTCTGTATAATACATGACGGTCAAGTTCAAGCTTTTGCTGTTAGAAACCAGAGCAAGCTAGCGCTGTTCTGTCTAATGTATGACGATTCAAGCCATGGACTTTCGTAATTTGTATGATTTTGTCTCTGATATGTAGTTTTGGAAATGTGTTTATTTTCTGTTATATACGTATATTTTGGTTACCGTACCTACGCCACGCTTGTTTGTATTTTTTGTGTAAAAATCGAATCAAAAGAACGTGAAAAAAATACACTGCCCTGTCGGATGTATGGATTACTGTTATAAACCAGAGCACGCTGCTAAGGGGCCCAAACCTACAGCTATTTTCTATGACATCAAAAGCTACCTACCACCAAAAACTAAAGACCGTAGCAAGTATAACACAAAAGATCCAAAAACGGGAAGCTCTGCTGCAGTACTAAGGATATCCACCAGAAGACTCAAATTTAAACCTGACCGTCGTCTTTCCAAGACGTACCCACCCACCAATATCATTACAATTCTTTCAGAGGTTCTTCGGTTATGCTTTCCACAAATAACTGGAAACACAACCACATAGACAGACACATACACACATGCACAGACACACCTAAAAAAATGCCTCAATCTTTCAAGAAGGTAAAAAGGAGGTACAAATAGGAATGGTACCAAAGTCGTAGGGTTGAGGTAAAAGGTGTCTTCGCCATTAAACATATATCTTAGCGTTTGTCGACAAGATTACTACTGCTTGAGGAATGACGCGACACTGCTTCATATACGTTTACTACAGTTTTACCCTAACTTTTATCCTGTAGATTTGATTCCGAAATGCAATTTTAGAATCGAGGGAGAAGTATTGAAAGCAACAGGTTTGATTGCTTAAGAAGTGTGAAACGTGATGCGTCTTCACCTCAGCTTACCTGATCAGGTCTGCATGACTTATGATGTAATCCGCCGTCATGTAAACTTAATGTCGTTCTACCTGTCCCATCATCGTTAAGGTGATGTTATATGCTTATAAACGTTCCCTGGGGCTACGAGCACATTGCAAACCACGGCAGGAGGAATTCTTTATGTTAATGGCCTATTCGTCAGTCGTCATCAGATATGCAGTGTTATCCAGCTGATGGTACTGACTTCAGTGTGACGTCATGCTCTGGACAGACCCACAGATCAGTGTGAAAGGGACATCGCAGATTATATGGCGTGTACTATACTTTGTTTGAGTGCTTTGGGCATTCAAGAACAGTTAAGCTAGACTGTATAATGAGACTTGGCTGTATGCGAGTTTCATATTAAGTCTTTTTGTGGACCGTGGCAGATATGGTGCTAATGGCTTGTTTCCTTCTTTGATTGCTACAACATAATTCAAGCCCCCCTCTCACTGGACCCCTGCACGCTGGCGGCGTCGCTCGTCCTAAACTGGATTTGTGTTACTTTTGATCTTGTGATATAACGGGAATATCATTCAAAACGTACAAGTATGACCCAAAGACAACGAAACACACAAAGCTATAAAATATTCGGTTTTTGTCGATGAAATTCGTTGAGTGTTTTGTCAATTCAATCGGCCGCTGCGACGCCGCCAGCGTGCCGCGGGCCCACTGAGGGGGGGGGGGGGGGCTTGAACACCGGGAAGACTAGCGATTACATCATACGACCTACCAACGGCCTGTCGGACTGCCCAAATGTTTGCAAGTTTAAGCAGGCAAAAAGCAAATGTATGATGATACATACACACTTATTGGTTACAGCATTTGCCTTCAGAAAAGGCTAAGCTCAGCGTCAAGACCTGCTGCTCTAGAGATCCTGATATTCCTGAGCAAACCGGCCTGGATAGTTGAGGGCGTGCCACGGACGTGATCAGAGTCTGATTTGCAGTCATTCAGAGTCAGATTTATGACCTTAGAGATGGCAGGAAAACCGTTATGTTTAAAACATCATATCCTATACATATATTCTATCTAAGTCGACAATATTGTTCTTCTGCGTTCACTATTACCATAGGATCTAAATAGTCAGCGATCTCATTCTGTGGCCACCACGGCATGTATATACACATGTTGGCAGACATAGACAAACTTAATAGTGATGTGTGGTACAGGTCCAGGACTTGCATAACATTATGACAGATAAGGGCTCCTGGAAAAGTAGTAGTAGGCGTAGGTTTAGTCCGGACAAACAGTCCGACATGATGATGATGAAGGTACCATTTGGTTTAATGCGGACAGGACGAATGTAACGAATCATATCCATTTATTCATTGACAATGTTTCAACCGGATTTTGCTCAGTGACTGTGTACACATGCTGGGAGACCTCAACAAACTTATATCATATGTGGTTCAGGTCCAGGACATTCTGAAAGATAGAGAGTCTTGGAGAAGTAGCAGTAGGAGTAGAAGTAGGTTTAGCCGGACAAAAAGTCTGACATGATGATGATGAAGGGATCGTTTCAATGTGCATTATGTTGACGGGACGAATCATATTCATTTATTCATTGACAATGTCTCAACCGGATTCTGCTCATTGACCGTGTAAAACCCGTTGCACCGTAACGGCTCATGTATGTTGTGTATCAGCTACCATGACGACCAAGTATCCTGTCCTACACAGCTCATCGGGGTCTTATAACGCCGGGAGGTCCCCCTGCCCTCTTGAGACGGAAGGATTATATTCTTCACGGTATGCGTCAAGGTTAAGGAATATTTTTCCACAACCTTCATTTGACCTTGAAGTTTTCGAAAAACAGCCAGTAACAAACCATCACGTGAGATTGCGTTGGTGAAACTTTGGAAGAGACGCACTTCTTAATCTTTTACAAGGTAGTTTTGAAGATTAGCAGTCTTCACGAAGGCATCAGCACTTTTGAAGTGCACTTCACCTTCAGGCTGTTAGAAATGAGGCCGAAGTAACCACATATAACAGATGCTACAGCCAACAGGCATGGATATACCCGGCTCTTAACGACCGGGAGATTTCACGGCCAGATGCTCCAAACCCCGGTTGGGTAAGGCTTCAGTTTTACGGCCCTTCTGAAGATTCCGTCAGGGCCAAACAGGCAGTAACTGACCACAGAGGAGCCCATTCAGATCGCTCCTCGCCCCGACTAATCCATCTGCAGTACAAACGACAGGACACTGACCTGAACTTGCACTTCCTCTCTTCTCACGGAAACTTTAATTCTACCCATGAGGCGGTACAGATTGCAGGGTAGGCAGGAATTTATCGGAGTATCTGATACGAAGAAGGCTCAATTTAAAAGTACGTCTTCATTAGCAATTCTTGTCTTTCCCCCCGACAGTCGCAGTGACACATTACAATTTTGTCTGCTCTCCTAATTGTTATCGAGTCGTCTGGCTGTCGATACTGAAGAAGTCTTTTGTCCATGTAATAAGTCCTAATTCGCCAGTATTACGGGGAGCCCGTGCTAAAAGATCGAACAGCCGTTGGCGCCACGGAATCCTCCCCAAGCTTTGGTCTGTAGACCGAGTGATTCGTCTATCGTCATACCTGCGGTTGTCTGGGTTTTTATAGTTTAAGCTGATGATTTTCATACATTTTCAGCATGATTCATTGATGAAAATATAGTCGAGCACCCTTCACAAAAATCCATATTGTAAATGCCACGAAAACCTCCCCAAGCTCTGGTGTGTAGACCGAGTGATTCGTCTATATTCATATTTGCGGTTGTCTGCATGGGCTTTTACAGTTTCAGCTGATGATTTTTTTTACAAATTTTCAGCATGAATTATTTGCGAAAATGTAGTAGCCTACCCTTCCTGATAAGGCAACTAGAAGAAGTCCAATTTTGCGTGAAAGCATGGTAAACAAATATCCGGCGTATAGTAAACGCCGCGGAAACCTACCCAAGCTCTGGTCTGCCGACCGAGTGATTCGTCTATATTCATACTTGCGGTTGTCTGGGTTTTTACAGTTTCAGCTGATTATTCTTATACATTTTCAGCATGAGCTATTGATGAAAATGTAGACGTGCACCCTTCTATCTATTAATTTATTTATTTACTTTATCAAACTTGTAAATGCCCTTGCTCCTTTATGAATACCTTGTGCTCTTTATCTAACTCTAAGCATATGGCTCACTGAAACATTTGAACGCACGCTTGTACGAAACATCTCGAGATGTTTCATATATATATGTTGACACAACTTTTATGATTTAAAACGAATCTGTGATGTTTCCGTTTCTTAAGTTTTAAATCTAAGCATGTATGATATTTTAATTAATGAACCATCGGCATAGTAGCTACTGTTTTCGTGCAACACTTTGCCTAATATGGAGAGTCCCCACGCAATCCAGGCTTTGGCTGTGATTTGGGAGCAGCTGTACAAATTGTAGAAATGAATAAAGCAATATTCTACTTATACAATTTCAACGCAAATGTCTGAGATCAATTCTTGGCAATTCATGGCGAGACCATGTTACAAATGAAGAGCTTATGCGAAGAGCAAAAGTCCCCCCTCTTAGCACAATTGTAGTGAAAAGAAGATTAACTTTTGCCGGACATGCGTGGAGGTTACCCGAGCACAGAACGATTAGAATTGCCAACACCTGGAAACCGAAAGGCACTCGTCCGAGAGGACGGCCTAAGGTCACTCTCAGGCGAACACTGCAAAACGACGGGAAGAAGCTGGGACTACATTCACGGGAGGAAATGGCAGTAGAGGCACAAGACCGCAACCTATGGAGGAGAAGTATCCGAAGCCAAGTTGACGTATGCAACAAAGTTGCGGGAGGATCTAAGGTCTAAGGTACTGTGAAAACGTCCGGCCGCCACAACACCCAACTGCGCACTATGACGATGTGCTAAGTACTGATATACAACCCGAGGAATTCAAATAACTTTAACCACTAACTACAACAGACACCAAAGGTTACATTTACATCAGGTGTCACTGATGGCATTTTCTGACTGATCCTGTGAAACAAAGTTTGACAGAAACGTGCTTGAAAAGGTTACATGCGCTGATCCGAAGACACGGCTTATTTACGGTTAATGTTACCCCCAGGAGTTGGTATCATTACCCGCAATAATGTCACAATATGTTTGTTATCACCTTTGACGAGGAGGGTGTCTTTTATGGTGGTTGCCTGGAAGGTTAATAGAATCAAAATGTTATGAGTTTCTTGTTGTAAATTTTCGTGAAGGAGAGTTATTGCCTTCAAAAAGAAATGATGGGATTTTGGAAAACGTTTAAGTTCATATTTTCTTAGACTCTTAGAAAGTGTCTAAGCCATTTGTAATGAAAATGAAAGTTGAGGCCCACTAAGTTTGTACAGTGCGCGACAGCAAATGCCAGGTGATATAAAGGAAATGGTTTTTCAGATAACATAAACATTGAAGATGATGCACGGTGAAGTGTAGGAGTCAGCATCGTGTCGATGGCATGCCACGAATGTAGATTACTGCCGTTGCCGCCAAACGAACAGCTAAAAGTTTTGTGTTCTTAATTTTGAACTTCTTTCTGGTTGTTATTTGATTCCAAACACATCAATCCTAGGTTGATAAGTCTGATACTTAAAGGCATGACCTTTTTTGTGTGAGCTGGTATTAGATATTTATTAGTCAGTACGTCCACCAGTTTATTAGTCATTTTGTACATCATGCATAGTCCGGACATTTTCCTTCTCTCTTCGAGTGACATCCACTGCAGATCTGTTTTCATTTTGTTAAAAGTTTCGGCTCCGCGAGTTAGGTAACTTATCCATGAGTTAGACCTTCTTCAACACAGGAAGTCTGGAATAGTATTGTATATATTGTTGTATTATTCAAATCCCCCCGTGCCCAATGTAGGCATGTTGTCGCTTAATCTTATATCCTCGCGTTGAGATTACATCCATGGTTTAATACAAGTAGACAATGACAGAGCTTAGAGAACATCAAATATGATGTCACAATTCATCAATCAAATTCCCGGGTATCAAAGCCTCCACGCCAGTTCCTATCTATCACAATATCCGTCTTGACGCAGAACTATGAATGAGTTGTTCCAAAATTCATATTCTTTCATCTAAAATTCTATTAAAATAATGGTGATAAAAACAACAGCCACGCAGTACAATTCAGAGGTAATGAAGTGGTAAAGATGCATCAATAGAATTTTCCAGTCAACATTTACACAGAGCGCGCCCACGGATATCGGGGGAAACGTCGTTATTTCGGTATGTCGATTCGGGTTACATCTGTTGTGTTTGTGCTTCATAATTGAAACCAGGGACTGAAAGGCGCGGCGTGTGCACTATGAAATGTTCTATGACCTTTTGAGACGTCTTGTGACGCTTTGAGACGTCCTGTGACGCAATGACACGATTTGTGGTGTTCTGTGACGTGCTATAACGCTGTGACGCGTTGCGTGGCGCTATGACGCATTCCATTGCGCCATGAGACGTCCTGTGATGTTATGACGCGTTCTGGGTCACTATGACTCGCCCTGTGACGTTATGACGCGTTGCATAGCGCTATGAAACGTCCCGTGACGCTATGACACCTTATGGGTCACTGTGAGACGGTATGAGGCATTGCATAGCGCTATGAGACATCCTGTGACGTTATGACGCGTTATGGGTCACTATGAGCCGCCCCGTGACGCTAGCTATGACCAGTGACGCAGCGCCACGAGACGCCCTGTGACGCTATGATGCGTTGTATAGCGCTACAAGGCCCATTATTATTATCTAATCTTCAAAGTTATTCTGACTGGTTCTTTCATTTGCACTTTGGGTTGGATAAGTATCTTCGTAAAAACTTCTGCAACATGTTTCCACCGACATTGGATGAGCTTCTACCGTATCGAAAGAGACAGCCGATAGAATCCTTTAACAAATTCTCTTATCAGCAAGTCTCACTGGACCGCAGGACAGGGCATGAAACCGAACGGACGGGTTTCATTCATCACTCTCCAGCCTCCCATTCTGCAGACTATCTCGCAGAGAAATGACCAAATATCTTCCTCTTCGCGGCAATCATCATGTTAAAGCCACCATTACTGCTACACAATAGGCCCGGCCTTTCAACCCATACATGTTCGTACGGAGTGCTTTATTGAAAGCAAACTTTTCAGCAGAGTTTGGTGCAATCCGTCAAAGAACGCGCGGAGAAAAGAGTCATATCCATGGCGGGGTTGTAATCTGCACCCTTGCATCGCAGCAGGTGTATATCAGAGCGGCCTTATGTGATGTTTGACGGTCCAGATCTTCATTTTAGATAGAACTGAAGAAAGATTGGGTCTCACAAAGGTGATCCCGCGCCAGGTTGCCTCATATTTTCCCCGTTTCGCGTCTGTTTGAGAACAGCAGGTGGGTTACAATGATGCTTTAATGGTGTCTTGTGCTGAACCCGCGCCAACAATCGCGTTTGAAGGGCTGGCATCGCCTGGGAGGGGGGAGGAATGGCACATCAATCTCAACCTGCTCATGAATCAGGATGTAAGGCAGCCCGGCGTGCAGCACTCAGACGATACAGACTCATACAGAAAGGGATAAGAATGTAGAATCCGTCATAGATAAAAAGTAAAATATCCCAGACGTCTTGATAAGACGCATAGGGATGGCGCCCATCTCCAACTTGTAGCCCTTGGGCCACACATTTGTGAAAGTCACCAAGCCGGGGGCTAGTCCGCTGGTAATGATGGTTGTTTAACTTTCACACTCTTTTTCCAAATGCTGAGTGCTAAGCAGAGAAAGCAGTATGTACCATTTTTTGAGTCTTTGGAATGTCCCGGCAGGGTTTCTAACTCACGACCTACCGTGTGCAAGGCGAACACTCTACCCATTAGGCTATTGCACCGGTTATCCGTCATAGATATACACACGTCGTATAATCTTGGTGACGTTGTTATTTGTCATCTTAGTTCAAAACTGTAAGATTTCATGACGCCACGACATTAAGTTGATTGCACAGAGGGAGTCTAGGGGCAGGGCCTGGTCTGGGGGGATGGTTGGTCGATGTTTGGTCGAAAGGCCTTGGTCATTGGGAGGGCCTCGCGTCATTCTAACCTTTAGTCTGCTAAGGCACCCGTTTTGCACCAAAATTGTATTGGGTACTAGGTTAAACAGCAGGGAGACGGTTAATGCTGTTCGACAGTGTGTTGCATTGTTTCTGGATAGAGGCGTGTCCCGACTGTACATGTTCATTAAATGACCTAAAACCCATTAAATAAAAGGTACACAGTAAAAACAGAAATAAAGGCAAGTACATAGCAGTAGTAATATACCCAATGAGTGCAGGAAGTGACCATAGAGCTCTAGGATGAGCGGAAAAATGAAAGAAAGGCAGCGTCACAGATGAGATCCACACATGAACAGCTTCAGGATTTTCATAGAAACCCCGGATGGACGCTTGACCTGCAGTATGTCGAAGTGACGTCACAGAATCCGCCCCACGGTTTAGAATCAGAGCCTTCCAGCCAGGCGCCAGTAAACGCGCCGTTTTCCAATTTAGGTTCCCGAAGCTCGGCCGACTTATCGGATTGACCCGACCAGCCGTTTCTGAGCGGCGGTTACTAAGCCCCTTCAAGGTCAAGTTTGATAAAAGCTCAAGGTCAGAATGTCGCGCGCCGGTAACCTGATCAGGGGTTATCAAATATGCCGCATTCAGCCGCGCGCGGACCGGGTCAGGCGCGGCAGGGGGCGCGCGGGTACCTGTGAGTGCCCGGCTGATATTATGAGGCCAGACGGGCTGCAGGTTAGGCTACACCAAGTAATTTTTATGGATGACGTCCGCGCGCGCATTGATTTTTGTCTGTTCCCAGAAAAAAAACAAGAAATTCCGCTTCCTGTAACTATGATCAAAGAGTTACGACAGTGCTGCAAATCTAAAGAAACAGGACAGGACAACAACTGCTGTTCAACTTCAACTGACATGATTTATTCAAATTATTTCTTTTTCATGATGAATAAAAGAATTGTTAGTTGTTACACTGTGTTCTCTCATTCAATTTGTGTCCTAACATGTGTCGTCGACTATTATATTTCAAATCTAGGCATCTTGTTTTTTTCGGCCCTTCTTGTTTTTTTTTCGCGCTCTCGCATTAGATTTAGGGTCTCCAAAGGACGTCATCCATAAAAATTACTTGGTGTAGCCTTATGGATGACATCCACGCGCGCATTGATTTTACCTGGGTTACAGAAGGACATTCTCACCCCTCTGATTTACATTTATTGGCGAAGATTTGCCGCAATATTGTCAATCATGCCAACTTGCCTGATTCATTTAAGTCGTTTATATTCTTGTCGATTAGCATTACTTTTGTTTTTCCTTGCAGAAAATATCCAGACTATATGTTTCAGTTATACTATGTTGACCCCTGACTTCTCCCGCTCACATTGAAGTTCACTTCATTTGATTTTGTATAATGTACCAATTGTTTAAGTTATTGTTATCTATATTTTATTCAATTTCCTATGTATGAATGAATGAATGAATGAATGAATGAATGAATGAATGAATGAATGAATGAATGAACGTTTATTTCCGTGTCCTGCGACAAAAGTCGCCCAGCCCATACGGGCTTATAAGACACCATACATAAGAATACATAAACTTGAGAAATGTAGGAGGTACAGTAGTAAATAATGATAATCAGAAATAAATCATAATAATAGCAGTACTGAGTAACAAAATGATATGAGCATAATAAAGTGGAAACACAAATAGGGACACACCTGGTACAATGATTCAATTCAAGAAAGCAGGTGGTAAATGAACATAAATTAAATTCAGGTCAAAAGTTGTTGAAGGTAACACACGTATATCAACTCAGTATATAACAGTCAAAACAGTATATGTAAGTGGGCTCCAGGTAGAATAGTGTTCTCTATGTTACACCAATGGAGATCTTACTAAAACAAAGAAACAAACAAACAAAATCAGAAAGTCGTTACATCAACAACATCAGCAACATAAATATGAGTGAATATGTCGCATATTTTGAAACAGGGCAACCAATCTGCTAACAGAAAAAGTATTAATATATGTCATACCAATTGTGCTAACACAAAAACGAGTTATGGACCGATATGAGATCTAATCTATAGTATAAAAATCAAAGTTGTTCTGTGAATTGATTTATTTCAACAACCTTGATCACACACAAGGGCCAGTCATCTCAAAGACGGTTTCAAGCACTATCGATTATTCGGTAAGTCGTCGTGTTTCCCTCCAAAATCCCCCTCGCAATTTCCTCCAGTCAAGATTGGCAAAAATGTATCTGAGCCGAAGCGTCCTCTGGACGTGAGGGTCAGCTCGCTAAGCCTACCGGAACATCGGCTAGCTGCAGCCGCGGCGGGTCGAACACCGCTGCAGGCGGGCCGTCTGTCATCTCTGTTCTACTGTCGGTTCTACTGCCGGATCGGGGCCGTCCTTCACCTCTAAACAGTCGGAGGCGCATCTTTATTACCTTAAACTGCCAGTGAAATGAGATATGAATGAATGAATGAATTCTATTGCTCGACAATTGTACATGGCACAATGTATGGCAACAATAACAAGGCAATCAATACTATACTAAGCTAGTCTATTCTATACTGAGAGCTATAATTACAAGAATATGGACATAAATGGCGCACTGATATATCAAATGTTTCTATCTGTTACAATACATTCTCTCTTTTGTGAAGCGCTACATATGTATTGGCCTAAATACTTAGATATGGTGTCGGGGCATGACATGAGTAGATTAAAAATGTCTGTGTTTGCCTTTGGCAAGGGTTTGCTGGATTTACATGTGATCGTATCCATCAACTTTTGTCTATCTACAGTATATGCGGGGCATTTCATTAGGAAATGATATTCGTCTTCAACGCTATTTTGACATGAAGGACATCGTCTCTGGTTGGCTGGTATATTATGATATCGGCCTTTTTCTATTTCTAAGCAGTGAGAACTGATATTCTTCCTTCATTCACGTAAAAATTCGGTCTCTTCTAAAAACATCTAATAGTGTGTAATATAATCAAACTCAAATATCTAAATCAAATGTCTACGGTTTGCTCTAAGGTGGGAAAATATAGCATCGGGTCGAAACGTCACAATGGAGGAGTCCTTTCTATGACGTCACGACCCGTTGCTAATTTTCCCCTCGAGCACACAATTGATTTAAAGATTACTAAGATGTTACAAGAAAATACCAACTTTTCACGTGAATGGTAGAGAAAATTTCATCTTACTGACCCTTACACAACGCCACAGTTCCAGCACCAGAGGAGCACCGTGCGCTATAAAGGCCCTGGTCACATTTGTGGTACGATCGCAAACTGAGGGCATTCTTGGGGTAGCCGCGCATGCGCTGTTCAAAATGAAGCTGTCTTGATACCAAAAGGTTGTCTTAGATCCTTGTTTGATTAGGTTGGTTCTGGTGCAGCCTGCATGGACATTCTACGACATCAAAATGTACTACGGCCTAAGATGAATGTGACTGCGTCGTAACCTATGGCGACTCCTTCAGTGAGAGTCATGTTACAGACTCCAAAGCGCTCCTTTTGGGCAAAGACGAAATGTCGAGATCGTGACCTCCAGTGTTAGGACAGGAGCGACTGAGGCAACATACAATGATGCATGAGCAATCTGACTTCAGTGCATGATTGATGTGGCTCTTTCACAACCTTTGGCAACGTTTTGCACAGGGTGTCTCTGATGCAAACACTGTTTGTATTTCGCCGCCCGGAACTATGACAGGCTAAAAAGGTATGCTCTGATTTGCTCCCATTACAAATGTATACCTGTCAACATCACCAGAAAAGAATTATTATGGTATCTTTACCTTTACTACTTTACACAAAAAAGGCTTAACAAATTCCGTAACAACTCTGGCCGGAATATCAGCTTCTGTTTTTAGTGTGGTAGTGGTTCCAATTTGCAGTTCCGACTTGCATTCACGGTACAATGTATGTATGTTAGACTAGTCTTGAAGAGGGACTGAACTAACTAGTCTGTCATGCGCCCAGGATCGTATGCAGGTCATCGACATTCCGTGCAGTGAATGAAACCCTCGCAGTCTCGATGCCACTCTGCCTTTCATTAATCATGTCTGATCAGCACCAGAGCACGGTATGGAGACAAATTTCTGCTCCGCCACATTTTTCCTCCACGGGGTAGTGTACGCACGTGGGGTTAGGGTTAGGGTAGGGGTAAGCCTACACAGCGCGGCCACTACTCACCAAATCCGCTCAGACCACGTTTTGCTTGAACATGCCTCTCCCCACGAGTGTAGCACACTTCTCTTCCTTCAGGTATACTGGTAACCCCCAGTATACCATCGTATGATGATGATGGTAACCCCCATGCTGTGTTGGGGCAAATATTTGGCAGGGGCAGAAATTGGGCTTGACACCGGTGTGACAGAGTCGTCTCCTAGGGCCGGTTATTACCTTCACGAAGAAGGTCAATGTTTTCGGTAGCGTTTGAATGTATGTATGTGGTTAAGCAGCATAAGTCAGGAAGCTATGGATGGATTGCCATGAAACTTTCTATGTGGTCATATCATGCCCTGTAAAAGAAATGATTGGATTTGGGGCCCCCTGTCAGTTTGTCTAGGTACTGAAGCAGAACTTTTGTTTTTGATATCTCGTGCTGCGGTCACGATGTTTGGGTGGTGGATAGCTCTTACTGATCTTGTGCTCGGAAAGAAGTGACATAAGTTTGAACTCTGTTGTTTCTGTATGCAGGACGCGCCTAAGCCGACCGCTTCAGAACCTGGCAGATTTGGAGAGCCAGTTTGTCTAGGTATTGAAGCAGAACTTTTGTTTTTGATATCTCGTGCTACGGTCACGATGTTTGGGTGGTGGATAGCTCTTACTGATCTTGTGCTCGGAAAGAAGTGACATAAGTTTGAACTCTGTTGTTTCTGTATGCAGGACGCGCCTAAGCCGACCGCTTCAGAACCTGGCAGATTTGGAGAGCCAGTTTGTCTAGGTATTGAAGCAGAACTTTTGTTTTTGATATCTCGTGCTACGGTCACGATGTTTGGGTGGTGGATAGCTCTTACTGATCTTGTGCTCGGAAAGAAGTGACATAAGTTTGAACTCTGTTGTTTCTGTATGCAGGACGCGCCTAAGCCGACCGCTTCTGAACCTGGCAGATTTGGAGAGCCTCTCCAGCTGTCCTGTTCTACTCATTACCGCTGTAATCACTTAACCCTGGCCAGGTCGGGTTGGGCTGATCAGCGGCGTTATTGGCTCGGGCACCGCTGGCAGCTCTGCTCGGTGCAGCTGTACAGTTGGGGTATTTTTCTACGAAAAGCACATCAATCAATAATCGATCAACAAGCAACAATTTTCTTCGTACTATTGTGGTCCGGTTATGCAGTATATACCGGTACGTTCGGGTTAAAGTGTCGGCCAATATTTTTTGGGGGGTCAGAAAGTTGTTTTCTTTGTTTCCAAGTGAGCGTTTACAACGCTTCTCATTTCAGGCTTAATACAACAAAGTAAACAGAGATGGTAGACTTCACCCCCATTGCGAACCTTCCAATCGAACAGTTATTGTGTTTATTGGAACACACACAGATAGACAGACATACAGATAGACAGAAAGGCAAGCTCAATACAGTGGGGTGAATCAGTTTTCATTGGATTTTGAAATTACGTTCAAATACGATCAAAAATTAGCTTCATCAAAGTTGTTCCTCCTGTAGTCTATAGACAAGCTGATACTATACATGTACAGCGTCAAACAAGATTGGAAAAATCCAGTGATAGTATAGAAAAGAAGTGATGTAATTTTTAATAACCGTGTTGTCCCGTGTTTTTGCCCTGATTCGCTGCAGCTCCCCCCAGGCGTGGTGCCGACCGTCCATCACAATGACTGCAGTTCTGATGAATGTTTGCCCATTCCCCTCCATACACGACAGTTTATGAATACTAAAAAGGACATTTTCAGTGAACCTTACGGCAGTACACAGTAAAAATCGGCTTCTCCAAGCCAGATAGTTGTTGATGGCGTCGGGCACCCATAGCTCAGGGAAGCAGTGACTGGACATTCGATGTACGAATAACCCCGGGGTGGTTAGGAAATTGTCCGATCGAGCGCGCGCGCGTGTGTGTGTGTGTTATTGGATCATGTCAGAAGTTCGTTTTTCCCGGACAGTTTGTGTAGCCTCAGGGTGGTAAGGAAATTGTTTGATCGAACGGGGAGGGGGGTATTGCATCATGTCAGTATGTACTGGAACGTTTGTATTTCCTGGAGAAATATTAGTCCTCGGGGTAGTTAGGAAATTGTCTGACTGAAAGGGGAGGGGGTATTACATCATGTCAGAAGTTGGTCTTTCCTCCAAAGTTAGTCTTTCCTAGAGAAACATTAGTCTTCACAGCAGCCTATGTGACGAGCGTTAAAGTCAGCGTTGAACACGTGCTGTTCTCTGATTGCTACAACTGTACAGGGTGCCTACTGAAAACAAACATGCTCTTTGCTTTGATTGGTTACTCAGGGTTTGACTGGAATGGAACATTAGAATAGAAAATTAGAATTGAACATATTAATCGAACATTAGTTTAGAACATTAGAATAGAACATAGAATAGACATTTAGAACAGGTGTTCTGACGACTCTCGGTTACCAATCGATGGAGATAGGACGTTATCAGCACAAAAAGGCTGTGTGAAACCGGTGGTCGCGGAGCCTGATTTGGAGGCTAGAGAAGTACTTGTTATCTTTAAACAAAGCCCAGATGCGCGGGAAAGCCGCTCGTTGTCAGTGATTTAACGGTTATAGGCGCGCTCCGCCCAGAGAACCTGGCGATGGGGACGGCACCGCATGATAATGTCGCCCTTGTGGTCCGCTGACAAATGATACCTTTCACATTCCGCTGCGATCATACCAATGTGGGTGGTACCAGGTGTCCCAGCATTGTAAATATCACAGGACCTACCGTATATTCTGGGACATATATATCTTCATATCTCTATACATCATATATACGTGGTTGGCATATATAGAACTAGGAAGCTCAAATCAAATACTTTCAATAAGTATGTCAAGAAAGTACCACGAATCAACGATGAGAAATTCATCTTAAGTTTTATTGTTTTATCTGCTCACCAACAAACAAACTAAAAGTCGGCCCCTAACACATATCAGTGGTGGCAAGAAAGGCCAGGTGTAACCAACACTACCATTCCCTCAACACGGGGTGCTATGTTCTACATTAAAGGACATGTTGAAATATATGGGTGCCCATCATGTGTTATATCATAAGTTAAATGATATGTGAAAATAGAGGATCTATGGACACATCAAACGGGAAAAAAATCCCAGTCTACTTTACGTTTGATAGATTTGTGTTTGTCAGATCCCACCCTACACAATGGGTGTTATACCCGAAGGGCACGTGAAGACGTATAGATGTGCATTATGTATGGTACGCAAAAGGATGTATAGATATATATCGATACATAAAACAGCAGGAAAAAGCCGTCTTTTGTATGCCTGGCAGATTTGTGTATTCATCACCACCCTCCCTTAACGACGTGTATTATATCATACATGAAAGAGTGCATTGAGATGTATGACTATAGATTAGTATAGAGCTTAGTGTCTATATCTGCACGGTTGGGAAGAGATATTAATGGGAATATAAATTACAAACGAGCCCGAGGGGTAGGATAACATTTCATACGCGCATTAAGTGATACTTTATTTATCGTATAACGGTGTAAAGACGCCCTCAGACGGCCATACGTCACTGTCAGGTGCCCGGATGTTCGTGTTGGCGGGAGAAATAACGGCACCTCCGGGCCGTCCGTCTGACTGCGCCCTGACAGAGTACATTTTTATACCTCCATATCCAGATATTTATCGGCCGTGCCGCAGCATATCATACTTGCACGATCGAGGCTGACCGACCAGCAATATGATACCGCAAAGGGATTCTGGCAAGGACACAATAATGTCAACGTAATGGGGTAAAAACAAGGGACTGCTCCCAAAGCTCTTTGTTGATTGTGTTTTATTAGTTTATTTCGGCAGGATGTGTTGTTTCTGACTATGTGAACGATACTTTCATGACTCATGACGTATACTAAACACCAGATAAGTGTTGAGAGTTGAGTTTTATCTGGTCCCACAATAGGCCTCAACTGATGATATTATTCTTCCTGAGGTCTATGGACAGTTCAACATAAACCATCATCATCGTCATCATCAGCCTGTGGTCTAAACCCACCCACTTCATCTCTCCTGACCCGCCAAAGCTCCAAATAGATATTCTGACTCGCGGCACGCATCTGTGCAAAGTTGATGTGGGTACAACATGCAGGCAAACGAATCGAACAGTTCATAAATAACAGAAACGGCTGGGTTGCATAATACATAGACTATACCAGTGTTGATATCCATCCACACAGGTCAAACACTCATCCATTATTATGATACACATTAGAATAGAACATTAGAATAGAGCATTAGAATAGAGCATTAGAATAGAACATTAGAATAGAACATAAAGATGGAATATTAGAGTAGAACATCGAAATAGAACATTAGAGTAGAATATTAGAATATCCATCCACACTCATCCAAGATCTCCTATATCTGCAGGATAGCTGCCATTTCATGACGGATACCGAACCCCAGATAACGACCAGCCTGCATCACGGATAGAATCACCGTCATATGCAGGAGATGGACTGCCGCAGCATTGTTTTATGCAGCTTTTTGTCCGATAGCCGTGGAAATGCACATAACATAATGCGAAACGGCGTGTCAGGCCGTAATCATGGCCAGCTCCGAATAAGTAATAGGTCATATCATAAAGCATGCAGAGATGTACATGATATAGGTCACCAATGCCTCATGAACTGTGGGAGGTGTGAAATGAACATTACGTGGATGGTCGGTCTGTGCGCTGGCAGTTTATTTGTTGTCAAACAAGTACAACTGATAGGTGATGTCATAAGTGAAATAAACAATATAAGTTACATATTGCCGGAATATTTTCATGCACTAGGAGTGCAAAAAAGGCACACCGTGTTAGATTTAGATATGTAGGTATGACTCTCCGGACACGTTGGTTTATGTCGTCTGTTGCATACCAAGCAAACTAGCATATGCAAAGTACGCAAGTCACATTGTGTGACTATTTAATGGCATTGTGTGACAGTTCATGTAAAGAAAGTGCCTAGTGACCAAGGCCCTGACCCTTCTCTTACTTCTGTAAATATTTACTGTCGAATACCTCTTAGTCGTATGGTGCAGTTAGGAAGTCAGATTAACCCTTTTCTGGCATGTAAGCCCTCTGAGCAAACAGGAAAGCAAGGAACACGTTTCAAGGTCAAAATGCATAATTACCGAACACCCCAAGGTCAGAATGATATCGATTCGTGCCTTTGGCAAATCTAGTTATCTTTACTAATAAAACGCTTCCGTCAGGTTGGAAAGTTTGACCCGCAGCGTTCTAACTAAGCCTGACGGTCATTGCAATGTCGTATCTGATGTTTTCTAGTCATAACAGCAGGCGATGTGACTGCGGGGGATGTAATGCTCCGGATGATAACGGCATGTCATAAAAAGTCCCGGATGTTATTGCCGGCGATAAAATGTCCCGGATGTTACTGCAGGTAATATAATGCCCCGTTGCGTCACGTCGTTAGGGATGAATCCAATAGGGCGAATCAGATGCGCCGAGTGAGAGGAAAGATAATTAAGTACCAGGATTGATCACAGCGCAAACGGGACGCAGTAGGAGTGACAAATTGCTCCCGAGTTTCTGCGTATTGAGTTTATTGGAGGAAGGCAAACGCTCGTTTTCCTTTGCTTGTTAATATCTTATCTTTTCATACTATATTCTGAGCCATAACCGCAATGTCTCCTCTGCTCACAGGAATCGTAAACAACGAGCAATCTGCACGGTACCATGAAGGGCCACGTAAATCGTTTCGATACAGAGCTGTCTGCCTGGAGATACTCTTTTCTTTAAATTCTATTAGTCGGATTTACATGTAGCCAATCATCTAGATTACCAGGGATAGTGTTTGAGTTGGTAACTGCCAGGTTTGGATCATAGCAAAGCGGAATGTTCCCAAACTCTTATCGTTGGCGTGATGAATTCTTTATCGTGCTTGAGATGTTTGTCTGTCCTTAATGACAAACACAAGGTCTCTGGGTTAACGTCTTCGAAAGACTGCTGCCTTTCCATTGGCATTCTCATCAGCCCACCAAACCTGTGCGCCAAGACTGAAGCCTCAGACTGGCAGGTCCGGAGCCAGAACTGCTAACCGCTACACCACAGGACGTCGCGCTACCTACATACTGTCCCCCGGGGGCGTAGTCTGTTCATGAGAGGAAAGATGAGATAAAAACTGGTACTGTTTTATTGCTGCCATAAATTAAGGCACGGTGAAAACCCAGGTGGCCGTTTGAAGTAGCAAGCGACAGATTAACACCCAGGGGTTCTGCTCATTCCGTAATTGCCTCGCAAATTTGTAAGGTATTATACCCGGTTTTAGTGGGCTGTAAAAGTACGAGGAAGTTGCTTTAATTTGCACTTCTAAAGCCATCGCAGAGCAGTATCTTACCGTTGGACATAGTGCTAATAAACTAACCAGTCCACAACTTTTAGTGCGACCATGTAAGTGCCACTATATTTATATTTCATCATTAAGGCGGCTGTACGCTACTCTAAAAGCCGCCCGGTTAGTCCCAGGTTCAGGTAATTTGCCGTGAGTCACTTTATAGCACTAACTTCCGAACGACGTTGTGCATCTAAAAGCCTTAAAGGATAAGATCGGTATATGCAAGAAAATGCACCATAATCCCTCCTTCAATCTGCGCTCATGGACCTACCTTTATCCACCCGGGAAGGGGGACGATATCAGCTTCTAACCAGCTTTGAACCGTTGCTTACGTCACACTTCCATAAGGCTAAGTGATCTGAGTAATCAGGTCATCTATTATCCTGCGGAAGACCAGAGAATTGGTATAAAAAATGCATTTCTTTGTTGGAAGTAGTTGATTTTTCTATATCGTCATATGCCAACACACGGCCAGATGAATATTCATGGTAGTACGATAAACCAGTAATCTAAGTCAGGCAACAGAAAACACGGGACATGGGATACTGACAGAGCAATTAAAACGCCGCCTTTGTGCCGAAAAAGAAGTTAAACAGACCCACGTTTTAATACAGCCATGAATTTTCATTCACCTACACTTCGGCAGCGGCAAAGAAACAACCCTGTCTGAAGCAATACGGGTGTCGTGCAAATTACACTGTAGAAGCAATTTTCCAGGGGTCTCTGTGGATATCTTTGCGTTTAGTGAAACAAAAGTAATATTTTCACCTTACAATCGCAGAGGGAGCGTTCGTACAGCCCACTCATTAATCAAAAAGTAGACGTACATCCTACTCATTGATCAAAAGAGTGTGGCGTTAAGGTGTTTTGTCTTCATTGATTCTCAAATCTTGACTTTCCCCGAAGAGTGCTTTGTTTTATTCTGATTTCTTTATCCATGCAATGGCTTATCAAAGTGACTGCATTGACCAGCTAACACGTGGCTTTTTGAAATGACGTGAAATCAGAGGTGTGATTTCTCGCATTGCCACGTGTAGGGACATCAGATCTAGATCCGAGTCAATCAAAGACGTCAATATATAGATAAACCGATGACTTGTGGTGGTTGTTTATTGTCGCGGTAGGATTGATTCTAGAATGTTCGACCTGTTCCAGTCTGGTTAACTCGTCCCACATGTGCATACCCGTGTGTTAAGAACACCTTAGGGGGCTAGTGTCTGTCTCCAAGAGTTGTTCTACGGCGTTTCATGGTGAGCGTGTTCTTACTATCAGACAGGACCTATGACTTCAAAAGTCTTCAGTAATCTCCGGATGATATTTTTATGACAATGATCTTTCGACGATCTTCAAGGTCATTTTTCCATGATCTCAAGGTCGTTTGCACGATCAGCCGGGTCTGCATCTTCATTCACTGCCTGTCATCTGAGGCCCGGAGACCATTTTACTTGATACTCTGATCAGTTTGTAATGCTTTGGTCCCATTTCCGGTCGGGCTGTTTGTGAAAACGAAAAATATAAAATTCATATGAAGAAAATACACAATTTATGGTAAGGGGTAATTTTGTAAAGGTTTTGTGTCTTTTTGTTGTCTTTCATATCATGTGTTTCGTTCTCACAAGCTGCCCGGCCGGCCGGGGCTCTGCTTTGGAAATGGGACTAAAGCATAACGCACCCTCCATTGCTTTTCATCCGATTGCCACAGACTGTGCTGCCTTCTGGCTATAAGCTTTCTGCTTTCAAACGTCGATTTAAACTCTGCGCTACGCGTAACCCATAACAAGTTACAATAAACTCCTGGTACATTCACCAGAGTGAAACGACTTCCCTAAACTGTGAATGGAGTCGTCTACTCCTGGCAACGCCGTGTCCTGAAGTAGTCGATGGCAGTGAAACCTGAAGCAGACGCCATCAGTTACGGTACGACAAGGCGTAAAACGCACATGGAGAGAGCTCATGAGGCCACCGACGGTGTTTGGGGAAATAAGTTTCATCCTCTACATTAAATCATATGAAATACACGTCGAGAAGCGTTCAGACGCGACACGATACGCTGTCTGCGCTGTTGCTAATGATCCATTTTGAAAACAAATCCCCTGGAAGCTAGTGTGTAGACATAGCATCCTGGGGCTGACGCGCACAAATTGCAATGAAACCAAACTAGTTATATGTTTAAGAAAGCGTATGGAGGAAGCAGTGGTATTAAGAAAACTCCATGTGGCAGAACAAAAGTCCTAAAATCTGGGCTTCTAAGGAAAGCCGTTAATACCTGCCACCTATCGCTAATGAACGGGGTCCGTCTTAAGACATAAGGACGATACACAGTTAAGGAAACCATTCCAATACTATCTCTTCCAACAGGCATACGTCTTCGGCATGAGCCATCTTAAGTGGGCCCCGAAGAAGGAATCGTCTTAAGTCTGTAATTACTTCTTGTAGGAACTTTCTCTCCACGCTGGAGTAAGATCCATTCATCACCCAGCGTGCGGCTGGCACAGATTGCGTGTGTAATACCGCGGATATTAATGTGAGTGTTGTTAATGAACGCTGAAGCGGGGATATTAACCAGGTGCGACGCCGCTGGGGAAATCCTCATCCCTCATCCGAGGTGACGACGGTCCCGGCACAGCGTGGTTCGCGCGTTTTATCATCCTGTTCTCACCCCCGAGCTGCGATGTCCCGCGGTTTTACACCAGGTGTTACATGCGGTCTTAGCACTCAAGGAGCCCCTTTGGCAAGCTCGGCGAGTCGAGCGGTTGAGGGGCTTAGTGAAAAGTTTGTTTATTCATGAGAGGCTTAAATCGGCATGCAGGCCGCTTTTCATTGAGTTCATGAGGTAAGGGGCAGATAATATATAACAGAGATACAGATTACATCATAAAACGTTCTAATAACTCTATAAACATATGTCATAACTTGTGCATGGTACAAAAAATATAGTAGAGCGAAAACCGTGACTTTTTCCAATGGGTACGGAGGCAGCCCACACGAAAGTACAATCAGTACTGATATACAAACATAGATAAAAGCACATTATACTGTAAGTCCCCAAAAACGCCTAACTCGTGCTAGGGAGACAACAGTCAAGCCTCTGTCTGACATAAAGCCTGTTTGAGTAGCGGCTTCCCGCAAGGGGCCCCGAGGAAAACAACATTTGTACAGAACTAATTCCGTAATTAATCATCATGTTTGTACAGGGGTGCTTAAGGTTGTGTTCGACTGTTTTGCTAATGTTCATTAGCAGGTTGTGAAGATTTAATGGAAAAGGGGATAAAGAAAGAACATTACGTGTTTCTGGCATGGGGTAAAGGTACTTCATTGGGAATTGATCCCAAAACCTTTGGTTTAAGGTGTAATTGCTCTGCCTCTTCTTACAAAACAGAGACAACAGGAATGGTCGCGGATCATGTACGACAAGTCCAATGTAAGTTCTTGTTAGATCGCAAGAGGAAATTATTTGTCTTCCTACTTCCAGCTCTATTGAGATTACACCAATGCAATGGCCTAGGGGGTTCGAACATAGGCTGGGTCATACCAAAGCAAGCTCGACTGCGAACTGTAGCTCGCTAGTTGTTTTTTTTTCTTTCTTTTTTTTCACTGATGCCCGGAATTATCTCCAAATCAAATGAATCTGTGTAGAACTGTAACAGTCGGACCACTTCACCTCAGCACGACGTCTCCCCATCTATAACAACAGATATTCTCCCAGACGCGCTCGTCTTGCTGACAGGTAATACCAGATACGCGCACCGTTAGCTTCTGTGATTGATGATCGCATTACGCACAAGTTTTTACGTTCGACCTGAACTCCCAGCATGGCGTTCTTAATATCATCCCCCCGCGTGTAAGACAAGGGCATTCATCAACACTGAGGGAGAAGGAACCGCCGGGGGTGGGAAACAGGGGGATTAGACTCGAGAGGGAACGTCTTAATGGCATTTCGGGTTTCCTTGTGTAATCCACTTACCTTAAGTACCTGCTTGGAGACTTGGGATGGACTCAAATCTGTTAGTGTGGTTTGCAGACGAAGTCACGTCATTAGAAGTCAGGGGGTTGTTCAAAGTCATTTTTCTCCTTTGGCAACGGGTTGTTTACAGTCACGTGACTATGACGTAAGAACTGTCCGCCATTTTGGATGACTAAACCAGGAAGTTGCAAGATGTAGTACTTTAAGAGTAAACGTTGCAAGTAGGAAAGTCAGTTTCCTTGTTGTTTCTGTAGCAGTGTATATTTTACAGGGAGGAGTTGCTAGCCCCTCCCCTTTAACGTGCTCGAGGCACCTCCTCGAACACCTAGTTTAGGTCTCTTCCGAAAGACGGGTGCAGCCCTAACCGAGATGTCCAGTCCAGGATTTGAACCGGGTCTCCCAATCAGTACCAACTAATTGGTAATAGTACGTGTAAATGTAAGTTCTACCCCTTCAAGGTTCAACCAACCACAGTGGTTAAGGTTGAGCTGTGACGTCACGTGCCATATAAGGAGAAACATCGGTCGGTTTCATAATTGAAGTGACCGATCTTTTGACGCAACTCAAAATCAAATCATGGTACAGTGCTCATGAACGACAACATGATTCTAGTGAGATTAATAATCAGTTTTTTTCTGGACGGTCCCGAGTGCCAGGCACTACGCACAACGTGCTGTAGCGAGGAGAAAGAAGCTTAAACTGAGCGGATTTGTCGCAATATATTCTTTGATATATGTGGTTAGATAGACAGATGGGGGAACAGATTTATGCATCGTATAGTAGATGCCAATAACTCGTCATGATGACTCCAAAATAATCATAATTAGTAAACAGCGTGAACTACATTAAAGGCGTGGGCGTTTTGTTAATCAAAGTCCCTTGATAGTCATATAAAACACTTTCCCAAGATAAGACGATGTATCATTGGTGCACGGGGAGTGACATCGTTCAAAACTACAGACCGGCACGGTTTGGCCTACGAGCATAGTCATACTCTTTGAAGCGTCTACAAAATTCTGCTTACATACATAATGTAGGTATAGCACGTTTTGCCATGTAATATCTAATCAGTTCCGCTAGGCTGCTGGTATTGTTTTGAGTTCAGTTGATGTAAACACAAACTGACACAGCAAAAGTATAGGGATTTCCGTGATGTGTTCTACAAATGTATACACACAATAACAAATACAATGATTTTAACATAGTAATTTTGAGGCACATGAGCGTATCGATAAATTCTCTTTTCACTTCAGTTTCTAAGAAAGATCTAAACATTATCAAATGTATTAACCTATCTATACACTAATACTTGTTTGCTCCTAGAATATAATTGAGCTTACCTATAGGGTGAAATGTACATCTATCAACTTCACATGAGCGGTTGGAAAGAAAGGTGACTAACTTTATTGTCATATCTACCTTATCCAGGAAGCTTAATATACATCTGTCTATCTGTGTGTGTGTGTGTGTGTGTGTGTGTGTGTGTGTGTGTGTGTGTGTGTGTGTGTGTGTGTGTGTGTGTGTCTGTGAACAGTATACCCCGAGAGCCTGTGGATGTAGAATGAAATTAAATAGATGGGTAGTGGTCTGAAAAACCAAAGTCAAGTTCAATTATAGGCCTCTTAGTGGCTTTCTAATGTACTGCAGCGAAATCTCCGATTTTGATATTTTTTCTAAAAATCGATGAGGATGTTGCTGTCTCGCGTTCTTAGAAGATTCAATTACCGGAACCGCGTTCGTTACTCCTGTTTCCAGTAGCCCGGCGCTGACGTGATCTTGTTTGTGCAGTAATCCGCCTTAAGAGGGCCGGGAGAGAATGAATAATGGGCCTCCTAGCGGCTTTTTACGATACTGCAAAAATGTTGATATCTTTTGAACAATCCATGAGATGCCTTCAGTGCTGCTGCTCCAGCATTCCTGGAAGATTCAATTCCCGGAACAGCTTTCGTTA